>CM037890.1:26776713-27315921 GCA_021292165.1 Shinisaurus crocodilurus
AACAAACACCAACCAACCAACCAACCACCGACTGCGAGGTGGTTTCCCGGCTTTTGTGCATCCCCCCCACTTCTGAAAGCCTGAAATGCCTCTCCTTAGTTTCTTGCACTAAGAGCTTTAAGCTAAAATATGCTGGAATTTTGGGGATATTTTTTTTTTGCCCTGCCCCTTTTGCCTTCGCCTCTGCCCACCCCTGGCGTTTGCGCCCCCAAGACCTTCTCCAAAATGGAACTTGGTCCTTGGGTCAAAAGAGGTACCTGCAGCCCTGCTTTAGGGGATAGAGGAGGTTTAGTCCATCACTATGGACCTATATTTGCCGATGAATGTATCAGTTGCATCATAAACACCTGAGCAGGAAAAAAAGAGAGAGACGTTTCCCCCCCTCCCCTTGATCCACAGGCAAGCCAGTGTTGGGGGAGAGCGGAGAATTGGTTTGCACCAAGCCCATGCCTTGCCAGCCGACACACTTTTGGAACGATGAGAATGGAAGCAAATACAGGAAGGCGTATTTCTCGAAATATCCAGGTATGTAGCGAGATCATTTCTGGGTGGTGTGGTTCTCTCCCCCCCCCCCCACTTGTCTTTCTGGCATTAGCGGTCCTGCGCTGATGAAGCCTGCAGAGCTAATATTTGAACATGCAGAGGAGAATTGCTGTGGGTACCAATATTTGCTTATGAAATTGTGAATCCGGTAGTGTAGATGCCTGGGAATTCCTGCTTGCCTCCTCGTATCTTTCCTGCACAGGTGAAAGTGTCATTGGGCAGGCCTCTCTGTTTTGGGTACCTTCTGGTGACTCAGGAATGAACTGGGATCCCAGTCGGATTTAAAAAAAGAAAGATAGTGTGTGTGGGGGGGAAGGGCACGCCTATTGATCGAGCAACTGAGGCTGGAGCCCTTGCCTGTCAAAATCCGCAAACACTGTGGGTGAAAAGCACTCTCAAACTGTGACCCCGGTTCACACCCGTACAACAATTCATGGGTTATTTTAACTCGTAAATTTTCAGGGCTGCGCGGGAGCTCGCTCGCTCGCACTGCTTCCTCCCACTTGCTTGCTGCGTCCACAGTTCCTCCTGGATTACAGAACAACCCAGGAATGCCCCATTGTTTCTGTGACGTGCCAATCCGGACCTCTGGGTTGTTCAAGGAGAAACAACCCGGAGTTTTAACCCAACAGCAAACCATGGGTTAAACTCTGGGTTGTTCTCCTTAAGCAACCCGGAGGTCTGGGTTCACACATCATGGAAACAATCCAGGAACGGGGCATTCCTGGATTGTTTTGCAATTCTGATGCAACCCTTGAATTGTCGTTACGTGTGAAACAGGTCTGTGTCTTCTGGGAGAGCTGCAGCAGTTTCCTGTTGATACATTCTAGCGGGCTAGTCATGTTAGCTTGTTGCAGGAAACACATAAAACTAGAGCCTGTTTGTCTTTAAGGTGCCACAAGGCTCTTACGGTGATTTTGAAATACATCTTCTATATATATAAAAGAAGGTGTCCTGACTCACTGACTGACTGATTGACTGACTCATCAACGCCCAGCTCAAACCAGTTTAATCTAGGAACGTGAAATTTTGAAGGGACATTGCTTTTATGACGTAGACCCCCACTAAGGAAGTATTTGGGGAAATTCCGTCCCTAAGGGGGTGAAAAAAGGGGGCAAAATCGCTGCACTCTCATATCTGCAGTTCTGCAAATAGGCCTCACCTCATAACTGCTGCAGGAGCCAACTTGCTGCAGGAGCCAATAGCAGCAGTTATGCAAATAGCCCATATGACACTTAGAATGTTCGTATGAATTCCTGCAAGGGCCAATAGGGCTGGGTATGCAAATCTCCCTTAGGCTATTTAGAATGTTCTCTGAGGGGATGAAAAGGGAGGGAAACTTTTTACATGATGGGGTGAAAAGGGAGGGAAACTTTTTAAATGACTGACTGTTGTGTGGGGGGCATCGTCGCATAGGCTCCATCACGTTTAGACAGATCTACCCCAAACTTGGCATGCTCACTCTTCATCACCTGTAGACTCTCAGGATTAACCTGATTTTTCTTTACGAACAGATATTTCTGTCACAAAAGATTTCTGCTGCCAGCACCCAGCCTAAACGTTACACTTTCAGTCAGAGACACTGCATCTTTTCCATACATGTTTCTTTTAAAAACAATTATACCAAATCCTAAAATCCACACGAGCGCAGCTGCGGACAACAGCTAGTTTATTTATAAATTTGTCGGTTCGTGCGTCAGCTACAAGTTTTGTAGCAGACGGTGTCAGTGCCCCCAAAAGCCAGCAGCATGCCATTGATACTGTATCCCCCAAAGCTGCTACTTGCAGCAGAAGCTCAAGAGTTCTGTCTCCTTCCCCTGCTACTATCTAGTGGCCAAACTCTCCCTCTCCGGGGCCTTCACCTGAGCAGGGGTGTACATTCAGTAGGAAGTAGCCACCAGCCATCATATACCATCAGGGCTCATTTAAGCTAGTATTTTTCCAGCCTGGTGTTGAAATCCCTCGTTCTTCATGCTTCCGTATCTCAATAGACACCTATTTTGAGGTTTTGCTCATATGCAAATTTAAATTGAATTGGCTAAAAGGCAGATGCTTAAAACTCCTTAAAGCACTTGACAACCTTTCCGTTTCCCTGTATTTTTGTCTCAGTGGCTGGGTTCAGACAACATGATAACTCACACTCAAGGGTTGAGTGTGGGTTGTTGTTGAAACATGGGTTATCGTGTTGTCTGAACCCAACTGCGCTAACAAGCCATGGCTTGTTCACCACGAACAACCCATGAAGAGAACCCACAGTGTGTTGTTGGGTTGTGAACTGGGGGCTTTTCACCATGGTTTATTACCTTGGCTTGGTTCAGACCACACGATAACCCATGTTTCAACAACAGCCCACGGTTCAACAACAGTCCACACTCTACCCTTGAGTGTGGGTTATCATGTTGCCCGGAACCCAGTCATTGTGACAGTTTTAGTCTGCATTCGTATTCCGTAAACGGTCACACTTTTAAGCGGAGAGTCAGTTTTGTAAAAAAAAAAAAAAAAAGGCCGGCGGCTGTGCACTGTCCGGGTTCAGCTTGTCGAACAGTGACCTGCTTGACCTCTGTGTGTTTTTCTCTTTCCTGGGCAGGCGTTTGGGCTCACGGCGACTATTGCAAAATCAACCCCAAGACAGGAGGCATCGTCATGCTTGGCCGCAGGTGAGCCTTCCCTTTGGTTCGGCCATCTGCAGAGGAGGCTTCGTGCAAGGTGGCGAGGCCGGCTTTCCCGCCCACCTGTCGGCAGGAGACGGAAGATGCGGTGCCAGTTTGACTTGGCTTGCTGGCTCGGATTTCTGCGGCCGGGCTGGGAATTTTTACCGGCGGCTGCTGCTGCTTCCTCTTCCTCCTCTTCCTTTTCTTCTACTCCTCCTCCTCTCCCAACCCCAACCTCCTGTCTCGGCCTCATGTGGTCCTCACAAAGTTTGGAACCAAGAGATTGCTAGCTCTGAGGCAGGTTTCCTAGAAACAACTATTCTGTGCATCTTAGCAATTCTCTCTCTGGCAGCCTACCCCAACTAGTGTGGTGTAGTGGTTAGAGCAGCAGTGACTGGTGGCTCCAATGTCAGTGGGGCGGTGTATCCACTCCGGGTTTCAGCCTGAACTTTAAAGGAGCTACCCATGGTGCCGAACCTTTATTGTGGGATTGTGTTCAGCACCATGGAGAGCCCTTTAAAAGTTCAGACTGAAACCCAGAGTGGATACACCGCCCCACTGACATAGGAGCCACCAGCCTCCACTGGGTTAGAGTGCCGGACTGGGACTCGGGAGATCCGGGTTCTAGTCCCCGCTCGGCCATGAAGCTCACCGGGTGACTTTGGGCCAGTCACAGACTCTCAGCCTACCCTACCTCACAGGGTTGTTGTTCAGATAAAATGGAAAGGAGGAGGAGGATCATGTAAGCCGCCTTGGGTTCCATGCAGGAAAAAAGGCGGGATATAATGGAATAATAAATAAATGCATTTAAAAAAATCAACCTGGTGCCCCCCAGATGTGTTGGACTACACATCCCATAATGCTAGTGTGGAATTATGGGAGTTGTAATCCAACGCATCTGGAAGGCACCAGATTGGGGAAGGCTGCTCTGTGGGATGATGCGTGACTGTAGCTGAGGGTCCTGTGCCTGTTAACGTTCCCCGAGTGTCAAACCAGATGTGAAGGTTAATCAAACCTCCCTGTGCACCACGGCCCCAATCCTGGGCATGTGCACATACCCGCACACATGCGCATTGGCTATTAAAAACCAAACGTGCGCATTATTTCCACAAGCCGCGTCGCTGACCCACGTGCGAAATATCCCGGGCGGGGGGGCGTCATCGACTTAAAACAGGGCATGGAGCTTGAGGCGGCATATGACGCAGAGCTGCTGCTGGAAACGGCGGCCCCATGTTGCTGTCTCCGCCGTGCTCCCGTGGCTCTTTCTACTTTGTTTATTTCTTACATTTCTATTCCACCTTTTTTCCTTGCAAGGAACCGCATGCTCCTCCTCCGCTCCATCTTATCCTCACAATAACCCCGAGAGGCAGGTGAGGCTGAGAGTCAGTGACTTTGGGCCCACCCCGTTGAGCTTCATGGCCGAGCGGGCACCAGAACCCGGATCTCCCGAGCCCCAGCCCAACGAGGCGGCTCATTCGCAGTGTCCGTTTCCCTGCCGTTTGCTCCCTATCATAGGCTGGCAGGGGAAACGGGGTGGCCTCCTTAATCATTTTGGGGAAGAGCTCGACGCGAGGCTGCCGTCTCTGGCACCCTTTCTGCCTTGAGCACCTCGTCTCGTTCCAGCTATGTTCGCTTATGATGGCTCTTCCTAGCACAGCCTCCGGACAACCTGGGGTTTTATAGAGTGTTCTCTGCAAAAGGCGCTTGGTTCTGGTGAACTAGCGCCCCCAGAGTTTATTGGACATACGTTACGGCAGTTAAACCTACAGAAATACCTTGGATTGCAAGTAACTTGGTTTGAGAGCGTTTTGCAAGACAAGCACATTTTTAAATATTTATTTATTTATTTTTACTTGATATACAAGCAACGTCTTGCAATACAAGTACTGTAGTACGGCTTAAATTAAAAATCTATGTACAAATTTTTTTTGGGGGGGGATTTCGTTTTGATATAAGAGTGTTTTGGATTACAAGCACGTTTCCGGAACGAATTATGCTCTCAATCCAAGGCATGGCTGTACTTAGATGTATTAATATATACGCTCTGTGTGTTTGTGTGTGTGTGTGTGTCCTCCTCTCCGTCTCCCCCCCCCACACTCCTCAAGCTTATATAACATTTCATTCTAATGGGTATGAGTCTTTACGGAACAACAATACCTTGTACTGCAGCTAGATCCTTGCCTAGGGATTGTTTTTGTGTTGCATCTCTAATGCGGTTCGCCTTATTGAGAACCGAGATGAATTGCTGCATTTTTGCCTCTTCATCATACCTCGATTATATCTTAACGATTCTTTTCCTCTCCGGCTTTGTCCCTTTTTTCAGCGACGGCACACTGAATCCGAGCGGAGTGAGGTTTGGGAGTTCTGAGATATATAACATAGGTATGCAGCTTACGTTTTAAACGTGCCCCTTCCCCCTCCCCCTTGAACTGTAATGTTTGCTAACTTTATCATACGCAACCATTCCCAGAGGGCCGTGTTAGCCTTTTGCAGCCCAAACAGCCAAGAGTCTCGTGGCATCTTAAAGGCTAACACATTTATTCTGGCTTAAGCTTCCATGGGCCATAGTCAGATGCACGAACCGTTATCAAGCGTGTCAGGCGCGCAATCCAGTAGCACCCTATTTTATTTACCTTTTCCTTAAGAAGCCGCACGGAACGAAGTCGTTGCTTTGTAGATTTATTGCGGCCGTTGCCTCCCACGAGCGTGGCATTTGCGCAGCGGGGCCCTGCGTTTCGAGGATTGTCTCGAACCATCTGGCGTGAGCAGTCCCTTAGCTGGGGTGGCTTTGCTCTTTCCGAGAGAGAGCCAACACACACAGGGCCCGGTTGTCTCGAGTGGAGCCTCGTTAATGGATTCCTTTGACTGCGCTCTGCTGCCATAATTCTTTGCGTGCGCACAAAGAGGTTGTCAGCACGGACCGTGAAGCCAGCGGAGAGCCCGCAGTAATGAAGGGGAGGCCAATAGCGATGTCGTAGGAACTGCGGCCGAGTGAATCGGAGCACTGTTTGGCTGCAATTCTATCCCCCCGTGTGGGCAGCAGTTGAACTTTAATGGCCTTCCCTTTTCACCCTCTGTTCCCTCCCCCCTTTTTTTATTTTCTTGAAATAGTCTCTTTGTTATATGTCCTCCTACCCCCCCTTTCGGGGAAGGGTGGGAGAGGAGGAGGTGACTGAGAAATACAAGCTCCGTTCTGACTTCCTTTCGAATCTAGACTTTAGAGCACACGTATGACCAGCCAAGCATCCGTGAAAGCTTTCGAATGGGGCCACAACTTAACGTGACCGTACTGATTGTCGTGATTGCATTTTTACCTCATGTACTGGACATATCTTTGAGTATATATTGGGCTGGATCCAGATTTAATCATTCTCCTCAGGAGGGGGGCGTAGCTCAGGGATGGAGCCCCCGCTTTGCATGCAGAAGGTCCCCGGTTTGATCCATAGATTTCATAGATCATAGAGTTGGAAGGGGCCTACTAGGCCATCATCGAGTCCAACCCCCTGCTCAGTGCAGGAAACTAGAAGAGGGGGGTCTCCCAAGTAATAACCAGGCCTGACCCTTGCTTAGCTTTCCACATCAGACAAGCTGCTGCAGATCTCGTAAGCTAGGAGAACCACTGAATCCTGGAGGGTGCTGCTGCATCCGTGTGACAATACGGGCTAGGTGGCCGGTTGACTCCTATAAGGCAGCTTCGATTTCCTGTACGGCCTATTGGGTTATCCTTCGTTGGGAGGCTGCAGTTCACGGTAGGCCCCTGGGGGAAGGGAGTCGGGCCAGAGCGGCAAGGCAATGTTTGGAGAATCGTGGTGATCGTTAACGTTGCTCCCTTGCCCATCCCTAGCCTGGCCCCATATTGTCTGCCCCAACTAGCAGCGGTTCTCTAGGGCAGGGGTAGGCCATTTGGTGCCCTCCAGATGTTTCACGCTACAGCTCCCAGAATATGTCACCATTGACCTTGCTGGCTGGGGTTTATTGGAGTTGTGGTCCGGAACATCTGGGAGACACAAGGCTGCCTATCCCCGCTTTGGGGTCTCGGGCAGCGGCCTTTCCCATCACATGGCACCTCATCCTTTGAACTGGAGATGGCCAGAGACGTTCTGCATGCAAAGTGTAGAGCCAGTGTGGCGTAGTGGTGAGAGTGCTGGACTGGGACTCGGGAGATCTGGGTTTCTAGTCCCCACTCAGCCAGGAAGCTCACTGGGTGACTTTGGGCCAGTCACGGACTCTCAGCCTCACCTACCTCACAGGGTTGTTGTGAGGATAAAATGGAGAGGAGGAGGGGGATTATGTAAGCCGCCTTGGGTTCCTTGCAGGGAAAAAGCGTGATATAAATATAATAATAGGATAATAAAATCAGACTTCCCTACGGTCCATCAATCAGTCAAGCAGCTGTCCTGATGGGCAGGGGAGTGCACTCATTCGGAAGAATGGTCTCCACCCTCAGAAAAAGCAGAAATGAGTGAACATGAGTTAAGGCCCTCCGAACCGGCCGGCTCTAGGAGAGAGCACCCACAACAGGTCACACCTCGGAAGACCTTCACAATTGTGGGGAGGGGTGGGGAGATATGGGGGGAGGAGGCATCCTTGGGTGGTGGTGGTTGTTATTATTTCTATACCACCCAATAGCTGAAGCTCTCTGGGCGGTTTACAACAATTATTAGTATTATTTTATAAACTGGGAGGCCAGCATGCTGCAAAGCGAAGGGCTACCCTCCAGTGCCATTTTTATTTGGGTCCAAAAGAGTGGGTTTTGTGTTTTGGAGCTCAGACCCCCCCCCCTTGTACGGTTTGATCAGCTTTCGAGCGGGTTGCCGCCGCGGCAGCATTTTACCTCATACTGGATTTGCGAATACACTAAAAATTCTCCTCACCGAGGGGGGCTAACTTGGGGGCCATGACGATGGTCCAGCAGCGTGGATCTAGATTCATAATAGAGTTGGAAGGGGCCTACTAGGCCATCATCGAGTCCAACCCCCTGCTCAGTGCAGGAAACTAGAAGAGGGGGGTCTCCCAAGTAATAACCAGGCCTGACCCTGCTTAGCTTTCCACACTCAGACAAGCTGAGCCAGCGTAAGCCACAGGCCTGTATATCAAATTGCTCCAGCATTGGTCCATTTTGGTTTTGGGACTATGAGGTCTCTAGAGACAAGAAACCGTGCTTTGTCCGGCTTGCTATTGCTGTATACTTACTGCTGTCTGCCCGGGCGCCTGAAGGTCTTAATCTGTGCAAACCAATCGTTTCTTGTTCCAACAGTGGAAGCCTTTGAGGAGGTTTCCGACAGTCTCTGCATCCCTCAGTACAACAAAGACGGCGAGGAACGGGTGATCCTCTTCCTGAAGATGGCCACGAACCTGGAGTTCAGTCCGGACCTGGTGAAAAGAATCAGGGAAGCCATCCGCATCGCACTCTCAGCCCGGCATGTTCCCAGCCTCATTCTAGAAACTGAAGGCATTCCGGTACGTCAAGGCAGTGTTTTTCTTATTTCTTGCCTCTGCGTTTTCTTTCTTTTTTTTCCTTTTCATTGTCACCTTGGAATAGTAATTAAGGAGCAGTTGTCATCTCTCTTCAAAGCCCACACATGCCTGGAGATTTTAGCCTCATTCCCCCCCCCTGAAAAAGTGGATTTGAGTTTTATAAATAGTTTTGTCTGTGTTGCTTAGCAACTTGTGTGTGTGTGCACACACTTTTCTTCTTGAATAAACCTTCTCTTTTCCTTCCTTTTAAACACACACAAACACACACACACCAAGCCCTATTCCCTAATAAAGATCCATACTTGGTTTATAAATAACATGCGTGCTCTGTCGAACGAGAATTCTTAGGCATTCTCAATAAATATAAAATGGGATGATTAATTTTGGCTTTTGGATGTGCCAGAAATCTTCTCTCCCCCCGCCCCCCGCACTTGAAATTCTTCCATTCTTAAAATCTTAAGAAAATAATTTTGCAAGATGTCTTTTTTTTTCCCCTTTCAAAACCACCATCCACTCCTAAAGCTCGTGAATGCCTGAAGGTGGCCAATTTGGAGGCTCAGGAAGCCAATTAAGGCCGTTGGTGCAGCTTTTATCTACTCCTCGGTATTCATAACTCTTCAGTGGCTTACCATGAAATTCTCTGCTGGTGCGTGGTTTTTCCACCCATTCTAAAAGGCTGAAATGCTGAATTATTGGCAGTAAGAGCTTTAAGCTACAATATGCTGGTATTTCGGGGCCCGCCCCTTTTGCCTTTGGCTCCGCCCATCACTGGAATGCGGCCCCCGAGAGCTTTTCCGAAATTGAATTTGGCCCTCGGGCTAAAAAAAGGTTCAACACCCCTGTTGCCTTCAACTTTGGGCACCAGCAGCCTGCTTTCCAAACTGCACCTCGAGTGACCCCCCCGCCCCCCCAAAAGCATTGCTCTAAAACCTGCAATGCATGGGGCAGGTGGGGGGGGCTGGTCCTTATCTCTGTTCCCCCCCCTCCCCACACGCAGTTTCTCCAAGCTATGGAAGATCCACTTCAAATAGCTCAGCAAGCTGAATGCGAAAGAGTAAAGGGAACGGCATCGAGGTGTTTATATGACAGCTGGTAGCTTAGGAATCCTGGTTTAGATCATTAATTAGCTCACACTCCGGAGGAATTTATAACGGAGTTCTAATTATGGTGGAGGTAAGAATGCGCCAACACGACAGTGATCAGAGCTGTATCTTTGCTCTCGCCAATATTTGTGTGTGTGTGTGTGTGTGTGTGTGTGTCAATTTTTTGTTTTTTTTGCCACGGCTCCTGGAAACGGCTTCTCAAAAAGCATCTGTCTGCCACAGTCCTTGTTTCTCTTCGGAGCCAAGGGTCTGTTGGGAGCCGAAACCCCAGGTTTGGGTCACAAATGCCCCCTCAAATTGGGCATTTGAGGAGTGTCACTGTGTAGAATGGGAAATTGGGAGCCGGGCGCTGTGTGTGGTCCGACATCTTAGCGGCAGTTGCCGCATCTCAAAAAGGGATACCACAGAGCATCTTTCCCCTGCCCTGGGGCCCTCCGGATCGGCCTTCTTCAACCCTGGTGGCCTCCAGATGAGTTGGACATCCAACTCCCAGCATCCTCCAGCTGGTATGGCTGGTTGGGGGATGCTGGGAATTGTAGTCCAACAAATCTGGAGGGAACCAGGTTGGGGAAGGGTACTCTAGATGTTTTGGACTGCAGCTACTATATCCCTAAGGCTTGGCTGTGTGGGCTGGGGCTTATGGGAGTTGTAGTCTAAAACTTCTGGGGGTGTATGTCCCAGGTTGTCGACCCCTGCTGCAAGGTAAGTCTGTATTGTTATTCCCCACATTGTAGATGGCAGGGACCGAGGCTATGAGAGAGTGGCTGGCCTAAGCCTAGCTTGAGAGTCCAAGGCAATGTGGCGTAGTGGTTAGAGTGTTGTCCTGGGACTGGCAATCTGTGTTCCAGTCGTCGTCGTCGTCCCCCCAGCCATGAAGCTCACTGGGTGACTTTGGGCCAGTGACTTTCAGCCTAGCCTACCTCATAGGGTTGTTGTGAGGATAAAATGCGAGAAGAGGAGGACCATGTAAGCTGCCTTGGGTTCCTTGCATGTGGAAAAACAGGTGGGATATAAATAAATAAATGAGGCAGAGGTGGGTTTCGAACCCGGGGACTTAACTGATTCACAGCCCCGGTCCTTCAGCCGCTACTTTACGCTTAGCTCTCTTCTTAATGAGGATTTTATTTATTTATTGTGTTTACATAACACTTTTTCGCCTGCAAGGAATGCTTACATAATCCTCCTCCTCCTCCACCTCCTCCTCCTCCTCCTCCTCACAACAACCCTGTGAGGTAGGTCAGGCTGAGAGTCAGCAACTGGCCCAAAGTCACCCAGTGAGTTTCATGGCCGAGCAGGGACTAGAACCCAGATCTCTAGAGTCCCAGTCCAACACACTCACCACTACGCCACAGTGGCTCTTTAATCCCCAACAGGGCTGGCTCTACTATTAGACAAATCATGGGCATCATGCAAAGGCAGCAAAGTGTTAGTTCTGAATGTATTATTGTACTTCTACTGCCAGGGAGCGGGGAGGGGCATGTTTGGGAACTTCTGCTGCAGGTGCCGAAATAGCTTGGCTGGGTTTGGTGCTGCACACCTTGACTTTGGCAAGGGGGCGGCGGCAGTGGAAGGACATGCGCCATCTGCTGCTCTGCCCCAGGTAGAAAAATGTCTTGGGCCAGCCCAAGTCCACGTTAGAAGTGCAAATGTGCGAGCGTGAGTGAAAGCTAGCTTTTCCTCGGTTTATCGACGCGGGACGCGAGTTGCGAATTCACCGTTGCCTTGTTCTCAATTTCGCAGTACACAATAAATGGGAAAAAAGTCGAAGTGGCCGTCAAACAGATCATCGCCGGAAAGGAAGTGGCTCAGAGGGGCATCTTCTCCAACCCAGAGACGCTGGAGCTTTACCGAAATATTCCCGAGCTCCAGGACTTCTGAAGGGATCTGCCTTTCCTCCCTCTCTCGGTGTTCGTGTGCGTGTGTGTCTGGTTTTGTACTGTGTATATAATATGCATATGGATACTGTATGTAAAAGAAAATTATTTAAGTGACGGTGTTTCTTCGGAAAAGGAGAAATACTGTTTTGTTTTGTTGCCAAGTGCTTCATGATCGGGCTTCTTGGGGGAGACCCGCGTGGCGGATCTTGGCTCGTTGCGGTTGCCCTTCTTCCAAGCCTAGCAAGCTTGCTTTGCCTCCTTTCGGATAACCACAGCAACTTTTTATAACGTATACTCAACGCGTGTCTTCTTGGTTTGAATTTTATCTCTACAACTAAGGGAAGAGGATGAACGTCCACACGGGTAGTAGTAGGGCGTATTCCGTTTGGGTTAAGCTGACTGGTTTTTCGAGTGCTGCGCCGAGGATTCTGGGAAATGTGACCCAGAAAAGCGACTCAGTGGGAAGGTTACTAAATGGCAGGCAAGGTCCCCTGGAAGGTCTCCTACGCACTGCTGATCTTCAGGCTTGTCCGGCACTCCGGGAGAGCTGAGGGTGTGTCCCGGACCGCATCCCGAAACCCTCGGCAACACATAGGGGCCCCCATGGCTGACAGTTCTGTGTGGGAAAGGTTCCCTGAAGCAAGGAAGTTTTGAAAAGCGTTGAGTTAATGGGTCCCTTGTTAGTTCCCAACATGTTTACTTTCCTTAAAAAAAAAAGAGAGGGAGAGATGGACTTCTAGGTTTGTGTTTAACCTTTTAAAAGAGAGAGAGAGAGAGAACCTGTTTTTACAACCAAGTGCAGCATTTTTCTTTTTTGCCGCTGTTCTAAACTTCACTTTCGCTGCTAAGTATGAAAGATATCAGCCCTCCTCTAGAGACAGTTGCGCTAGCGTGCTCTTGCAATCAATGGGACCAGTCAGTCACGACTTGCTGGAGGGCCAATGGATTCCGTGGGTCTTTGGTGCGGGTAATTTTTTTCCTTTGGATCGGTGTCAGTTTTTGGTTGGCCCGATCTAACCAGTTCTGAATTTGGAGACAGGGAAGGGGGTGGCATTGGAACCATGACTGCATTTAGTTTTTTCAAGTGTGTGTGTGTGTATTTTTAAAGAAGCTGGTTTGAATTTTGTTTTTTAAAATGAAGAAAGCAGGTCTGCTTGATCCACATGTACAAAGGCCATTGCTGCAGAGCCTGGGCACAGATGTGCATAGGATAGCCTCTGATCTTGTACACCAGCCTTCCCCACCCCGGTGCCCTCCAGATGTGTCAGACTGCAATTCCCATCATTCCCAGCCAATGGCTGTGCTGGCTGGGAATGATTGAAGTTGCAGTCCCGCAAGTCTGGAGGGCATCGGGTTGGGGTAGGCTGCTGTGTACACCCGTGGTCGGCACCTAATCTTTCACAGGAGCAATATCTTTAACTCAGCACTGGCCAGGGGCCAACACCATTTAGACCCTGCCCAAGGACACTCCTAAGCAAAGGGCTCTTTGACCCTTTATTCCTCGGCGCCAGCTGGATGGGAGCTTTGGCAGAACAACACCCCTGATGAGGTGAACTCCCGCAACACATCATACAGACATAGGTCTGTATGATGTGTTGCATATAGGAGAGGAGAGAACCTGGAACCTCTGTCCTGTTACCCTAGGGGTGGGGAACCTGGAACTACCCAGATGTCGTTGGACTACAGCTCCCATCATCCCAAACCATTGGCCATGCTGCCTGGGGCTGATGGGAGTTGGAGTCCTGACAATGTGTGGAGGGCCACAGGTGGAAAGGAGACTTTAAGAGCCTTTTGCCCGCAACTTGGCACACATTGGAGAAAGTAGCAGGAGTGAAAAGTAGGTGGGGAGTGTCTGCGATTGAGGGTTACCCTGGGGCCAAATAAGCCCCTTGTGGGGCTTGATGCAGCATGCAGGCCGCCAGCTGCCGATCCTGTATCCTGGAAGCCCCTAAGAGCTTTGTGCTTTTTTGCCAATATGTGTAACTTCCTTTTTCTTTCTTTAAAAATAAAGAGTTGATCTTTGGGGGGGGAGGTAAAAGATCTAAAATGGTTTCTTGGTGCTTTTATTGGTATTGGTTTTTAAAGGGATCCCCCCCCCCCCATAAAACAAGCCGTTACAGGAATGTGGAGACGTTACAGACCATTGTGTTTTTCATAAAGGACGATCCGGTTGCACAGAACCATGCAGGGAAAAAAAGCCCGGCGTACAAGCGACTTCTGTGTTCCTTTGAATGAATGGTGGGTAAATTCTGTCTTGGAATTTTTCCTTTTTCAAATCATGGTGTTGAGAGTGAGCTCAATGATATTTTAAGGGATTTAAATTTAATAAAAATGCAGAATAAATTCTCGCTTTCATTGGATTGAATTGATCACGAGAGTGCTGATTTGTACAGTGTGGAGATCGGTGAACTTGAAATAGTTTGCTGGCATATGCATCGGAGAACAGAGTGCCAGCTTAGAAGCAGTGTGCAGAATATATACCGGAACTTTAATTTATCATATTTTTTGGGTCCCATACACTTGGTAGTTCAGAAGTTTTAATTCCATTTGGCCAACTGCCCTTGCAACATTCCAAGAAACCGAGAATAGATTTTGGAAATACAAACTCTTGAAAACTCAGTTTCAGAATTTTTTATTTTTTTTTAAGCCTGAAGGTTAAAACTTAAGCGTAAATATACAGGTGAGTTCGTCAAATTAAAACACCACAACGGCAATTAACTGCCAAACCTGGAATAACTTTTGCTCAGGTTCTCAAGCTTGCCCCAGGTGTAAAGGGAAATTCTGTGGGTCATATGAATATCTGTGCATAGCTTAACTTCCCCAGAAAGGAACACGACTGTAAGTGGGGCTAGATGGCACAAAGGAATTTAGAATGTCGTTTGGAGTGGAAACAGCACAGTAGGATATAGTGTGGAAGGTCTTCCAACTTGTTTGCTCGAAGTGTCCCCATGTGGTCTTGACTTCAAGATGGCGGCCCTAATTCAAAATGGCAGCTTGAAATAGTATCCCTCCCCACTTCTGGAGGCCAGTATCTCAGGATGTAATTTTTTAAAAAAAATTAGCTTAAATTCTCTTCGTTACTTTATTTATTGCATTTACACCCCGCTCTTCAGCCAGAAAAGGCTCTCAAGAGTAGCTTACAAAGAATAATAAGACAAGTCCCTGCCCTCACGCACACAATCTAAAAGACATGACACAAAAGGAAAAGGGATTGGGAGGGAGGAGGAAGAATGCAAAACTCAGGCACCAGTTCTTAGTTAAAAAGGTTCTTATAGGTTTTCTTTTATCATTGATTTTATTGTATTTGTTTTTATTATGCATGTCGCCCTGAGAATGTCACCTATATGATGACTCATAAATTGAAAAATAAAACAAAATGAAATAATCATAGGAACATGGGAAGCTGCCTTCTACTGAGTTGGGCCATCGGTCCATCTAGCCCAGTATTGTCGACACGGACTGGCAACAGCTCTGCAGGGTTTCGGCAGGAGTTTTCCAGCCCTAACTGGAGATGCTAGGGATTGAACCGGGGACCTTCTGCATGCAAAGCTTGTACCCTAGCAGTGAGCGATAAAGCTTTCCCTAAAAAATAAATAATAGAGAGCCTTGCAACCCCGTCCGAATGAAAGCAGTGGTATCTGTGTAGATGTTGGTACAGCAGTGAATTAACCAGCGCGCTTGGAACTACAGGAAAAGTTTATGTTTGATCATCTTGGGGAAAGTGTTTTCTGTTTGGACAGAACCAGTACAGTTCTATCCAGAGCTCTGGACCAGCACAGGGACCCAGATTTTCATGAACCTAACCTGAACCTTGGCGCTAAATCTCTATCCTTTCGGACAGCATGCCGAAAGGCAGCACTCGGGGTGTTCTTGTTGGCAACTCACATTGTCTGCCCAATCTAGGCTAGTTCCAAGCCCTTGGACGTGCACCCGGACCCTGGTTTTCCTAACCAGAACCTCAACCCAAGCCTTGACATGCAGCTATAATCCACATACATTCAGACAGCAGGACCAAAAACCGCACTCGGTGTTCTTGTGGTCCGTTCTCTCTCCCCAATCTTGGCTAGATTCAGGAGTCAGGACCCTGGACATGTACAGAGGCCTTGGTTTCCTTAACTCTGACCTGGACCTGGACCTGGACCTGGACTCTAACGCTAACAGGCAGGTTGAATCCCCATACGTTCAGACAGCAGGACCGAAGGCATCGCCAAGCATATTTTTCTTGACCACTAACTTTGTCCAATCTAAGTTACTTCCAGGCGCCGGGACATGGACCCAGGTTTTCTTAAGAACACTTAAGGGTGTTCTTGACTGGTTGCTTTGTTTGCCCAGTCTGAACTAGTACAAGGACCGAGGTGTGCAAAAGGACCCATAATTTCTTAACCCTAACCTGAAGCTTAACACTGACCCTAACAGACAGGTATAAATCCCATAGCATGCCCAGAGGCATCACTGATGTGTTCTTGTTGGCTACTAACTTTTTCTGCCCCATCTAAGCAGGTTCCAGGCCTCGGGACATGCATCCAGCACCAGGTTTTCTTAACCCTAACCCTAACCTGAGCTTTAACCCTACTCCTAAAACACAGGTATAATCCCCATACATTCAGACAGGATGCCCAAAGTCACCACTGAGGGTGTTCCTGTTGACCACTATTTCTGCCCCGTCTAAGCAGGTTCTGGGCCCCGGGACATGCACACGGACCCAGGTTTTCTTAACCTTAACCCTAACCTGAGCTTTAACCCTACTCCTAGAACACAGGTATAATCCCCATACATTCAGACAACATGCCCAAAGTCATCACTGAGGGTGTTCCTGTTGACCACTAACTTTTTCTGCCCCATCTAAGCAGGTTCCAGGCCCCGGGACATGCACACGGACCCAGGTTTTCTTATAGGCCCCTTCCAACGCTACTATTCTATGATTCTATGAGGCTAGTCCTGTTGGCCTGTGTGCTTGCTTCTGCAGCTCTAATACAAAGACACCAATACCCGTGCTGGGTTCTTTTCTTCAAAAGTAATGTACCATGTGATAGCTGCTGTGGATGGCCCCCTGGCCAGAATAGGGGGTGTTGAGGACAACGTAGTGCACCATGGTGATGGTATTCTTGCTGGGGAATCAATGGTGCAGCTGAGGTCCTCCCCGCCCAACCAGCCTATATTTCAATGTTCCTCCATATTCTGGTGCCTCCAATTCCCCCTTCAGCATGCTAAATGTAAATGCTACATTAGCCGTGTACGTGTATTCATTAAAACTTCATTACACATTCTTTAATTCATGCAAAACGGCTGGAGTTTACAAAGCACTCTGATAGTTATTAATAAGTAAATTTGGAATAGTTCATTAATTAATGCCAGCTGGTTCTGAAAGGCGCTGGTTAACAGAAAGAGAATACTAAGATTTAGCTGAAATTGGTTTCTTTTTTTTAGAAGTCTCATCTTTAAACAAACATGGCAGAACTTTTAGAATTGGTAGCAGCTGGGATTCAATACCTTATTTGCATTTCTGTATGGCTTGGAAGCATAATCTTTAATGCATACATCCAAAAAATGATAAGACTGAGAGTGCTTAATGTGTCTATAGTCACAGGTGATCCAAGAATTGTGGAAGAATATAAACGTCAGTGTTGGCCTTGTGCAAAAAGCTTTCAAGAACATAGAGGCTAAGCCAGCACCTCAGCGATTTCCAGATTAGACTACTGTAATGTTCTCTATATGGGGCTGCCCTTGATGACTGACAGGAAACGTCAATTAGTTCAAAAGATCGCCACCTGTCTTTTGCCTGGGATAAGCTGGTAGGAGGAACATATTATACCCATTTTATAACAACTTCATTGGCTACCAGTATGTTTCTGGACCCAATTGAAGATGCTGTGTGTGTGTGTGTGTGTGTGTGTGTGTGTGTGTGTTTAAAAACTCATACAAGTTGTCTGGATCAAGAATATCTTGGGAGCAGTTCTGCATAAAGCCCCTAATTAGAGTATGGAAGTTGCACCTAAAACAAGATTCTAGTGGCCACAGGAACTTTCACTTCTGATGGACTGTATACCAAGGCTTCAGCTTTTTAGCTGGTTGATTGATTAATTGATTAAAAACCTTTTTAAAAAGTGACCATGATTAATTTGGCAGCATTGATTTTTTAAAAATACAATAATTGCAGAAACTATGCATGGTAGGTGTCATCTCAAAAGAGGCATCCTGCTCTTGTAGGAAGGAATGCTTCTTCTAAGAGGATTCCTGCTACACCACGCTCATGTAAAATGTGAAAAGAGTGTGTTAAAGGTTGGCCGTTGAGACCCTGTCCAAGTGCCTGGAGTCAGTGGCTGGTTGGATGGGAAGGAACATGCTGAAACTGAACCCCGACAAGACCGAGGTACTTCTGGTGGGGGACAAGGGAAGGTTAGGGGATGTTGACCTGGTGCTGAATGGGGTACATCTACCCCTGAAGGACCAGGTCCGCAGCTTGGGGGTCATTCTAGACTCCCAGCTGTCCATGGAGGCTCAGGTGTCAGCTGTGAGCCGGGCGGCGCTGTATCAACTCCATCTGATACGGCAGCTGCGCCCCTACCTTCCTAATCACCTGCTCCCATCAGTGGTTCATGCCTTGGTCTCCTCTCGCCTAGACTACTGTAATGCGCTCTACGTGGGGTTACCCTTGAAGACGGTCCGGAAGCTTCAGCTGGTACAGAACGCGGCGGCTCGCCTGATTAAGGGCAGCCGCCGGCGTGATCACATCATGCCAGTGCTTAATGAGTTGCACTGGCTACCAGTTGCTTGCCGAGCCGAATTCAAGGTGTTGGTTTTGACCTTTAAAACCCTACACGGCTCCGGCCCAGCTTATCTCAAGGAGCGCCTCCAGCAACATCAAGTGGGCCGCTCAACAAGGTCTGCCACGGATGGCCTTCTCCTTATCCCATCAGCCAGAGCAGCCAGGCTGGTGGGGACTAGGAAGAGGGCCTTCTCTGTGGCGGCCCCCACATTATGGAACTCCCTCCCTAGTGACCTTCGCCATGCCCCCTCCGTGATGAGCTTCCGCCGTGCATTAAAAACATGGCTGTTCAGGCGGGAATATGGGGTGGGTTAGGTTTTTAATAAGAATTGTTTTATTGTTTTAATCATTATATTTTATTGTTTTTACTGTATTTTAATTGTACATCGCCCAGGGTGGCCGGGTGACCGGCCAGATGGGCGATTAATAAGTATAATAAATAAATAAATAAATTAAACACTTCAGAACTGTTATATTCATGCGCACTTACCGATCAAAACACACATGATTAATAGATCTATGATTTCTTTAACAAGGTGACTAATCTCTACCCACACAGACTTAAACACGGTTTAATAGTCATTTCCTCTTTCCAGGCAACCCTGGGAAACTGTAGGACTATCGCAGCCTTCCCCAGCATGGTGCCTTTCAGATGTGTCAGAGTATCACTCCCATCATCCTTAGCCAGCACGCTGAGCTACAATCCCCAACATTCTTTGGCAGAAGCTATGACCCTTCAGCTGGTATAAAGTTTATGGTGCAGCTGTTGCCTGAGACTTCACCAACCGTTGTACAGTAATACCTTGGATTGCAAGTAACTTGGTTTGAGAGCGTTTTGCAAGACAAGCAAATTTTTAAATATTTATTAAAAATTTTTTGACTTGATATACAAGCAACGTCTTGCAATACAAGTACTGTAGTACGGCTTAAATTAAAAATCTCTGTACAAATTTTTTTTGGGGAATTTCGTTTTGATATAAGAGTGTTTCGGATTACAAGCATGTTTCTGGAATGAATTATGCTCTCAATCCAAGGCATGACTGTATGCCTTCTCAACAATAGGGACTAGGAGCTTGTTTTGAAACAAAACACAGAGAGAGAGAGAGAGAGAGATTCTAAAGCTAACTCCTATGCACAGTGCCAGATCCTACATTTCTGTGCTTGCATAGAACCATGAAATATGAAATGCAGAGCTGGCTCCAGGTTTTTGAGGGCCCTTGGGGCAAGACACCCCCAATGGGCCCCCTCCCCCAATGTCTATCTTTTCACCCCCTTAGTCAGAAGCTGCTCTTGCTCGTCATTCTCTTTCTCATCATGGCTACCACTTAGTTTCTTGACAGGGAGAGAGCCAGTGAGCAAGCAGGCCGTGGCATCTGCTCCTCCTCCTCCTCCTCTTCCTCCTGTGCACCACCACCACTGTTGTCTGGGCCAGAGCGAGAGGCAGGTGAATCAGCAGGGTGGAATGATGTAGAGGAGGAACAAGTCCAGGGGGCTGTTGCCGGCGGGCCCCTGCTGGGGTGTGTGGGCCCTTGGCAGGTGCCCGACCATGCCTGCCCTTGACCCTGGCCCTGATGGAATGCGCACACAGCCTTACCTACCATTGTCTATTGCATGGCTCAGTCTGGACCCCGTTGGCTGTCTGTCGCAGGAATCTAAGTTGGGCAAGCAAGCACCAGTTAACTGCAGCGAGCCCTCCCTGAAAACTTCTTGGCTGCTTGCTCAACTTTCTTTTGTGTGCAAAGACATGGGCAGTCCTAATAATGATTTCAAGATCTCTCACGGGAAAGGGCCGTGCGGCTCTTTTTCTTTCTGTCTTTCTTTAATATAAAAAAAGAAGGTTTAACCTTGGGAAAAGTGACAATTCTACTTGCCTCCCCTTCCGCCTCACTCCCCCTTTTCTCAGCAGGGATATATATATATATATATATATATATATATATATAAAGTACAAAACTTAGAACAGTGTAGAACTGTGGATTTCTTACATGTTCTCTTTTTAAAGAAAGCTAAATTGTATGCAAATGTAGACGGGGCTGGAGTGGAACCGTGCGCTATAACAATATGGCAGCCACTGAGAATTGGCGAGCGTGCTTGATTTTTTGCCTTCCTGAGACTTGGGGGCCTCGTTTAGATTCCAATCATGAGATAATCAACAGCAGTCGAAACATCTTGCGCGACATGATCTGTGTGCAGATGGAAGGAATCGGCGATGTAAAGCAGTCTCCAACGATTCCATTAGCCAGCCCAAAGGTGAGCCTCCGGAATATATATTTTCCCCACCCCTGGCCATCCGCAATATGAATGTAGTTAAGCAACAGCTGCCTGCACAATTACTCATCATTACTTCCGATGCTCGGAAAAGGTCCCCCGCCCTGTCCCTGCCGTGTGCACACACCTGGAACATCAGCCAGCCAGAGAGGCATCTCAAAGAGCTCAAAGTTCAGCCATTCGAGCTGGTATTAAGCCAAAAGCCAATGCCCCAGCTTTCCTTTGTATATGCAGCATATTAGTGCTTCGTTTCAGGTTTTAACTGAATCTTGTTGTTGCATCTTCTTCTTAAAACCCTGTTTCACATGCTCCTCACTCGCAGAGCTTCGAGAGGATTTTTTCACTCTGTAGCACAGTGTTCTCCAACCTTGGGTCTACGCTGGCTGGGTTATGCTGGTAGTTGTAGGCCAAAAACATCTGGGGACCCAAGGTTGGAGAACACTGCTCTAACCACTATACCACCACAGCCTCCTTACTCTCTGGTTCTTCTCAAGCAAGCAAACGGTAGCAATGATAAGAAAGAGGATGAGAAGCAACAGCAGCTGTTGACAATAGCAGTGAGAAGGTAGAAGGTAGGCTCACTGAGGGAGGGGGACCATTGAGGGTGTCTTATTTATTCACTTGTTTATTCTATTACATTTAAATCCCACCTTCCTTCCATCGTGGAACAAGGTAGCTACATGCGGTTCCCAGTGGGTGTCCCCTCCAAGCACTCACTAGACCCAGACCTGCTTAGCTTCATCAAGGTGGCTGCCCTCACGTGCCTTTGGTCCTTGCCCTGGGACTGTGCGCTATCAAAAGTCAGTAGCTGGCACAGCCGGGAAGAGAATTCCGAAGGTGGGGGTGCCACCACAGGGAAGGCCCTCTCTCCAGTAGACCTCCCTTCGAAGGTGGCGGTGATGGTGAATAGGAAGAGACCCAATCAGGGCTGCCAGAGGCTCCCCAAAATTACTGAGACCCTCAGGGTCACCCCAACTGTTCCCTGACCCTGTTATAAGTAAGGCCGTAGGTACTGCCAGTGCCTTCGGGCCTTACTTATAAAGCCAACGCACAGGTATGAGTTTGTTTTTTCGCTGTGTCTAGCAAGATATACGTTGATATCTAACATTTCATGAATTAATGGGCGACTGCAGCAAGCCCGAGGAGAGCTTTTCTCATACAAGATTAATCCATCCAACGCAAACATACGGAGAGTCTTTTAAGTGACCCGGCTGTTTGAGATCTCCAAATCTATTTCATGCTCTGTTCGCTCCAGAGGTTCTGCCTCCACACTGGAACGGTTTCACTGCCCTGTCGGGGTGCAGCAGCAGCCGGTGTGTGTGTGAGGCTGCATACAGACATTAAATACATCTGGGAGGTGGGGGAAAGATAATTATTATCTTGTGCTGGGATTGTCGGAAAGTAGCTCGGCGAGACGGCGACGTGTTAGATTGCTATCCTTCGTCTTTGGTAAATGTGTCGGTGAAGGCATTATTAAGCTCCGCTGGCGTGAACTGGATTGGAAGTGTGTGGGTCACAGTCAGGGGGAGCGGAGAGTGAGTGTTTAATAGTCCTCGATTGTAGATCTCCTGCTTTCGGGGAGGACAAGTATGCAGAGAGAAAATCTGAAATATATATACATTTTTAACATAAGGGAACAGGCAAGCAACAGGAATGCCTGTGCTTTTGTTACCCCAGTGCCTTTATCTTTTGGCATGCTCCCTTCCTAGCCCCTGGCCTCGCTCTTTCTCTCACTATTTCCTCTTCCCTCCTAGCCTCGCTCTTTCTCACCCACTCACCCCTTTATCTTGCTGTTCCTCTCACCTCCCAGCCTCTCGCCTTGCTCTTTCTCTCCTCTCTGCCACTTTGCCTTGCTGTTTCTCCCTCACTCCAAGGCTCTAGCCTTGTTCCCTCTCTCTATCCCCACCTCCTTACCTTGCTGTTTCTCTCCCTTCCTAGCCTTGCTCTTTCTCTCACAATTTCCTCTTCCCTCCTAGCCTTGCTCTTTCACTCCCTCGCCCCCTTTTCTCTCATATTTCTTGCTCCTTCCAGCTCCTAGCCTTGCTCTTTCTCTCTCACTTCCCAGCCCCTTCTCTCCCCCTCTCACACACAGCACCTTCCCGGGGTGGAGGCTCTGATGGCAGAGGAGGAAGTAGGAAAGTCCGGTAGAGAATGGTGTGGTGACGAGCCTGGGATTGAGGTAGGGAAAACTTTTTCTTTCCTTTTGTGGCTGGGGGCATTTTCCTTTCCTTTGCAGCCGGAGAAAGGTGCCTGTGCGGATAGGATGAGATTAGAACCATCCTATGTAGGTCTACTCAGAAGTAATTCTCACTGCGTTTCATACCTATTTAAGGTTGCAAAGGGCCTGCAACCTTAAATGGGTATTTGGTTTGTGCTTCTGTGGGGTCAAATATGTGGGTTGGCTGTGGGGTTCCTCTGCGTCTGCTCAGTCACTTGGATGAATTGCTTGTCTTTTGACTAGTCAGCCCCCCCCCCCCATGGCAGCCATTATGTGACTAGCCACATCCTCTGTGGGAGCCATTTTGTGGTGGTGCCCACAGCAGTCCCTCAAATTTCCACATGTGCTCACACGGGTCCAAAAAGGTTGGGGACCCGTGTCATGCCCCCCCCCCCATTGGAATCCTCCTCCAAGGAGGAAGAGTTAGAAGCCTCAATGGGGGACAATGCCCAGTTCTGGCCAGGGGCAGGGCCCACACCACAGAGATCTCAGCCGCTCAGGAAGAGGGGGGCCGGGACTCTGCCTCGGGGGGGGGGGAGGAGGAGTGCTGGTGCCCGAGGAGGCAGGCCCAGCCCAGGGAGCCTCGTCAAAGTGCCAGGCTGCAGCAGAGGACTATTCAGGGGGAAAGGCAGGGCTCCTCATGAGCAGGGCTCTGACCAGAGAGCTCTAATATACTGCAGCTGAGCCCTGAGTGGGGCTCAGCAGACTCTGGTGTTAAAAAAAAAAAAAAAGCCTTCCGCGTCTGCCTAGCCAGTGCTGGAAACAACGCTCTTCTTCCTGCTCCAGTGTCTTCTCTACGTTGCCTCCTGGGCCTTGCCTTGCGACTGATGCTCCGTGCGACAAACCCTTGGACTTCTCGACTCTGCTACTGGACTGCGTAATGTCTCGGACTGCCCAACTGTGTTCTGACCTCTGCCTGCTATCTCCACCACTCCTGCCTTAGCTGGACGCCATGGATCCGACTGCTTGCCTGTGCTTCGGCCTTTTCCTGCTACCTCTTGACCACTCCTGCCTTAGCCCGAACCCCACTGGACTGAAGCCTGTGCGCTTGAACATTGGCCTGCTTCATCGCCACCTTGCTTCTCGGTGGTTAGCCCTTCACTCGGAGTCTGCTGCAGCCAACGCAGGGCATCCCCTGCCTTGACACCTGGCCATTATTCTCCCCTCCAGCACAACAGCATCGACTACCGGATGCGGATGACGCCTCGCTCTACCTAACAACAGAGCCGGCTGTGCGATGATTAGTTGAGTGTGTCGACGAGTCAAAAGCGGCGCTAAAACTCCTAGGTTTATTCCCAGGACACAGAAATAAATAATTAAATAAGATGGTATATCCTTGCTTCTACCTTTAGCAACTCTTAAGATGACAGATTGATTTAAAAGCAGTGGAAGAGGTGGGCTGTGTGAGGGGCTGGGGAGAGAAACAAATCAAATTCCACAGTCTGCTGGATGACGGCATGTATTGATTGCCACATACAGTTTCAAAATCTGTATTGATGGCTGCCGTATTCTCGGCTCTGCTTGGCGTAACCTGTGATTAGATTTGAGCGGGGGTGGCGGGGAAGACCAGTCGATTCCCACGCCATCCAAATATTAAAAAGGCTTGGTTGCAAGAGTGGAGCTTTTGAGGGTTGTGGGATTCATTGACATTTCTAAAGGGGCAAGTGAAGCTATTATTTATAAACCCTTAAGATAGCAGCTTCCACAATGGCCTGGTGGTGACTTGGCCTCTTTAAGAAAAGAAAAGAAAAGAAAAAACTATGGCGATGGTTTTGCTATTGGTGTATAAAAAGCCCTAAACAGGGTTTTCTCCACCAGCTTTACAGTTGGGGGAACACAGTGGAACAGAGCAGGCGTCAAGGGTAAGCACTGAGGGCCCAAGCCCCAGTAGGGGTCCACTGACAAGAGCCCCCTGGTCTTGCTGCACCACTGCGACCTGCTTGTTCACCTGCCTCTCGCTCTGGCCCAGACAAAAAATGGTGGTGAGAAAGGGGGAGCACTAGATGTTCAGAAGCACTGAACAACTTGAGACCAGGATACCCGAGAGAGCGCCTTCTCCTCCTTTACCAACCCTCCTGGTCACTGAGGTCATCGGAGGACATTCTCCTGGTGGTTCCACACGGACCTATGTGACCCAATTGGAGTCCACCAGGAGAAGAGCCTTCAGTGTGGTGGCTTCACTATCTTGGACCTCCTTGCCTCTGGAGGTCAGGCAGGCCCAGACACTGCATTGTTTTCGGCGCCGGCTGAAGACGTCTTTGTTCCGGGAAGCCTTCCTTGCTGATCAGCCACACCGTTTTAAATGTTATCCTGATTTTCAATGCATTGTTTTTCTTCTTTTCTCTGTTTTTATCTTTTTTATTGTTCACCACTCCAGAATCTGCCTAGATATGGAGTGGTATACAAATACTGTAAACAAACAAACAAACGCTGCTCCCTACTTGCACATTGGCTCTCTCTCTGCCTGTCAAGCAAGCAAGCGTTAGCCAGCCGTGATGAGAAAGAGGATGAGAAGCCAGAGCAGCTGGCGACGATGGTGGTGAGAAGATAGACTCATGGAGGGAGGTCCCCCATTATGGGTGTCTTGCCCAAGAGAGCCCTCCAAAACCTGGAGCCAACTCTGGAGCAGAGTAAATAATATCATGAAGTCCGAGCCGAGCTGTAGGGGGGCGTTGCCCAGGGCAAGGAGGCGTAGGCTGGGGGACAGTGCAGAGGTTCGGACTGAGAGGCCTGGATGGAGGTCTGCTTTTGGCCCCCGGGCAGGAGGTTCTCCATCCATGGCTTATATTTATTATTATTATTATTAATTAATTAATTTATTTATTTATTATATTTATACCCCGCCTTTTTTCCTGCAAGGAACCCAAGGCGGCTTACATAATCCTCCTCCTCCTCTCCATTTTATCCTCTCAACAACCCTGTGAGGTAGGTTAGGCTGAGAGTCAGTGACTGGCCCAAAGTCACCCAGTGAGTTTCATGGCCGAGCGGGGACTAGAATCTCCGGATCTCCTGAGTCCCAGTCCAACACTCTAACCACTGCACCACACTGGCTCTCTGGCAGTCACTGACAGTCTATATGGACTGTCCCTGATCATATAGGGACATTTGTAGGGCATGTGCACGCACCTCAGATCGCTCGTTCGCCTGGCCGCTTTGCTTCTCCTTTCCTCATCCGAAGCTTTCAGGTCTGCCAAGCTCCGTAACACATAATTACTTCCATGTCGAAATGTGAAGATTCTGCACTTTGGCCATGGTTCGGATTCCGATGTGACAATTCCATTTGGTTACCCGCTTGACCCTGTAAATTGAATGCCTGGGAGGCTGTCGCTTTCCGTCTCTTAGGCCCTCTATTCAATTTTCTTCTCTCTCGGCTTGGGTGGGCAGGGAGAAATACCAGAACAAAGCGTCATTTAAATCTGACCAGGGAAGGGAGTGCTGCAGCTTTAATTTTTCTTTTATTAGACATCACCTCCCTTCCCACCATTTTCTTCTTCTTCTTCTTGTAACAATCCAAATTTTATCACACAGTCATGCATTAAAAAAAAAAAAAGAGGAGGAGGAAAGAAAGAAAAAAGTTTATGCTTCCCATTTCTGACTCCGGATGGTAAAAATATAATATTTGTCACCAGAGTGAGAGATTGGGCTGTCAAGATTTTGTGAGCTGTTTCATCACTCTGGCTCAGCTTTTTTTTTTTTTTTAATTGTCCCTTAGGATCAAAGGACTGCTTTATGGCACACCTTTAATTATACCTGAAGCTCTCTAAGATTTCTGGTAAGGGAGGTGCCAAAGCTGAAGAATGCTTGGTAGACATCACTACCCTTGTGTCGTGTCCCACCACCTTCCTGGTGGGACCAGTCTTGAACTATGCGAGACCTCAGACCAGCAATGACCCACCCAACGATATTGGAAACATAGGAAGCTGCCTTATTCTGGGCCAGTTTGCACTTCACGACAAGCCGCCTGTGGGTTAATTCACCCTCGGGGCACTGTGGTGTGTGCTGGCACCATTTTGAATATTTAAGTCCCAGCCGGCGGTTGCCATGGCTTGTGTTGTGTGAACCTAGGCGGCAGGAATCGTTTCAGGGTTAGAGAACCACCAAATAACCCCCATGGCTTGTTTTAGGGTTATTTGAGCATTGTCTAACGCTCAAACCCTGCCATGTGGGTTTGCATGGAACGGCAAGCCAGGGAAAGCTGGGCACTCACAGGGAGGCACCATGCAGAAATCTCACCCATGGGCTCCTGGCGTAACATGACAGCCCCTGCAGGTAAATTAAGCCATGGCGGGCTGCCGTGTTATGTGAACCAGGTCAGTGAGTCAGACCCTTGGTCCATCTAGACCAGTATTGTCCACATAGACTGACAGCACTGGCTCTCCAGGAATTCAGGCAGGATTCCTTCCTAGCCCGATCTGGAGATGCAGGGACCAAACCAGGGACCTTCTGTTTGCAATGCAGGGGGCTCCCCCACTGAGCTATGGGCCCTCCGACTTCAGTATTACAGCATATTACACCAATGCTGAGGGAACGGCACTGTGTAATGGTCCAGGGCGTAGGCGGCAAAGTTCAGAGCGGAACACCGGGGCCAGGGGATGATGGAGGCAGGAGCAGGTCAGGGGTGAGCCGGATCCAGGAGACAGACCGAGGTCAGGAGACATATCAAGCAGGGCGGGGCTCAAGCACAGAGTCCAGGCAAGGGCCAGAGGCAGGAGGCAAGTCCAAAGAGCAAACGGAGTCCAGACAAGGGTCAGAGGCACACAATCCAAGAGGAAACAGAGTCCAGGCAAGGGCCAGAGGCAGAAGGCAAGTCCAAAGAGCAAACAGGGTTCAGGCATGTACCAGGCAGAGCAGGGCCAGAGGCAGAAGTGTAGGTCAAAAGAGCAGTCACAGGTCAAACACCAGGTCAAACGCCAGGCCAGGCCAGGCCAGGCCAAACACCAGGCCAGGTGTGCGGCGCGGCAAGGCTCAAGGTGAGTCACTGGAAGCAGGAACCAGCTGCAGACAACACAGAAGCATGTGTTGCCATGGCAAAGACTGCAGTGCAGAGGCCGTCTTTATATAGGGCTTCCAGCAGCTCCTAGCTGGCCTGCATTAGCAGGCCTAGGAGCAGCTGGAGGTCTGGGGCAGGATTCTGCGAAGCCAGCAGTAGGCTGGGCTGCTGTCTAGGCAGTAGCCACTAGATGGAGCTGTGGTGCTGCGTTGGCGGAGCACATCCTGACACACTGGCTGCCTATATGCTACAGGTCCAGTTTTAAGGTTTCCGTACTTATTTACAAAGCCATGAGCCAGTAAAAGTTTTGTGAACCACCCAGAGAGCTTCGGCAGTATAGAAATGAAATGAAATAAATAAAGTTCTTTTTTAAATTAAAAACTAAGGGGCCCAGGGGATGCCTCTATGGTGTACTCCTTAGCTACTGCTTTTAGAAGGCCATGGGGAGGGCATGATTTGGCTAAAACTGTAAGAAATTGGGGTGGGTCTTGTGGCTATCATTAAGCCCCCCCCATAATTCAAGCCCTGGGTGAAAGCCCAGGTTCTGTCTCGCTGGCATTTTGGGTCAGATCCATTCATTTTCTATAGTTTTTCATTCTTTCTGGTACTCGTGACAGCACATAATAATTAAAAAGAAAAGAAAAGAAAAGAAAGAATGCTATTAGTATGCGTTGGCAATCGTTGTTTTCTGCTTGCTATTTGTTCTAATTTCTCCTGGCTTAAACTTTCCAGAACTGTGTTAATCCTCGTTCGTTACATTTTTTTAAATTTTTTTTTACAGTTTGCTGTCCGTGATCTGATGAGGTTTTCAAGGATAACCAACAGTGAGGTCTGGGTTTCTTCATGTACGGAGATAATGTCGTCTTATGCTTTTTGTGCCATCTAGCTGAGGCACTTGGGAGGCGGAGAGAAGGAAGCTGAGGCACTGCCAGTTTACCTCACATCTTGGCCGTGCCTGTCTTCTCCCTTCCCTGCCCTCGAAACCTCTTCTCCGAGGTTGCTCTTGTGACCTCGGAGACGCAGCTGGCGCGATGCTATCGGTGCCGGCTGTGAGAGGTGGGGGAAGGTGCTCCAAGCACAGAGACCCAGCTAAGAGGTCGGAGCCATTTTCCAACCTCGTAGCTGGGTCTCCGACATGTCCTATATGTCTGTGCCTAAGATGCTAGAGAACTCTGTTTAATTGTGTTTTAATTGTGTTTTATCATGATTGTACATTGCCCAGGGTGGCCGGGTGACCGGCCAGATGGGCGATTTAAAAATATAATAAATAAATAAAATAAATAAATAAGCTCATGCCAACCACAGGAGATAATACTGGGCAAATGGACCAGTATACTCTGACCTCATAAGTATGGGACAGTGTCCTTGGGCTCCGTGCACATGTAGAACATAGGAAGTTGCCTTAGACCGAGTCAGACCCTTGTTCCATCCAGGGTTTCAGGGAGGAATTTTTCCAGCCCTACCTGGAGATCGGACCCGGGGCCTTCTGCATGCAGAGCAGGTGCCCTGCTCTTACTCACACATGAAGCAGGCCCTGTGTTGAGTTATTATTGGACCATCTTGCACACTGTTGCCAACTCTGACTGACCGCCATAAAAGCTTCCAGGTCGGGCTTATTCACACGTCTAAGTGACAAGCGAAATCTGCTTCTCAGTGAAGATGGAGCTACCAGAGTTGCTCCATGTGAATTGCTGGGAGTTATCTCTGTTTTCTAGTAAGACTTCGGAGGCGACACTGATGTGAATAATCCCTTTAGACCAGTGTTCTCCAACCTTGGGTCCCCAGATGTTTTTGGCCTACAACTCCCAGCATGCCCCAGCCAGCATAGCTGGGAGGTTTTTCTTTTTTTTTGCTGGGAGTTGTAGGCCAAAAACATCTGGGGACCCAAGGTTGGAGAACACTGCTTTAGACCCATGGTAGCCAGCCTGGTGCCTTCTGTATGTTTTGGGCCACAACTCCCATCAGCCCCAGCTAGCATAACCAATGGTCGGGACTTTGGGGAGTTGGGGTCCAAAACATCTGTAGGGTGCCAGGTTAGGAACACAGGAAGCTACTTTATACTGAGTCAGACCATTGCTGCATCTAGGCCAGTGTTGTCGACACTGACTGGCAGCAACGGCTCTCCGGGGTTCCAGGCAGGATTCTTTCTTAGCCCTCCCGGAGATGCTGCCGGGGATCGAGCCTGGGACCTTCTGCACGCAAAGCAGCTGCTCTACCACCGAGCTACGGTTCTTCCCATGGAAAGTAAGTATAAATCAAGCATTGTTATGGGTTTGATGGAACCTAAGAAGCTGCCTTATAGGGAGTCAGACGCTTGGTCCATCTAGACCAGTATTATCTGCACTGACTGGCAGCAGCGACTCTCGAGGGCTTCAGGGAGGAATCTTTCCTACCCCGACCTGGAGATGCCGGGGATCGAACCTGGGGACCTTCTGTATGCAAAGCCGGTGCTCTACCCACTGAGCTATGGACCTCTCCCCAACTGGAAGTGGATGAAGCCCAGAATATGTGCCAGAGTCATAGGAACACACGCTGGCTCAGCTTGTCTGAGCGTGGAAAGCTAAGCAGGGTCAGGCCTGGTTATTCCTTGGATGGGAGAACCCTCCTCTAGTTTCCTGCATTGAGCAGGGGGTTGGACTCAATGATGGCCTTGTAGACTCCTTCCAACTCTATGATCTATGAATCTAAGCTGCCTCAGCCTGCGTCAGACCATTGGTGCATCTAGACCAGTCTTGTTGACACTGACTGGCAGCAATGGCTCTCCAGGATTTTTGGCATGATTCCCCCCCAGCCCTATCAGGAGATGCCGGGGATTGAACCGGGGACCTTCTGCATGCAAAGCATGTGGCTCAGTGGCTCTACACCACTGAGCCACAGCCCCTCTCAAGCATTCATGCCCCAACAGGTTACAGGTGATATTCCCAAAGCCACCCCAAGAGCATTTGCAGCTAGGCTGAGAAGGGATTTGACTCCAGTTCAAATCCAAGTTGGAATAATTATCAAGCCCCCCGCTTGCTCTCTCCTGGTCTCCCTCCCCGCCCTTTCCCCCTCAAGTATCGTGTAATATTTTTGCATCTTAAATATTTTTGTGCTAGGTTCCTTTCCAGGCAGCTAATTATAAACTTCATTATAATTGTTCATTATATTCCTCTATCGTTCAATTAGTTTAACAAGTTGCCAAGTGGAATACGAGGCTGGCAATTAGCTTGATCTAATGGCAATGAACCCCTGAAACGGGCTTACCAAAAATATCCCCGTGTATAGCTCTTTCTTTCTTTCTTTCTTTCTTTCTTTCTTTGTGCATTATATAAAAAGAAATGCCCATCAGTGAAGAACAGCAAAAAATAAAATAGAAAATGTCCGGACCCACTTGCAGAATGGGTGGAATTTCCACCCCTCACTTTTATTAACGTGTCATGCGGATACTGAAGAGAAGAAAATTATTACGGAGCCAGATAAGGTCCCCCCACTCTCTCCCCGCTCCCCCACAAAACACTGTGCATGTTGTGATTCCCATTTTCATTTTAAGAGCACTTGGTGGCTGAGTGCAGAGAATGGGCAAAATAATGAACACTTTGATCAGATCAAGTATTTGTGAGCTTCGGTTGTGCAGTTAGGGTGCCATCCTATGCCTGTTTAGACAGAGCAAAGTCCAACAACTCCCAGCATTCCCCAGCGCTGGCTGGGGCATGCTGGGAATTTTCAGACTTTGCTCTGTCTAAACATGCCTAGGGTCGCACCCTTCGGGAATTTTAGAATCTGGACCGGTGTTGTGGCAGAGCCAGGGACCACAGGGTCGAAAAATGCTTGGATATTTTTATTAGCTGGGATGATGACAACATCTGCCACCCCCTCTCAGACTTCCCTGTTCCCTCTGAGCTTAGCTGCAATCCTCAGAGTAGCTGGGAGGAAATGAATTTTCCCAGCACCTTTATATCTTGTCCCCTGTTGGAATGCCAAGTATTTTGGGGTGTATTGGACTTGAATGGGCAATTCAGACACATTACTCCGAAACAAAACAATGACCACCAGTAATCCATCCAGTTTATAAATTGTATAGATTTATATATAATATTTATGTCCCGCCTTTTTTCCTGCAAGGAACCTAAAGTGGCTTACATAATCCACCTCCTCTCCATTTTATCCGCACAACAACAACCCTGTGAGGTAGGTTAGGCTGAAAGTTCAAGACTGGCCCAAAGTCACCCAGCTAGCTTCAAGGCCCGAGTGGGGACTAGATAGAACTCGGATCTCCCGAGTCCCAGTCCAACACTGTAACCACTATGCCACACTGGCACTCTCTCTATAAAAACAGATTTTTTAAAAAAATTAAAAAACACACACACCAGCTTCAGTCACAAATAAGAGTATGCTGCAATACCACTTATAAGCTGAGCCAGAACCAATCAGGTAGAGGCCAAACGTGTTTTTAAATCTGTATTTTTAAAAAGAAAAATCTATAATTTTTTTAATTTTTAAATCTATACTATTTAATATAAGAAAGCATGGATACATGTAAATGAAATAAATGCATATCCCTCCTTTCTTCCCCCCTACCTCCATTGCAGCCCAACACATCTGGAGGGCATTAAGGGGTGGGGAAGGCTGCAGTGAGCAAAGAGATTCAGCTCCTCCTCCTTACCAGCACCATCGTCTGGACCAGAACAAGAAGCAGGTGAACAAACAGGTTGCCATGGTGAAGAGGACGAGCAACTCCAGGGGGGGCTCTTGTCAGTGGGCCCCTGCCAAGGCGTGGGTCCTTGGCAGGTGCCCAAATCATAAGAACATCAGAAGAGCCCTGCTGGGTCAGCCCAAGGGTCCATCTAGTCCCGCATTCTGTTCACACAGCGGCCAACCAGCTGCCCACTGGGAATCCCACGAGCAGGACATGATGAGTGCAACGGCACCCTCCCACCCTATGCTCCCCAGCAACCGGTGCACATAGGCATCATCCTGCCTCTGATCCTGGAGGTAGCATAGAGCCATCAGGACTGGCAGCCACTGAGAGCCTCCTCCTGCATGAATTTGTCCAGCCCCCCTTTGAAGCCCTCCCTACATTTTGTGGAAGTGAATTCCATAGTTTAACTATGCGCTGTGTGAAGAAGTCCTTCCTTTTATGCCTACCCTTGATGCTGGCTCTGATCACAGTAGCAATTTCTTTCTTTCTTTCTTTCTTTCTTTCTTTATTAATTATATTTATACCCCACCTTTCTTCCTGTAAGGAACTCAAGGCGGCTTACATAATCCTCTTCCTCCTCCTCTCCATTTTATCCTCACAACAACCCTGTGAGGTAGGTTAGGCTGAGAGTCAGTGACTGGCCCAAAGTCACCCAGTGAGTTTCATGGCCGAGCGGGGACTAGAACCCGGATCTCCCGAGTCCCAGTCCAACACTCTCACCACTACACCACACTACACCATATTGACAACACAATATTCAGTCAATGCAACATGAGATTTCAATAATACCAAGGCATAAGCCTTGAGTAATACTTGTTGACATTGGATAGCTAACCAAAATAAATAAATAAATAATATAATTAAAAAAATAAAAAAAATCTCTTTTGGGAATCTGACCAATTTTCCTTACCACAAATCAGCCAGGATTTATCCCTAAATTGCAGGCGTGAATCTCTCTCTCTCTGTGTGTCAGTCTCTCTCTCCCTCTCTGTGCACAAAGCTGAGATACTAGCAACTTGGCTCTGGCATAGTGGTGAACAGGGACAAAAAGAGTAGAGGTTACGAACTATTTTTCAAACCACCTCTGTAAATAGGAAACGTTGCTGAATCTGTTTGGAATCACAGTTTTTTTTTTTTTAATTATTTGTTTATATTTGATTTACAGTCTTTGTATGCAGCCCTCCCAAGGAAGTTCCACATTCAATTAAAACCATATAAAATACAGCTAAACCAATCTCATTTCAATTACGGAACTAAAAATAGCAGCCTAAAAATGCTATTCAGCCTAGCACTGCAATTCAAAGAAAACAAATTAAGACTAAAAAGAGCAACACTTTAGATTCTCAGCCTAGCACCTTAGTTAAAAGAAGATAGAAACAAAAAGGGGTTTTAAAGCCCATTTAAAAGCTGCAGAATTAAAGGGGCCAGTGGTATATCCCTTGGGAGGAAGTTCCACAAATGTGGGGCCACCACCGAAAAAGTCCTGTCTCTAGTACCTGCCAATCGAATGGCTTTTGACGGTGGGCCTGTTATTCAGGGCTGGCTCCAGGGCAGGCTTATGAGGGCCCATGGGCAAGGACACCTTCAATGGCCCCCTCCCTGAGTGAATCTACCTTCTCAGCACCAGCAGCTACGGACCCTCAATCTCTTTCTCATCGTTGATGCCACTTGCTTTCTTGACAGGCAGAGAGCCAGATGAGCAGGCAGGCCGTGGTACCTACCTACCGATCCTCCTCCTCCCCGTCACCGATGCCTGGGCAGGTGAACAAGCAGGTTGCAGTGGTGAAGAGCGGGAGCAACTCCCCCTGCCGGGGTGTGGGCCCTCAGCAGGTGCCCACTCACGCCTACCCTCGATGCCAGCCCCGCTGCTATTCGACAAGGCTGTGCAGAATCCACTGTGAAACTGAACATCCTTAAAAACCAAAACGATACAGCCAGTTTACTATCACACCCTGCAGGATATTTCGCAACGGATCAGGCTGTATTTTGTGATAGAGGAAAAATGCAGCTCAGTGCAAGAGAGACCACCACAGAGTAAACGAGTACAGTGCGCAGCAGGAAGAGAAGAGCAATTGCCAAAGTTTCACGGGTGTGCGTGGCGACGGCAGCCATGGTGCTTATCTGGGAAGGGGGCTCTTGAGATGGCAAAGTGTATTATTTCACTTATTTCAAAGTGTGTTCTGCCCGCCATGCTTCCCTCGTGCTTGGCGGGGGTGGTGGTTAAGGAGCATTTTGGGAATGGACACAGATCCCATCTTCCTCCCACAACCACACAATAGGCTCTGCTCTTATTTTATTTATTTATTATATTTATACCCCACCTTTATTCCTGCAAGGAACCCAAGGCGGCTTACATAATCCTCCTCCTCCTCCTCCTCTCCATTTTATCCTCACCACAACCCTGTGAGGTAGGTCAGGCTGAGAGTCAGGGACCGGCCCAAAGTCACCCAGTGAGCTTCATGGCCGAGCGGGGACTAGAACCCAGATCTCCCGAGTCCCAGTCCAACACTCTCACCACTACGCCACACTGGCTCTTCGACAACAAGGAAGAAAAGCATTAGTCCGTTACTTCCTTCTGCATTACGGAGCCCAATACGGAAGGCCTGGGAGCAAGCCCGGTGTTGGACTCCCGAGCGTTCCACGGGGGGGGGGCCTTTGTCTATCTCGATCATTTAAATTTCAAATCTGGGAAATCCAATTGAATGCCACACGCGTGCAATTTTCCGACTCAGCGCAACTTTGCTTCCCCTTCGGTTCCGAGCGTCAGCGTCTGACAAACCCGTCACTTTGACTGATGGATGGGTTTTGTGTGGGCCTACTCGTAATGCCTTCCCCTTGACGCTCTTACAAAATTTCCTCTCTGGGGTTCTTGTTCTTAGGTAGAAAGGGAGAGATAAATGGCTTGTCGCGTGGAAGAGATGAATAGCCACACCCAAAATGGTTCATATGCTCTCTCTCTCTCTCTCTCTCCTGTTCCCCTCAGCATAATCCTTGTAATGTGGCATCATAGCGTCTCATGAGCTCTATTTACGGTAGTTTCTCTTTTTCAGTCAGAATGTGGACTGATATCAAGAGCCTTTTCCCTTAGCAGGTTGAGATTAAAGACGACGCTGCTACCAAAGGCCAAGGGTGCTGACTGGAGGGGAGCGTGCACGGGGATGTACAAATAGAAGGAATACAGATTTGCGACTTCCCAAGTTCAGCCCGCGACCACATCCGATATTCAAATCTCAGCGGAAAGACACTGAATGAGCGCGCTTCTGTCATCGTCAGAGGTTCGGCGTCGTGCGTATCGATGTATTTCCGGAGCGCCTTCATGGGGTTCTCCTCTCCCTCTTCCATCGGAATCCTCTCCCAAAGTGTCGGACAGCCATATAACCGGTGAGAGGAAGCTGCTTACCTGAGGAAGCTGACTTTGTCCACAAACCATCTTGGTTTCCCAGTGGAAAGAGCTTGCAGTTTATGTAAAACACACAATTGATCTGGGGAAGCCGAAGAAAATGCGAGAAGATGCTGCAACGGAATGCGGAAATGCGAGGATGCTCCAACGTCAGGGGTGTTGAACCTGAGGGCCGTGTGGGCATATCCCGGCCCACCTGAATTTTCACACCGGGGCTTGAGAGTCAATGCTGTGATATTTAACCTGGATCGTCACCCGGCAGGCTTGGATCTGTTGTGTGCCTTTTCACGAGTGAACCCCGCCCCCCAAACTGGCTTATTTCTGTGGGAGGAAAGGAGAGAACCATGGGAGAGGCTAAGAACTATATAAGATTCAGTTTGAGACAGGGCAGGAGGGAAAAAGATGAGCAGGTCCATTGGAGAAGAGCTCTTAGCTTGGTTCAACTCCTTCGTCGCCAGTTCCAAAGTGCCATTATTCTTAGTGATCGCCCCTCCACCTAGAATTGACCCCAGAGCAGCTGCAAAGCATTTATGGACTGCAGTATCTGTGCATGTGCGGAGGGTCTGTGCAAAAAAGAACAGGCCCAATTCTCAGTGTCTGTGGTTATCAGGGCCTTGTTTGGTGCCACCCCAGTAATGTGCGCTTGCTTTTATTACGGTATATTCTTTCTACCCTGCTTTGGGGGCAAGGTTTTGAGAAAGGGGAACTGCCCAGTCAGCTCTGCATAACTGTCTCTCCTCTCTTGCCTCAGGTTCATGCTGGGAAAAATGCTTCTCAGATTTAATGTAGGCATCTTCTCCCTGCAGCTATTCACATGCTTTATGGTCAAGCTTGCAATACCCCATGGTGATAGTAACTGCAGATGGATAGCATTTCCCTGTGGTCCCTTGCATGAAGCATTTCCCTGTGGCCCCTTGCAGGTAGCCGTTTCCTGTGGCCCCTTGTATGGAGCATTTTCCCATGGCGCCTTGTATGAAGCAGTTTCCTGTGGCCCCTTGTATGAAGCAGTTTCCTGTGGCACCTGGCAGTTGATGATACAGTCTAGGACGTTGTACCCAGTGGTAGTTGTCATGACCGCCTTCAAATTGCAATGCATTTCCATCCAACCAACACAGCACTAGAGTCTTACAAAAGCATAATAAATCTCTCCCTCCCTCCCTCCCTCCCTCCCTCCCTCCCTCCCTCTCTCTCTCTCTCTCTCTCTCTCTCTCTCTCACACACACACACACACACACACACACACACACACACACAGAAAATACTATAGTTCAAGCTTCCCAGGCACCCTCCATCTGCCTGCCATTCTGTGGGAAGGAACCCTTCCAGATGGTATTCTCGCATCCTTGTGGATGGTTCGGCATGTTAATGAGTCCCAGCTAATTCTTTGTAATGACAGAGAGATAACATCTGGATTGGACCAGGGTGCCTTGTCAGGGCTTCCTTTACCTGAGCACAGTGATGGCAATTATGCTTTGACACCTGGAGTATTAGAATTGATTGCACTGCGCAAGGCAAGGCCATCCTGCGCGCATAAGGTGATCACGGGGTTGTGGGGGGCAAACTGAGTTCCTCCAGTTGGCAACAACAACAGCAACAACCACCCTCTGGAACTCGCTATCCTTGTTTTTGCCCAGACCTGTGGCACTCTTAGGAAGTTTTTGGAAAGACCTGCGGTGACGCAGCTTTATTAATTCATATTTGCAAGACAAATATAATGAATTCATAGCCCGTCTGGCTACTGGTCTTGCCCAAAACTTCCAGATCCATTTTTTTGGGGGGGTCCCCCACCCCACCCCCGCCCCCAACCAGCACAATCCTGTATGTTTCATAGCATACATGCAAAATAGGAAATCAAAGAAAGGATTCAGAATATTGCCTCCAGCAACATCAAGTAGGCCGCTCAACAAGATCTGCCACGGACGGCCTTCTCCCTGTCCCATCAGCCAGAGAAACCAGGCTGTTGGGGACTAGGAGGAAGGCCTTTTCTGTGGGAGCCCCCAATTTATGGAACTCTCTCCCCAGTGACCTCCGCCATGCCCCTTCCTTGATTAGCTTCCGCCGGGCATTAAAAACGTGGCTTTTCAGGCGGGAATATGGGGTGGGTTAGGATTTTAAAGTTTTGTACTGTTTTTTAATTGTGTTTCTCTCGCCTTGCAAAACTGTCGATTTCAGTTGTCCAAGTGTTTTGTCCCTGCTCGTGAGGAGGAGGGGCTGAGGCACCGCCGGGATACATTGTAGTCCAGCGGAGCCTCACTCCCCCCCGTCCCTGCCCCCAGAAATCCCACCCAACACTGGCTCTGAGGTTGGTCTTGCAACTTCGGAGCTGCAGCCAGTGCGGCAAGAACTGTGCTGGCTGTGAGGGCAGAGCGAGGGCACTCTCTGAGGTCGGAGTTCCAGCTCCAACCTCGGAACGTGTTTCCGAGGTTGGAGCTGGAACTCCGACCTCTCCTATGGCTGTCTCGACAGCATCTAGTGCCCATAGGATTGCACCCTAAGGATCTTACAGGATGGAGCGACCTTCCCCCGCCACCAATTTGTCAAAGCAGAGCATCTCTTTGTGGTGTGGTGTGTGTGTGTGTGTGTGCAGGAAAGACCTTTCAACTTAGGACCGATTTCTGGTGGTTTAGGTCGAGCTGCACTGATCACACACACGCAGAGCACACGTGCTACCCACAAGTTTATTCTTGAAAAGGTTTCACCTTGGGTGGTTTTTTGACTGACGTCAACGCTTTGCCTTGCTTTTCCCTGCCGTCGTGTGGCAGGCAGGGGGGCTGTCAGTATCTTGACCCATTAAAGCTAGGTTCTGCCACTCTGGATTGAAGAGAGACGGATGTTCGTCCAGCCCTGCAGTGCCAAGGGACAGCCCGCGTGCTCAGTTCTCTGGAAAGTATGCCCCACCCACCAACGCTTTTGCGGCCACCTGCTGTGAACTCTCATCACACAAATGAACCTTTGATGGCTTCCTTCTTCCAGTCTGCTGCTGCTGCTGCTGCTGCTCAATGGGGCATTGTAGGCAAAGATTCTTCCTCCACCAAGAAGCCGCAGAAACATCCTGTGAGGTCGATTGTGAATGCACCTTTCCTGGTTCGTGCCATCCGTTTAAGGATCTGGGTCACCCAGGGGGTGAATGAAAGCGTCGTTTGTTCATGCAATCGCAAACACAAGCGGGAGGGTGTGATTGGATTCATGCCCCGCTCGTCGGCTTCCCATTGGGGCGGCCGGTTGGCCACTGTGTGTACAGAATGTTGGACTTGATAGGCCTTTGGTCTGATCCAGCACGGGCTCTTCTTCTGTTTTTAAGTTATTGGGAAACCACAGGTAGGCATGTGCTGCAGATCTGTGGAAACACAGAAAGGGAAAAAAAGGGGGGGGGGAAGCCTCAGAACATGGTATTGGTCACAGAATTCAGCTTCCAGAGGATTTTGCATTTCATTTAAAAAAAGTAAGTTTCTAGTCCTTATTGTTCCTTTTTTACATACTTGTTATTTTATTTCATTATTTTATTGATAGACTGCCTTTCAGCCCCAATGGTTCCCAAGGTGATTTAAAATACACACACACACACACACACACACACAAAGAATTAAAGCAATGTAAGTTTTCAAAACAGGTCTTTAAAACCAACAGGGAGAAAAAAAAGTCAAATGTAACACCAGCAAAACGGAACATCAGAATAAGCGAAACGGTAGTGAAAGTTGTTGTTATTGTTATTATCAATAAGAACAATCTGCGTGATCTAATTGCTGAAGACACAGCGAAAAGAAAAAAGTTGTCACCTCCTTTGGGGTGGAGGTGGAAAGCGAAGAGAGATTGCTTAAAGGGAGGGAATTCTAAGGAATGATTGTTAAGGTGGGCTTGAGAGCATTCTGGGTAGCCCCAGCTGAACTCTCCCAATCATTACACTTGGCAATCTGGAGTTGGGTTTTGTGCTCTTTCCCTCCTTCCCTGTACATAGAATTATCCTCTGTGTTGGAAATTTATATTTCCAACACAGTCACCCCATATCTAAAAAAAAGAAGAAAAGGAACAAGAAAGATGTCCCTGTCCATTATAAGCTTATAAAGATGGCACTCATTGTACCAATAACTTGACATTTGGCATCCATGACCTACCTGACGAGGTCTACAATTCTGCAGAAGTTCAAAGCAATCTGATCAAAATGGCCACAGGTACAGCAAGTTGCAAAGTGCTGAAAATGGGCACATTTGTCCTTCTTACTCCAAGTTGCGGCTCAGCATATCATCGATTTCTTTCAGATTTTGGTGAAAACTGCTAATGTAGCTCATTCAGGTCTATCTATCTATCTATCTATCTATCTATCTATCATTTATTGTATTTATAGCCCGCCTTTTTTCCTGCAAGGAACCCAAGGCAACTTACATAATCCTCCTCCTCTCCATTTTATCCTCACAACAGCCCTGTGAGGTAGGTTAGGCTGAGAGTCAGTGACTAGCCCAAAGTCACCCAGTGAGCTTCATGGCCAAGCGGGGACTAGAACCCGGATCTCCCGAGTCCCAGTCCAACACTCTAACCACTACGCCACACTGGCTCTCCAGATTTGCCAGGGAGATGTTGCCTTTCCTCAGTTTGGTGAAAGATCTGAGCAGCGGTTCAAAAGTTATTAAGGTTGGTTTTGGTTTCTTTTGCCCCATGGAAACTCCCAGGAGGATTCCTCGAGCGATACATTAAAGCCCCATGTGCTTCATAAGGCAAGACAGGACCAGGAATCTGTGAGGCATCCTTGCTGGTGCCAGGCACTATTCCCTTCTCCCCATCTGGAAAAGCGTGGCTGCACGAAGGGTAAGTCCTAAGCAAGCACAGTCTGGGACATTGCACACAACATCATCACTGAACACGGGGTACGTTGATTAAGGCATCAGCCGTAGCTTCCAGTTTCCTGGCTTTGTGGAGCTGGTGCCATCACAAAGAGATCCTGAACTCTGGTCTTTGATCATGGAATCGTATTTGTGTTTGTCCCACCATGTTCAGTGGGGCTTATTCACAGATAAGAGTGCCAATCCCTGGCCAGCTATGAAGCTCACTCGGTGACATTAGGGCAGCCAATGTCTCTTGGCCCAACCTACCTCGCAGGGTTGTTGTGAGGCGAAATGCTGAGATAAAACCTCGCAAGCCCCTCGGTGGAGGGGAAGCTCCACCACACTTTATCTGAGGGGTGAAGTTGCAGAAGAATTTTCAGTCGCTTCAACACCTACCCTTTCACCAACTTAGCTGGCTGATTGCGTTTCAGTCAAATTGCGTATTGCCAAAGCTTGAGCTGATAAAATCAGCTCAGTTTTGTGAATTGTTGCGAACTGTCCAGATAGAAATGAAAATAATAATAATAATAATCACAATGATACTATAATATCATAATAATATCAACCAATTAAATGCATTGCAGTTTATGTTTGTTATTATTACCGTTATTATAACTCCTTGGAGAGGGCAATTACATTTACATGAAACATACAGACCACTCACGAGGGCTAGAATAAAAAAAAGAGAAAATAAGTTGGCAATTGTGACATGAACCAGTCCCTAAAGGCCTCTAACAGATGGCCATTCTACAACCTTTCTTAACTGCAGTAAGACTGTTGGCTTGAATGATTGGAACAATGCCTCCTAACGGCAGCCATTTCTCTTCTGTTTTGCTTGCCGTTTCTCTTGTGCCTCTACTACTATGTCCAACGATCAGCCCACGGAGTCTCTAGAGATCAGCGTCCCCCCCAATGCAGGGCCCTCCAGGTGTTTTGGACTACAACTCCCATCAGTCCCAGCCAGCATGGCCAATGATGAGAGATCATGGGAGTTGTAGTCCAAAACATCTAGGGGGGGATCAGATTGGGGAAGGCTTCTCTAGATTCTAGGAGCTTCCTGAACTTCTAAAGCTGCAATCCTCCTGTGTCGACTTACCCAGGAGGAAGCCCCACTGAAGCCATATGCAGGATTTTGCTGCAACTATTCCTTTTAAGGGGGTTTGGACAACCCCCTTACACACTTACCCCCTCGTAAGTGTGTTCGAGATTGCACTCTGGGGGCTTTTCTACATGAGGCTGTTTTCTTTCTCTGCCTTTCTATATGTTCCATGACACAAACACTAGGTGGTGCTGTGGTATAGCGGAATTACACGAATACACCAGGGTTTCCTGCTGCCATTCATGATATACCAGACTTTCCTTGTTAGAAAACACACACATGCTAAAATGGTTTCAAAGAACAGGAGTGTAAAGCACCGGCAAACTACCATGAGTGAGGAATCACAAGAGCACAATAAATGCCCCATGTAGAAAGGCTCTCAGTCTCTGATCACATTTTTGGGGAATACCCTTTAAAACAGGGATGGGGAACCCCCAGCCTATGGGCCGAATATGGACCGTGGGAGGTCCCCATCCAGCCCCTGCCCTTGTTTCTTATCCATCTCTTTTAAAGTTATGGTTAAAATAATTATGAAGTGCTCCTCAATCACCCTTTGCCTTTAATTTATCATCCAGAATAGAACCAACCAACCAACCAACCAAAGACAATGGTGGTGATATGGGTGCACAGTCCGTTCTAGATTGGGCCTGCAACCCTCTTGTGGGTTCTGACCCATCAGTCAAAGACCAAAGCTCCCATCCAACAGAGCACCCATGGAGAACAAAACAACCAAACGGAGATTCTGCAAATCAGTTGTTTGGAAGGAAGGGCAACAGAGGGGTAGCTGATTGGTCAGACTATTTAAAAAGGACCCCAAGTAGCTGATTGGTTAGACTATTTAAAAAAGAAAGAAAGAAACGGACTATATGCACGAAGGAAGTGCTGTGTGTGGGAATCCCTTTTTTCCACGCACAAATTCCAATCTGGCGACATGCAAAGTTTTACTTCTGCGTCTGTATAGCTCTGGATCCCTGCATGATGCTCTACATTACAGTCGCCGAAATCTGTAACTTCTAACGGTTCTTATCATCATTTGATTAATTATTAGTAGCAGCTCTCTCTTTTTTTAACTTTGTAAAAGAAATGGGCTGTTGGATGGTGTGTATCATAGATAATTAAACTTACTTTTGCTCATTAAAGCCGAGTTAGCTGCTAAATGCGCCGTGACGTTATTTTAGTATAGCGAGCACAAAAGATGAAAAAGCACAAGGTGATCTCGATTATTATCGCAGTGAGTTCTCTTTAATTAATCTTACGTTTCCTTAAGGAAATGTAAAAAACGTGGCGTTCTCCCCCCCCACCAGCCCTTCCCTGTCGTTTATCTCATTCCCCCTGAACGAGTTCCACTTGAAATATATCACCCGCAATTGGATAGCGTTACATCTTTTCCCCCTTAAGGAAAAGGAAAGATCAGCCTTTGTGTGCGTCTCAGAACCGATGGTGGGATGTAAGATTTAAAATTTTTATGACAATCATAGGAGCAGTTAGTCAGACAAACAAGATTACCCCCAGAGTTACATAAAAAGCTGGTTCAGAAGAATGTGGGCGGTGGCGGGGAGAAACTCCAGAGATACATGTTTTCAAAAACGTTGAGCTATCCCAGAAGGATTGCGGCATAGGCAAGATTCTCGCTTCTCTCTCTCTCTCCCCCCCCCCTCTCCCAGCACTTTCCTTATAATCACATTTGCAGCCTCTCCATGTTTGGAGGCAGCGTTCCACTGAATACCAGTTAGAATCATAGAATCATAGAAAAGTAGAGTTGGAAGGGGCCTACAAGGCCATCGAGTCCAACCCCCTGCTCAATGCAGGAATCCAGGTCAAAGCATCTCTGACAGATGTCTGTCCAGCCGCACCTTGAATGCCTCCAGAGTGGGAGAGCCCACCACCTCCCTAGGTAGTTGGTTCCGTTGTCTTATTGCTCTAACACTCAGGAGGTTTTTCCTGTTGTTCAGCCAGAATCTGGCTTCCTGTAACTTGAGTCCATTATTCCGTGTCCTGCAAACTGGGATGACCGAGAAGAGTTGCCGTGAGAGGGACAGCAGGAGCGGGCTGTTGCCGTCATGTCCTGCTTCTGGACTTACCAATGACTGGGGTTCACACAACATGATTAAAGCCATGGTGGCTTATCAGCCACCTTTGTTTCGGAGTGGCTCGTCGTGTTGTCTGAACCACGCACAGGCCAGAGTGGCTTGTGCGTGGTTCACAAACCATGCTGCCGGGCTCAGACAACAGGACAAGCCACTCTCAAACAAACATGGCTTCTAAGTCGCCATGGCTAATGGTGTTGTGTGAACCCAACCAATGTGTTTAGCCCCCGTGGAAGCAGCAGACTTCACTCTGATCTCCCAGGGCTCTTCATACGTCCTTAACAGCGAGAGCCAGCATGGCCTAGTGGTTCAAGTGTTGGGCTGGGACTCAGGAGATCCAGGTTCTAGTCCCCGCTCGGCCATGAAGCTTGCCCGGGTGATTTTGGGCCAGTCACTGACTCTCAGCCTAACCTACCTCACAGGGTCGTTGTGAGGATAAAATGGAGAGGAGGAGGGTCGTGCACACTGCCTTGGGTTCCTTGCAAGAGGAAAAAAGGCAGAATATAAATGTAAGAAAGAAAGAAATAGCTCGCAGTGTAGTGGGAGCTGGGCTTGCATGGGCACAGCAACAGCCCTTTTTAAATAGTGGGGACGCTGACCTCATCTGTCCCCCCCCTAAAATTCCCTGTTTCCTCTGACCTTGGCTGCAATCCTCACAATAACTGGGTGGCCTCGATTTTAACCTGATCCAGAGTTCCCCCTCTTTTAAAAACAATGTTCACCTGGTCTTTGAGATGAGTGTTATAAGCCCCCCTGACACTCGCTCTTTCTGCACTGATGTTCCGGTGACATCCCTAGACAGGGATGTACCAAACCAGGAGAATTCGGAGCAGTGGTGTAGAGCAGGCAGGACTCACAGGGATGTAGCCCAAACACTTCCTTCATTTGCAGGGACGCTGCCATCATCTGCTACCTCGACTTCCCTGTTCCCTCTGAGCTGAGCTGCAATCTTCACAGGAGCTGGGAGGAAGTGATTTCCCCCAGCAACGATATATTGTTCCAAGCTGTAATGCCACATATTTGAGGGCGGGGAGGGGGGCTTGGTCGAGGGAACATAGGAAGCTGCCTTGGTCCATCTAGCCCAGGGATCTCCAACCTTGGGTTCCCCAGATGTTGCCGGACTACAGCTCCCAGAATCCCTTGCCATTAGCCATGCTGGCTGGGCATGCTGGGAGCTGTAGGCCAGCAACATCTGGGGAACCCAAGGTTGGAGAGCTCTGATCTAGCCAGTGGAGGCCAGTGGCTCCAAAGTCAGCAGGGCTGTGTATCCGGTCCGGATTTTCTTCCAAACTTTTAAGGAGCTATCTGTGGTGCAGAAACCTATCTCTTGTGGATAGGTTTCAGCACCACGGATAGCTCCTTAAAAGTTTGGAAGAAAATCCGGACCGGATACACAGCCCTGCTGACTTTGGAGCCACCAGCCTCTCCAATGCATCTAGGCCAGTATTGTCAACACTGACTGGCAGCAATGGCTCTCCGGGGTCTCAGGAAGGAGTTTTTCCTAGCCCCGCCTGGAGATGTTGCTGGGGATCGAACCTGGGACCTTCCGCATGTGCTCTACCACTGAGCTACGGTCCCTACGGGCAATTCAGACCCATTGGCTTTGCCAAAGACCTGCTCCTGGTGGAGTTGAAAGCTACGGGGACTGCCATGGAGAGCGCCTGCACTTCAGAATTTACCACTGCACCACTGGTCCTTAAGCTCGGATGAAGAGGCCATGGGAAACAAAATGCATTACTCAGTAACACTGCATGGTTTTCTTAAAAAGACAAGCAAACATGGGGAGGGGGGGAGAACTAATGTTGATCTTCAGTCCAAACTAGTGATTCTGTTGGAGCAAAATATGGTTGCAAAAATGGGAAGATCTTGCACTGGGGGCTGGACTCGATGGCCTTGTAGGCCCCTTCCAACTCTATGATGTATGAATCTATGTTAATCTTAAAAGCAACAATGATCTGGTGGTATTGTTTCCCCTAGCTGCTGCTGCTGCTGCTGCTTCCAACCCTCCTGAATGGTGCACACGGGTGATCCCGCCCAATCAGGGAGCACATCATAAATATGCCACGACTCTTATGTCTTGACACGATGGACGTGACTGGGCCCCAGCAAATAAAACCATGTGGGTTGACAGAACAATTGGAAGTGGCTGCATGCTGTGGCCCAGCGAGGGCAAAAGAGGGCAGTCGGGAAATCACGTGGGTCGACAAAATGAATACGATGAGATGTGACAATGCGGTCACTGACGGCAAATGAGGGCAACTGAGAATGAGGGCAATGTAAGTGAGCACACACAAAACGTTTTTGCAAGAAATATCAAAAAGGCAAAGTGATTTTTCAGTGCTGCCCACGACATCCATGAAAAAAAACATGGTGAGTTGTTCCTGCTTAGCACTGATAAAGGAGCACCGTATGCATATCTGTTGCTTTTCTATTTCTCAGCCGTTAGCCAGTCTGTTAAATCCTCATTCCCTTGAAGGGTATGAGTTGCTGTTTTTTATTGAAATTAAAACCCATTTGAGTGAGCGGTCAAGAGTGGCCATGTTATTCACCTCACCCATGTCGTGCCTCTGACAAGCGGCTGTCCTCAAAAATCCGTACATCCATACATTACATTTTTCTGCCCTGCTCTCTTGACTCAGTGGGGATTTCCCTCCCGCTGCTGTAGTAGAAACAATGGCCACGAGGGGGCAGTCTTGTTATTGTTTTGTCAACAAATTGTGATATTTTTTTTTTGCGACGAATCAACAAATGCCGATATAACTGAGATACAGGAGATGGGCTGTGCAAAAAAGAGAAAAAAGAGAGAGAATTGTTTCGTTACCTTGCAGAGAACCTCTTAAAGAAAAGTCTAACTAATTTCATAAAATAATTTTAATAATATATGTGAAAAAGGAAGAAAGAATAGGTCTCTGCCTCTCTCTGCAATTGACAGGGGTATTTTATCTTCCTCTTACATGGGGAAATATCTAGATCATGGAAGAAATCAGCTTGCATTATCATACTGAATGGTGTAAACTCTGGGTTAATTCACAGGTGCTGTTTCTGGTAGATGTACACTTTAAAACAAAATGCAAGTCTAAAAATACGTCTGAATGAGGCAAACACTTGGATGCAAATTGAGGCTATGTTATCTAATAGGTGGAATGTCCTTCAATTGTCATCTAGTCCTATAGTTCAAAATTCTGATTTGTCCCCTGAAACTTAAGTGTGCAGTCTTATATCCAGTTTCTTTAGAGTATGTTCTACTGAACTCAGCGGGCCTTACTTCTGAGTAGACCTTCCTTGGATCAGGCTGCCTGGTTGCAATCCTTAAGCATGTTTACTAGGGAGTTACAGTGCAAATCCTATCCATGTCTACTCAAGCGTAGGCCCCATTGGGACTTACTGCAAGGCGTGTTATCACTGGACTGCAGCTTTAGCCCCACTGAACTCAACGGGACTTGCGTTTGACTGAACGTGCTTAGGATCATTCTGCACATTCCTTATTTATTTCTTAAGTATATTCTCACTTTTCTCCAAGGACATGGTTCTTTCCCCCTCATCTTATCCTCACAACAACCCTCTGAGGTAGGTTTAGTTGAAGGATCACCCACTGAGATTCATGGCTGAGTAGGGGCTTGAACACTGCTTTTCACAGCCTTACTCTTTTATACTCTATCCTAGCTTTCTCCAAGCCAGTACCCTCCAGGTGTTTTGACTACAACTCCCATCAGCACTAGGCAGCATGGCCAATAGTCAGACATGATGGGAGGCATAGTCCAAAACTTCTGGAAGGTACCAGGTTGGGGAAGGCTGCTCTAATAACAACACCATGCTAGTTCATCTAAAGACTGGAACGCTAACGAAGCGAGACCCATTGAGTAGAGTTCAGTGGGACTTAATCCCAGGTAAGTGGGTATAGGATTGCAGCTTAACATGGGGTTTGTTTTCCCTAATAGCCTGCCTTCCCTTCCCAATCCTTCCCTCCAATGTTACATGGCCATCTGGGTTGCGTCATTGGAGCGGGACACAGGACCAGAGATGGAGGAAAGAGGTGGTGGCTAGACAGGCCAGACACTCTAGTAGAATCTCTCTGCCCCAGGAGCCCTCCTATATAAGTGACCCCTGTTTAGATCTTGCTTAGAGAGCCAGTTCTTAAACTAGGAATCAGCCCTGACTCAGGAGTATGACATATTTGCAACAGCAGTGTAATGTATGAGAATGATGCTTAATGGAAGATGTAAAATGTTGATGAGCACAGTCCCCAGAGCTCCCTGCTCAAGAGAGGCCGCCGTTCTGTCTTGTTTGAATATTCTTCTGCCTTGTGTGAGCAGACCACCCGCTGGAGCGATTAACTGAAAAGTGACAATGAGATCGTAATTGTGAGCGAGGCGTGACCAGGCCCTAGGTGAGGCAAGGGAAACCTCCTGCCTGCAGATCAAACATGGCCCAGGGGGGAGGCGGGTTTCCCAATCTGGTCTGCTGACTACTTCTCCGAGCTCTGCCCTTCCTGGCAGGGAAAAGCTCTTATCTCCGTTCAGCAGTGCAGGATAGTGGCTCCAATGTCATTGGGGCAGCGTATCCACTCTAGGTTTTAGTCTGAACCTTTTAGGAACTATCCATGGAGATGAACCCTAGCCCCCAAATAGGTTCAGCACCATGGATAGCCCCTTTAAAGTTCAGACCAAAACCCAGAGTGGATACATCACCCCATTGACATTGGAGTCACCAGCCACTGCTTCTGATCAGCAGCCAATCCGAGCCAAAGGAACCTTCGTCACCACAACATGGTCCCTTCAAAAGCAAGATGGTTTTACTGTGCTCTTCATTTCTGCAGACAGTGGTCTTCAGAGGCTCTACCTTCATGTAACCCTTTCAAGTGCAACATTTATTTGTTTGCTGAGGAGCTCCCACACATGGCAAAGGAATCAGGGAAATATTCAAGGGAACATAGACAGAATACGGGCCGGTCTTGTTGGGCCTAACCAATGTTTTTGGGGACCCCAGAAGGCTGTTTGCCATTAGTGACCTTCTCACAGCAGAAGCTCTGATAAGCTTGCCCAAATCTCAGGAATTTCCAGAGAACGTCTCGAGGGCGTCGTGGGGACTTCATTTCAGTCTTTGGAGATGAATGATATATTGGTTCTAATTCCAAGAAAGCCCCAACTATGTCCCAATTAGCTTCCTAATGATGCAGCTATATTTTTGGGATGTGAAAAACAAGGAGGTTAATTCGTATATCAACATGCATTGTGCATTTTCATCCCACTGTCCAGTGTCATCCTGACATGAGGCAGAATACACAGAAATGCATGGAACTGCTGCTCAAATGCACTTCCCCCCAGCCTCTCCCTTTGGGAGGGGGTGAGCAGGCCTGACCCCAAGTTTGAGGGGGTCCTGGGCAACGCTGCCTTGGTGCCCCCCATAAGTTTACCGGGGCGTAGTGGAGTGGGCATTACCGGGTAGTGGGGTGGGTGGTGGTATACTTCTTGGCGCTCCAAAGTGAAGCTACAGCACCTGCCATCTTAATTTCCCCAGAATGCCTTTGGGTCCAGAGGCATTCTGGGGAAATTAAGATGGAGGTGGCTACAGCTGCATTGCCCAGCACTTCCCTTTGGAGCACCGGGCCATAAAAAAGAAAGGTTTTTAATTTATTGTTGTTGTTCTTTTTTTAAAAGTGAGAGTCACAGTGGGGTCTCTGGGGTGCAGGCATTTGCCCCACCCATCTCAACTGCTGACGCCAGGCCTGGGGGGCAATTGAGAGAAAAGGGGGTGGGAGGGGGACATCACCCCTATATCGACCTGCTGCGTCCCCTCTCCATCCTCCTCCAAGTGGTCCCCACCCGCCCACAAGGTACCTCCAGAAAAAAATCAGAAGGCAACTTTTGCTGCCACAAGGGGACAGGTTTGGCTCTTCTTCCATGTTCTGATGAGAAGCTTTCAAAAGCATTGCGGTGGCGACGGCATTGTGGGGAGGATCCTGCCAGGCCATTAGATGCCGTGCGTGGTGGCAACCAGTTTAGACAGCTTCAAAAGGGGATTGGACAAATGCATGGAGGAGAAGGCTATCCGTGGCTACTAGTCCTGATGGCTCTATGCTACCTCCAATGCCCTGGTTGGCCGCTGTGTGAACAGAATGCTGGACTGGATGGAGCCTTGGTCTGACCCAGCAAGGCTCTTCTTATGTTCTTAGCTCCATATTGCGCTGCGAAAAGTCTTCCTAAAAATGTTACGACCTTAAAAACCTCCTGTTTCTGGTTTCACACAGGCAAGCACCAGCAGCTTACATACATATACTATACATGCTTGTAATACAAATCTTTTGCAAATGTTATATTCCTGCAAAACCATGTCATCCCTGATTAATAAATCTTTTTCTTTCTCTCTTGATTTCCACCTCCTCATTTTTTTGGATGTTTTTTTTAAAAATAAAAAAACAACAGCAATGGGCAAGAGAGATTGTGAGCAAAGGTACACCAAAGCAGTCATTTGCTCTCTTCCAGGGATGGCTGAGTGATTACAGCTGGGTTTTATGTTTTCTTAGTTCCAGCTCTGCAGGAGATTAGACCAGGGATCTAATCCATTGTCTCTCCAATACAATGTGTGTCCCAATGTTTAATTTCTCAGGCAAGCAGGTGGTTTGAAGGGTAGAGAGACCACACAGCACACACGAACCAAAAATGAACAAGCAAGCAAACAAACAAACAAACAAAAGAACAAGCAAACATAAACCCCCCAACTTTTAATTCCCAATGTCTGGTGCTGCATCCCAGCTGGGTCAAAGCAGTGGTCCCTCCGCACAATCTCAACATTTCATTAAAATTTTATTGAAAAATATCCAGTATTTTATCTATTTTGCCACCCCTTCCCCTAATATGGTTCAGTTAGACATAATTTTTAAATTACCTATTCTTTTTTTGAAAGTGGAGATTAGGCTGGAGATTGGGTCCACAATATGCCTTGTTGCTGGCATTTATGAGGCAGTTGACTGAGGCTTGAAGATAGCAGCATCAGTTCCTCTAAGACAGGGCTCTCCAACCTTGGGTCCCCAGATGTTGCAGGACTACAGCTCCCAGAATCCCCTGCCATTAGCCATGCTGGCTGGGTATGCAGGGAAAGACCATTCAGCAGATATTTAGATGCAATATAAAAGTTTGCCAACAAGAATCTGGACCATATGATAATGGGGAACTTGTTGTATTTCCCTGGGCCTCTGTTATGGTGCAAGGCAGTCAGGGGCAGTATCCATACCGTCCCATTAGCGCAAATGACATTGTGCTAGCGGAAACTAGGTTCCAAACTATGCACAAGAGTTACGTTTGCGCAAGCATGGTTGTGCAAGTGGGTGCACAACCGGTTGTGCATTATGCCCGAGCAACCCATTCTGCAACCCGTTGCACGTTACTCTTGTGCAGGCCAATGTGCAACAGGGCTGTGCACTCTTGTTGTGCAACCCTGTTGTGCAACTGCTTGAGCAATGGGAAGTTTTGACAGAGCTCCGCTAATGCGATCTGAGTTTGCAGAATTACACCCTTGGATACTACCTAGGGATCTTCCTTCCTTAGGAAGGTGAGCTGTACTGTATTTCTGTTTTTATCCTCATCCTCATCATTGTGATGATGAAGCTGGCGCCGCTCAGTCACCTGCCAAATGGCTGGCCACCAGAACAACTGTGCCACTTGCCTTGTGGGGCTGGTCCGCCCTGGTTGGAACATGTGTGGTATGGTATGACCCAGAAGTAGCTGTGGAGCTTTTCTTGCAGGGTAGTCAGCTAAAGGAAATTGTATCTGCAAGGTGTGACGCAGCCAGTGCAAGCTGAATGAGCAACAAGCAAGGCAAGAGATGCCAGAGTGAATGCAAGTCTCTGAAGTATTTTGCAAATTAAAATAAAATAAAATAGGACAGTATCAGAAAAAAAAAATGTAATGCAGCTAGGATAAAGGAAGGAATCATGATGATGCAGGGAGAAAAGTCTGTCCGTCTTTCTTAATTTGTAATGACATGACAGCTGTCCCACACAGAACCAAAGGAGATATAAAATGGACTGGACCAGATCCCAAGGGGCTTTTGGTCTAGTTAATGTCACTCCTGCAGGCAACTTCAAATGTTTTGTTTTTTCTTTTAATTGGATGGCTACATGAGTGCATGCATGTAGATAAAAGCATCCATCCTCCCACATACGGTACTTAATATATATATATATATATATATATATATATATATATAAACAGTTTGAAAAGTTGTGCTGGATGTTTGGGGCAGGAAGGAAAGGGTGCTGCTTTCCTAGGCAATATTCAATCAGCGTCCATGACAGCCGCCATCAAAATGTGCACATCTGTTGCTTTGTTTATGCGGTTGTGACCTAGTTTTGACTTTTCCCAGGTGCTAGAAAAATGTGCAAGCTGATAAGGCCAGAGATCATAGCAAGAAAAAAAAAAGTGAGCCTGCGTAACCATGGGCACCAACAGGTCTAGAACATTGCTTCCAAGACTTTAATTAGAGCAGTCTTTGCCAACCTGGCACCTTGCAAGATGTGCTGGACTACAGCTCCTGTCAATGGTCATGCTGTCTGGGGATGATGGGTACTGTAGTTCAACACATCTGGTAGGTGCCAGCTTGGGGAAGCCTGAATTGGACTGTGCCTGGTTGGGTCAGAACCACTGAACACGTTACATGGAACAAACTGGCAGTATTTTGGGGGCTGTTCCACTTCAGATTGTGGTGGTGGTGAGACTGCATTTTTTTCCAGTGCCCCCTAACAACAAAACCTCCCTTCACATAGTAAAGTAGCATATCAGGGAGAAAGGGTTGGACTAGCCCCTCTCCCTGATGACTTAGCTTGTTACCGGCAGGGAGATTTAATTTTAACATGGGCAAGCACCAAAGGGATATTTATTTATTATTATAATATTTATTATTACATTTATATCCTGCCTTTCCCCCTCTTGTAAGGAACCCAAGGTGGCTTACAGGTCTTTCTCTCCATGTTATCCGCACAACAGCCCTGTGAGGTAGGTTAGGCTGAGAGTGAGTGACTGGCCCAAAGTCACCCAGTGAGCTTCATGACTGAGTGGGGGACTGGAACCCGGATCTCCCGAGTCCCGGTCCAAACACCCTAACCACTACATGCCACACTGGAATATGAACCCGCTGCCTGCAGTCTGAAGAGAAGCAGCTTCCTAGAATGCCGCTGCCACCTCATTCTGCACCGTGCGTCCAACGGTTCTTGGCCTGCTCCAGTTTTGGCTTCTGAACGCCCCAAAGATGCCCAAGCCGCCACTGTCCTGTGCACCGCAAAGTGGAAGACTGCTGAGCGTATTAAGAATTGCGTGAAGGGGAAAGACAAAATAGAACCCGTTGATGGATGAAGCTCCGTCACACTGGATCTCCAAGATGCGGGCTGTGGAAACCAAGCGATTTGTCCAACGGAGACTGTGCGGCGAAGGCGGTACATTTCCAAGAATAGCAGTGGCAGGAAAAATCATAATGTGGCTGCTATCTGTTCATCTCCCTCTAGTCTAAAAGCACCGCCATGCAGCAGGCCATCGTTGGATCTGTTCCCCTCCCCCATCCCCCTCTGCAGCACTCTGCGGGCAGAACCACGCTGCTTTCTCCTTGTTCTGATCACATGAAACCCCTCCTGAAACATCCCTACATTGCCCGCTCGCAGATCCCGCTCAAGTCTGTAGCTTCGGAACACTGCATGGCTTCCCCTTCCTTCCTTCCCTCCCACACAACCTCTCTGTTCTCATATCCCTTTGCTCAGGGCCGGCGCCAGTAACCGGCATCCAAAGGCAAATGCCCGGGTCCCAGCAACCGTGCAGGGCCCACCCCTGATACCTGCTCCGCCCCCTCCCCACAAAAAATTGTAGTAATGCAGACCTGGGCAACTTTGACCCGCTCCCCTCAAAAGCTGGGTATGGCTTACTATCCACGTGGACCTTGGCTTGCCAGGTGTGTGTGTGTGACCTCTCTCCTTCCCTTATTTTTTTGAGACCTGGGCAGGCAGCAAAACCGGGACTTTTAGTGCCACCCCGCAGGGCTGTTGGTCTGCATCCGGCGTGCAGGTACACACGTAGTTCTTCTAGGCCTGTAGCTTTGCTGCCTCATGAGTGGAGCTGTTTCAAGAGCCAGAGGGAAGGGAGCTTGGCTGGCACCATCTGTTGGGTTCTACCATACCCTCATTTTCATGGTTGTGTCTCAGAGACACATCTAGATTACACATCTAGCCCTAGTGCATGCGTGTTGACTTAGAAGTAAGTTCCTCCCAGATCCGCAATGAGAACTGCTTCAAATTTGTAATCTTTTTTTGGGGGGGGGAGATGTGGGAATAGCTCTCTAAGCCTTCCTGTTTATTTACAGACACAGACAGAGACGTTGAGCCCAGGGGAAGGAAAGCAGGGAAGCATTCCTAATGTTCTTAATGGACATTCCCCCCCCCCCCAGCCCAGACAGGTTCTGGAACTCTGCTCCAGCACGGATCAAGTCCCAGGCTGCAGGTATGGAGTACTGAATGCCCTAAAGGTGAAATACTGGTGCTCAAACATCTGTGGCAGGGTTGATCCATCACTGGAAGCAGCTTTATACCAAGTGAGACAAGGACTGCATTCCCTGGTGGGTAATCTCTCAGGGGCCGCAGGTCAGCCGTGGGCTGGGCTGATGGCGGCCGTGGGTAGGGCCAGAAGCAAAAGTGGGTGGGTCAACCCTTCTCTCCTTCTGCCACCCCCTCGCCTCTCCCTCCTCTTTCCTTCCCACTCAGCGGGTTGCCAGAAAAGGGACAGATCACTCTTGCCAGCTTGCATGCGGAGAGCTTTTGAAATTAGACTGAGGGCCACATGAAATTAGGACGAGGGCCGCACGTAGACGGAAGACTGTAGGATGCCCACCCCTGTTCCAGCCCAATACCGTCCTCTATTTTTAACTTTGGTATTTTTCTACCTCTGTTTTAATTGTATGAATGTTCAAAGTTGTGAGCCGCCTTGGATCCCAGTGTTGGGAAAAAGGTGGGATGATGATGATGATGATGATGATGATGATGATGATAATAATAATAATAATAATAATAATAATAATAATAATAATATCATCTACACTGCAGCTCTCCAGAAACTTAGGACAGGCACCTTTCGAAGTCCTACCTTGGACTGAACTGGGGAGGACTTTCGCTAGAGCCAAGGCCCTTCCTCTTCCTTGTGTACTGTGTGCTGTGGTCCTTCTGTCATGAAAGAAAGGCACTCTGCATACACACCGTGACGTCTTCTTTCTTCCTTTACTGTGGAGTTTGAGCCTTTAGATGAGTTACTGTAAATTAGTATTGCGAGTGAGACTCATTGAACTCAGTGGCTGGGTTCAGACGACACGAGAACCCTGGTGGGTCGTTGTTGAACTGTGGGTTGTTGAACCGTGGGTTATCGTGTTGTCTGAACCCAGCCGCACTAACAAACCATGGTTTGTTAGCCACAAATAACCCATGAAGAGAATCCATAGTTTGTTGTTTGGTTGCGAACTGTGGGTTGTTTGTGGTTAACAAACTGTGGTTTGATAGCACAGTTGTGTTCAGACAATACGATAACCCACATTTGAATGACAACCCACGGTTCAATGACAACCCACACTCAACCCTGTGGGTTATCATGTTGTCTGAACCCAGTCGGTGTGACTTACTTCAGAGTAAGCGTACAGAGGATTAGGCTGTGAGAGACTGAAGCGGCAATCCTATATATACTGACCTGACAGAAGGGGTGAATTCAGAGGGAAGTCCCCCAGTGCTACCAATCAAAAGATATTGTGCTTATTTCATACTTTCCTCCTTAACAGACTTTTTTTGGGGAGAGGGAAAGGGAAAAAAATGAAGAAGTGGTGGTGGGCAGGGCAAATGTACAATAAAGGAATCATCTGGAAACACCCAAAATCTCATTGAACTCAGTGGGATTTACTCCCAAGTAGACATGCCTAGGATTGCACTGTGAACCAGGAAGGCCCCAGTTCAAATCTTGGTGTTTTATTGTATTTTTACTAGGTGCTCTCTATATCTTATATTTCACTCAATTTTAAAAACCTGTAGAAATGCCCTGATAATTGTATATTGAAAAAGTGCTATAAATATCTAGCTAGCTGGTTTTTAGACAAGCCATTCTCTTCCAGACTCAGCCTCTCTCTGCCTAGCAAAAATATGGGGATAATACTACCAACCAACCTTGCAGGGTTGTTGTAAGTGTTAATGAGATCATGTGTCCAGTGCTTTGAATGTCTGCACAGTGCTAGAAAAAGACCAAGTGTTGCTATTACACATCTAGCCCTAGTGCATGCGTGTTGACTTAGAAGTAAGTGCCACTGTGTTTAATAGGTCTTACATGCACGTAAGAGTGTCTGACTGGGACTGGTGAGACCTGGGTTCAAGTCCCCATTCGGCTCACTGGGGGTGACTTTGGGCCGGTCACTGACTCTCAGCCTAACCTACCTCACAGGGTTGTTGTGAGGATAAAATGGAGAGGAGGAGGATCAAGTATGCTGCCTTGGGCTTCTTGGAGGAAAAGGCAGGATATATATGTAACAAGCAAGCAAACAAAGCAAGGGAGGGCAAAATGTGGCCGCCCAGAGGCTGCTGGACTCCATCACCTGACCCCTGGCAATGCTGGCTGGGGCTGATGGGAACTGGAGTTCACCAAAATCTGGAGGGTTCCCCACCCTGACTGAATAGGACTGCAGGGCTCAGCTAAGCTTTGACTCCAAACTGAGGCTGCAGTTCTCGACACACTTACCTGGGAGTAAGGCCCACTGAGGACAGTGAGGCTTACTTCTGAGTAAACATGCCTCAGATTATGCAGAGAATGACTTGGGTCTAATTCTTTGTCTTCTTCCTCCTTCACACTGGCTGGGTTCAGACAACATGATAATAATAACCCACGCTCAAGGGTTGAGGGTGGGTTGTTGCCGAAACGTAGGTTCTCATCTTGTCTGAAGCCAGCTGCGCTAACAAAACCATGGTTTGTTAACCACAAACAACCCAGGAAGAGAACCTGTGGGTTGTTCGTGGTTAACGGACCATGCTTTGTTAGCGGGGCTGGGTTCAGACAACACGATAACCCATGTTTCAACTACAACCCACACTCAAGGGTTATCGGTGTTGTCTGAACCCAGACACTGTCTCTTTTACAGTCAGCTCGCAAGCGACAACAGCCACAGACCCAAACCAAGTAGCTCCTACGCCAGTAGCCGGAGGGCTGTGTGAGGCTCAGTGTGACAGAGACCCTGCTTTGCATCATGCAGAAGGTCCTCGGTTCGATCCCCGGCATCTCCAGCCGGTAGGGCAGGGAAAGAATCCTGCCTGAAACCGCTGGAGAACCACCGCTGCCGGCCAGCGCCAGGCAGAGCTAGTTGGCCCAAGGGTCTGACTCAGTCTAATAAGGCAGCTTCCTACGTTCCTCAGTTTACTCAGAAGCAAGAGCCACTGTCTCCTGCCAGGCTGACTCCCCACGGAAGCGCGGATAGGATCCCCAGCCCTTAAAGAGACTTTGACGAGGCAGGAAAAATAATTAACAAAAAATAAAATAAAGAAAGCACTTACACTTACTTTGAAAAGCCCTGGTGGTCGCACTTCGACCCCCCTCCCCAGTCGCCCAGTGCCTTGCCTTTTCCGCATCATCACCTGTTCACACGACCCAGGCAGCGCCCCCCCCCACCCCCAAACAACACCACTGGACTGGCGGTGTCCTCCCCCCCCCGCTTTGCTTTGATTCGTTCCAGCGTCTCTCCTCTTGCCAAAAAGAGAGAGACGAGCCCGTGTTCGAGAAGGAGGGCTCTCTCTCTGCCTCTATTAACAAGCCTCGATCTCTCTCTCTCTCCCTCCCTCCCCCCCCCCTTTCCAAGTCCCTCCGAGCTGTCCTCCCTCCCCCCCCCCCGGCAAGGAGATTGGCTCAGATAGTTTGTCAATCGCAGCTCCTTCGCTCGCTCGCTGGCCCCCTCCTCCTTTTCGCATGCCTTCTTCTTCCCACTCATCTCTGGCTTCAGTGGGGAGTTTGTGGCAGCGAGCTTTTTGCACGGAGCCGCGCGCGCGCGCTCCTCCTCCTCCTCCTCCTCTCGCTCACTCTTTCTCTTTTTAAAAATACATATATCTTGATTTAATTTGATTTTCCTTCTCCCGCGTGCCTTGGGAATGGGACCGGCATGGAGGTGGAAGAAGGGGCGCCCGACCCGTCGCGCCGCAGCGCCGCAAAGTCCCCCGGAGGCAGCCGGGGGGGAGCCCTTTCGGGCCCCCGGAGCTCTGCTAGGCTCTCGGCTGGAAGGCAAGTCGGCTCGGCGGCGGCGGCGGCGCCCCTTCTCCGCGCAGCCGGGAACGGACTGCCGAGGGGTCGTAACAACAAGGCAGCTCTGCCCGGGGTGGGAGGGGAAAACAAGAGCAAAAAGCAAAACAACCCGCCCACCCCCCCCCCCAAAAGGGGGGGCAGGAACTGCGATGTTTGCAGGCGATCTCGTGGTGGGCCCCCCGCTTAGCTTGAATTTTGGGGGTGCCAACGGGAAGACGCGCGCCTGGTCTGGACATTTTTAATTTAATTTTTAATTATTATTTTTTTAAATAGAGCTATTTTACAGCTCCCCCCCCAAAACAGAGAGCTACGCCCGGGGTGCAGTTCCACCTTCCCTGCTGCCCCTTCCGTTCCTCCCCAGGCGAGGAGACGACGAGCTCCTGATTGCTTTCTTGGGTCGATTTGGAGCAGCTGAGCCGAGCGAGAGAGACGTATTTGAAAAGGCACAGCCGCACAGGTAGTTTTTGGGTGATGGACTGCCAGCAGGTTGGACCAGGAGAACTCCGGGAATCTTTGTGTAGGTACAGTTCGAACAGCGAGCCCCATTTGAAATGCTAGTTTAACAAAAAACAAAAACGAAAACGAAACAAAGCAACAAGAACAACAAAATTATTCTTGGTCAAGCAAAGCTTCCTGGCTTTTTGTTGTGGCTGCTTTTTTTTTTATTATTTAAATAATTTGGGGGAAATTGGGAAGACCCTTACTGATGAGCTGCAGGAGTTTTTGAGTTTTTGCTCCGTCAAGCGACCCCTCTCTGCCCACCCGCCTCCAAAATCTCCACCATGACTTCTGCTTGCTATGGGACAAACCTCTCGGATGGTCTTTACCTGCCGCTGGTCCTGATGGCCTTGCTCTACACAGGTAAGGTTTAAAAGTTTGACTCTTTTGATCTGCAAGTTCTTCTTCTCCTCCTCCTCCTCCTCCTCCTCCTCCTCAAAAGGGCTTTCCCTCTTTTGTGAGCCAAACTGAACTGTAAGAGAGGGCTGTGTGTTTTTGTTTGAGGGTGTGTGTTTGTGTTTGTCTGCCTTTTGGGGGTGTTGATCCTCCTGCAGCCTGCAAAATGTCACCTGCTTGGCTAATACTGTGTGTGTGTGTGTGTGTGTGTGTGTGCGCGCGCGCTTTCATGGGGAATTGTGTGGCATTTTAAGTTTTATTTTGAAATACCCCAGAGAACAGAGTTCACCAAATATCCCTCTTGGATATTTTGAACTACAATTCTCATTTGCCTCAGGCAGAATGGCCAGTGGCTGGGGAAGATGGGAGCTGGGGACCCAAATTTGGAAGGGCCCCGGTTGGGGAAAACTGCCCTAGAAGGTTAAAAAATGTGGAGGTGGATAACATGCAAGTCTTTTTTGTTTAAATGGGATGCATACCCACCTTCTGCCAGACACAGCTTGGAAATCCAGATCCTGGATGTGTGAATGGGCTACTTGTAGTTAAAGGGATGCACTTTGCACATGCTCGAGAGGATCAGTCCCTCACATGGGACATGAAAGCCATGTCTAGGGAAGAGCCTTGCAAGATATTAAAAAAAAAACAACCAGACAGTAAATTTCCCCCAAAGTTTATGTCACAATGCATCTATCAGTCTTTTAAGGCTTTTTCTTGTTTCTAATGCTTCAGCATGTTCAAAGTGCCTATGTTTTCTCTCTCAGGGTACTTGCAACCTGCCCTGTAAGGCAGGTCAGTCTTATTATCCCTCTACTGCAGATGGAGGACTGAGGCTGTGAGAGGAATTGAAATTTGAATACGGAACTTCCTGGCTCTATACACTTGGCCAGCCGCGCTGTATCTGTCTGTTCCTTCCCACCCACACAAGTGAAAATTGCTGTCCCCCTAGCTTCATCATATCTCCTGGAATCAAGGTTGCCACCTTCATCCCCCCCCGCATTGGGGTCCCCGTGCCTTTAAGTGGCACAGGACAGGCAGAAATTCAACAGGTGAAGTGTTCCTGATCTCTGCCTACTATTAGAAAGAAAACAAAAGCTAGATTGACCTTGGTCTGATTCAGCAGGGACATGTTCTTATCACTGCACTGGCATGCCGGGAAATCTGTTCTGTATTTCTGCCAGGCACACTGCTATTAAAGGTGCAAGAGCCCCTGCCAGAGAAGAAGCTGGCGACCCTATTAGAAGTCTAAAATAAAAAAATTGTGCAGAGACTAGCCGAGGGTGGGAAGGAGGACTTTTGTGTGTGTTCACAATCCTTCCAATAGCATTAAAAAGTAAAATAAAAATGCTCTGGACCCAAGCCTGTTTACTCAGAAGTAAGCCCATTGATTCAATGGCATATTTTGCAGTGCATGCTTCCATTGTGCAGATGGGGAAAACTAAGGCTTGGAGACAATATCCTGGACCATGCAACTCTGAACTCACGGTCTATGTGCCTGATTGACGGCAGTATCCTGAACAGGTTTGGTCAGAAGTAAGTCCTATTGAGTTCAGAGGACTTATTGCCTGGTATGCTTAGGCAGTTTTGGAGGAGTGTTAACCATCCTCCAAATGTACAAATGAAGAATGTACATTTTGCACTGTGTGTACACCGGTCCTGTGTGTGCAGGACCGGTGCAAGGCAGTTTGGTGCCCTAGGCAAGATCAGATATTTAGCGCCCCCCCATCCCACTTGAGAGTGCTGTATTTTTTTAAGGCGTTTCTAGTGCCCCCTTTAGCCCTGCGCCCTAGGCAGCTGCCTAGTTGGCCTAATGGTAGCACCGGCCCTGTGTGTGTGTGTAAAATGGCCATGAGTGGCATCATGAAAGGCAGATCTCTGCCTCAAGGAGCTTACAGTTTAAATTTGACAGAGGGGGAGATTTAAAGGAAGAAAGAGAGGGACTGCTGCTAATAAGAGAGGAATATGTTCAAGTACATTTACATCTACTTGATGCTTCTGTTCTGTTACAGGCACAATTCTATGCGTGCACACTTGGAAGCAAGTCCTACTGAACTGGGCAAAGCATCCTTCTTAGTAAACACGTATCAAGTTGTAGAGGGACTTGCAATTCTGTTTGGTTGGGGATAAGGGTGGTGGTGGTGGTGGTGGGGTTAAGGAGGAGGGATTTAAACCAAAAGTGCACATTGGTAACTGCAATCAAAAGTGCCTATTGAAAGAGACTGTGGTTCAGTGGCAGAGCACCTGCTTTGCACCCAGAAGGTCCCAGGTTTGACCCCCAGCTTCTCCAGTTAGGGCTAGGAAAGAATCCTGCCTGAAACCCTGGAGAGCATAAGAATATCAGAAGAGACCTGCTGGATCAGGCCAAGGGTCCATCTAGTCCAGCATTCTGCTCACACAGTGGCCGACCAATTGCCCACGGGATCCCACAAGCAGGACATGAGTGCAACAGCACCCTCCTGCCCATGTTCCCCAGCAACTGGTGTACATAGGCATACTGCCTCTGATCCTGGAGGCAGCATTTAGCCAATCAGGACTAGTAGCCATGGATAGCCTTCTCCTCCATGAATTCGTCCAGTCTCCTTTTAAAGCCCTCCAAATTGGTGGCCATCACGACATCTTGTGGAAAGCATTCCATAGTATAACTATACGCTACGTGAATAAATCCTTCCTTTTATCTGCCCTGAATCTCCCACCAGTCAGCTTCATGGGGTGACCCCACTGGGTTCTAGTATTATGAGAGAGGGAGAAAAAACGTCTCCCTGTCCACTTTCTCTGCACTGTGCATAATTTTGTACACCTCTATCATGTCTCCTCTTACTCGCCTTTTTTCTAAGCAAACAATCCCAGATGTTGTAACCTTTCCTCATAGGGAAGTTGCTTCAGCACCTTGATCATTTGATAATAATCATTGATCATTAGTTGCCCTTTTCTGCACTTTTTCCAACTCTACAATATCCTTTCCTAGGTGCAGTGACCAGTACTGTACACAGTATTCTAAGTGTGGTTGCACCATAGATTTATATAAGGGCACTGTGATCTTGGCAGTTTTATTTTCAATTCCTTTCCTAGTTATGCCTAACATGGAGTTTGCCTTTTTCACAGCAGCCGCACACTGGGTCGACATTTTCATTGAGCTGTCCACCACAACCCCAAGATCTCTTTCTTGGCCAGTCACTGCTAGCTCAGTTCCCAGCAGCTTATACTTGAAGTTGGGATATTTCCCCCAACATGCATCACTTTACACTTGCTTACATTGAACCACATTTGCCATTTTGATGCCCATTCTCCCAGTTTGGAGAGATCCTTTTGGAGCTCCTCACAATCCCTTTTTGTTTTAACCACCCTAAATCATTTGGGGTCATCAGCAAACTTGCCCACTTCACTGCTCACTCCTGATTCCAGATCATTTATGAAAAAGGTGAAAAGCACTGGTCCCAATACAGATCCTGGGACCCCACTGTTTACATTCCTCCATTGGGAGAATTTACCATTTATTTCCTACTGTCTGCTTTCTGTTCTTTAACCAGTTACTGATTCATAAGAGAACCTCTCCGCTTATTCCATGGTTGCTGAGTTTGCTTAGGAGGTGAACAAACTTAGCTGAGGGACTTTGTAAAAAGCCTGTGGGAAGCCCAAGTAAACAATATTTACCAGATCACCCCTGTCCAGATGTTTATTAACAATCTCAAAGAACTCTAAAAGGTTAATGAGACAGGACTTCCCTTTGCGGAAGCCATGCTGATTCTTTGTCAGCAGGGCTTGTCCTTCTATATTCTTACTAATTTTATCTTTAATAATGCATTAAACCAATTTACCTGGAACAGATGTTAAGCGAACAGGCCTGTAATTTCCTGGATCCCCCATGGATCCCTTTTTAAACATTGGTGTTACATTGGCCATTTTCCAGTCCTCTGGTACAGAGACTGATCTTAGGGACATGTTACATATTTTTGTTAGAAGACCAGCATTTTCATATTTGAGTACTTTTAACAATTCTAGGGTGGATACCATCTGGGCCCAATGCTCTATTAACTTTCAATTTGTCAGTAAGGTTGAGAACTTCATATTTTGTCACCAGTATTTGCCTCAGTTCCTCAGACTCCCTTCCTGAAAGCATCAGTTCAGGCACAGGTATCTGTCCTATATCTTCTGCAGTGAAGAATTCATTCAGGTTCTCCGCAATCTCCTTATCCTCCTTTAGTACTCCTTTAATTCCGTTATCATCTGGTGGTCCAACTGCCTCCCTCGCTGGTTTCCTGCTTCTGATATATTTAAATAATTCTTTATTGTTGGCCTTGATGTTGTTAGTGATATCCTCCTCAAAATGCTTTTCTGCATCTCTTGTTGTCTGCTTGCATCTCCTTTGTGCAAGCTTGTGCTCCCTTTTGTTTTCTTCATTTGGGCAAGACTTCCATTTTCTGTAGGATGCCTTCTTTTCTCTAACAGCTTCCTTGACATTGCTTGTTAACCATGCTGGTGACCTCTTGGACCTGGTGCTACCTTTCCTAAGCTGTGAAATACATTCTAGCCGAGCTTCTGTTATGGTGGTTTTGAGTAACCTCCAAGCACTTTGAAGGGATTTGACCCACTTGACTCCCCCTTTCAATTTCCTTTTCACCAGTTCCCTCATTTTTTAGAGGTTTTCTCTTTTGAAGTCAAATACAACTGTGTTGGACTTCCCTGGCAATTTTCCACTTAAATATATATTAAATCTGATAGTGCTGTTTAAATCTGATCACTGTTTCCAATTGGCTCAACAGCACTCACATCTCATACTAGGTCCTTTACTCAGGATTAAATCCAGGGTTGCCTCCCCCCTGGTCAGTTCCATGACCAAGGGCACAGTCATTTAGGGCATCGAGAAATTTAACCTCTTTGTCGTGACTGGAACATGCATTTATCCAGTCAATGTGAGGGTAATTGAAGTCACCCATTATTACAACACTTCCTCATTTGGAGGCCTCCCTGATTTCGTTTTCCATCTCAAGATCACCCTGAGCATTCTGGTCTGGGGGACGATAGCATGGTCCTAGTACTAAATTAGTCATGGAGCCCTGGTATTGTCCCTCACAGCACTTCTGTTGAAGAGCTTTTAGGTTTTCTAGTCTGTTTGACACTATGTACTATGGTAATTATTCTTTTTTTTAGTAGACTTGGCCAGTTCCATATTATGAAAATTGTGGTGGGCCCGCAGCCACAGCTTTGTTAGCCTATATGATAACCTGGCCCTGGTCAAAATGGCCTCCATCGCTGTCATCTGAAAAACAAATCAAGTGTAGGTCCAAGTACAGACATTGTAGACTGTCTGCCAGCTTTCTGCAGACCACTTGCATGGTGGCTGTGGACCACCAGTGGTCTGCAGACCATAGTTTTGAGAACCTCTGTTCTAGTTCTTCTAACTTAATGGTGCAGTCCTATGCTTGCTGGCTGGGGAATTGCTGGGAGTTGTAGGACTTTTTTCTTTCTAAACATGCATCAGATTGCGCCCTCAGCCTTCTCAAATTGGGTGCCATCCAGATGTGTTGGACTACAACTCTCATCAGCCCTGATCAGTGTGGCCATGCCGGCTGGGGCTGGTGGAAGTTGGTCCAAAACATCTGGAGGATACGAGCTTGGGGGGAAGGTGCTTCTAACATCGGATAACTGAACTGCGCCCTTCCTCATAACGAAAAATGGGAGAGACGCGTTGCTCTCATAGCTGAAAATGCGTGACTTTTTAGAGCAGCCTCCCCCAACCTGGTGCCCTCCAGATGGGTTGGACTTCGACCCCCATCAGCCCCGGGCCAGAACAACCAGTTTTCATGAGTCATGGGAGCCGTAAGACAAAATATCTAAAGGACACCACTTTGGGGAAGGCTTCTTTTGGGGCATGAAAGCAGTCCCAGGAAAAAACCTGTTCTTTGTATTTCTGTGTGACGAGGGGTTGGGTGGTCCTCTGTTGCCCACCCCTATTGCAGGGGTGGGCAACTTCAGGGCGGGTGCCTGGTGGCCAACCCCCTCCCAGGTCCCCTGCGGGCCATACTCCTGCTCTTCCGTGGTGGCTGAAATTCAGTGGCAAACCGCTGTGGAGCAATAAATAGGTCACCTTTAGGCTGTTCTCAAGCTAAATCTGACCCATGTAATGCTCTGTAGTGGTAAACTACTGGGGTGGGGTTTTTTTTGGCCACCACTGTGAGTTTTTGGCAGTGTGGCGGCAATGGGGGGCCAGAGTAGTAAATCATGCAGGCTGCACCTCTGCGGCGATTGGGTCCTTTGGGTCCTGACTTCCCCGTTAGGATAAAATGGGTGGGGAGAGAACCCCATACACAAGTCACCTTGAATCTTTGGAGGAAGGGCAGGAGATACATGGCATATGATCTACAGTAATACCTTGGATTGCAAGTAACTTGGTTTGAGAGCGTTTTGCAAGACAAGCAAATTTTTAAATATTTATTTAATTTTTTTTACTTGATATACAAGCGACGTCTTGCAATACAAGTACTGTAGTATGGCTTAAATTAAAAATCTCTCTACAGATTTTTTTGGGGGAATTTCGTTTTGATATACAAGTGTTTTGGATTACAAGCACGTTTCCCGAACAAATTATGCTCTCAATCCAAGGCATGACTGTACATGTAATACATTAAGCAAAGGGTAGACATGATAACTCATTCATATATCCAGTGGGAAACCACCGCAGAGGGTGGGTGTATTCTGGGACCCTCAGGAGCTGTTAATTAAGCCTGTTTCTTTCAGTTCAGTAGTGTTCTCTTCAGTTTGGTGTTCTCTTTCCTTTAACTCCTGACCTATGCATTCTGTAAAAAGTTAATCAGTGTAGCCCTCCCCAACTCTCTTTCTCTCTTAGTTCAGCAAAGAAGAAGAAGCTAGATACTGGTTCAATCCCTCTCTTGCCTTTTCGAACCTTTTCCCTAATATCTCCACGGAACTGCATCGCCTTCCTAAGCTTGAACATTGCTGGCTTCTCTCTCTCTTTTGGGTAAAGAATTACTGAGGTGAAACGTTTGCTGATCTGTGTTGACGGGCTTCCTCATCTCTCTCTTTAAAGTAATGAAAATCTCGGAAGCCAAGTTGTGTGGCAGGAGAGCCATCGGGCTGCGTTCCGTGGGTTTAATCAAGTTGTTTAAGGCATAATGGGTTTCTCTGCTTACTAAACGCCAACAGGGGAAGCCTTTCGAAGAAAAGGAATACCAGGAGGCCAGCATTAGCAGGCCGTTTTCCCCACCAGCGAATTGGCTGCTAGACCCCCTCCTCTGTATTGAACAATGTATTTTTGTGTTGCGTTTTTGTATCAAGAACGACGTATTTTTGTGTTGCTTCACGGTTGCAGAGACTGTGATCACACACCATGATAACCCCATAACTCCCCCCCCCCCAGTTTCTATTAGCGCAGGGGTGGGGAAGCTTTTTCAGCTGAAGGGCTAAATTCCGTTTCAGAGAAGCTCTCAGGGACAACATTCCAGGGGTGGGACCAAAAATACAAAAAATATCGGCAGATTGTTGCTGAAAGCTCTTCCTGTCAGGAATGAAGCCTCAGGAGAGATGTTTTGACCTTTTAGAATGGGGGGGGGACTGCACAAAAGCCAGGGAAAAACCCATCAAATATTTGGTGGTTGGGGGAAAGGGGGTGGGGCCAGAGGAAGGGGGTGTGTCCACATAGGGAACCCCCAATGGGCCAGCATGGGACCTCAGACAGGCTAGATTTGGCGCACAGGCTTAGGGCTCCTGACCTGTGTGTTGGTGAGATGTGCACCTCATGTCAGAGCCCTCAGTTTGGGCACAGAATGAATCTGGCTTGCTGGTTCAAAAAAAGTGCCATGTCAATTTTTTTGTATGTGCGCACGTGCAGGTGCAAAGACAAACCTAAACATTATTTTTCACCACTTTCCTTCTGTGTTCTGCAGTGAAGTGAGTTCATAACCGAATTAGCTTTCATCCTACCTTTAGGCAAAGCGAGGCAGTCAGCGCAGGCAGATGATTTTGGGTGTCGTGAAAGGGCAGCAAATGGTTGGTTATTAGATGTATTGTTATTACTGTATTTTTAGTGGCAGGGAGGGAAACAGGTGCCTGTGGAATTCTCTGCCTCAGGGGGCAAAGCATGTTGACTCTCGTGTGTGTGTGTGTGTGTGTGTGTGTGTGTATGCCATTTTCTTCTCTGCCTCAGGCAGCAAAATGTCTTGGCTGGGCTGGGCTGGGTGGGTTCCAAGGGCCATATGATTAGGTAGCGGCCAGGTTCAGATAGCATGGGGAAATTATGGCTTCCCATTACATGGCTGAGCCGTGGTGAGCTTCAGGTTCACACGACCCCGCCCCCTTCTTTTGCATTTGTGAAGAGATCAAAGCTTCTGCTTTCACTTTTAAACAAACCCCAGTTCCCTGCTGTGTCCAAACCTGGCGAACTGTGATTTGTTCAAACCATGGTTCGTGAGAACAAGCTGGGATCAAACCATGGATTCAGAGCCTAGCTTGCTCTGAAACCGTTGTTTAGACCAGGGTTGGGGAATTTGTGGCCTTCCAGAATTTGCTGGGCCACAACTCCAATCATCCCTCACAGTTGGTCATGCTGGCTGGGGCTGATGGGAGTTGGAGTCCAACAATATCTAGGGAGGACCACAGGTTCCCCAACCCTGGTTTAGGCGAACCACAGTTCCTCACATTTGGATGTGATGGGTAATTGTTTTTATTTTAAAACCAGAAGCATCTGGCAGATCTTTGGCTTCTGATCTCTTCCTCTAGTGCAGTGTTCTCCAACCTTGGGTCCCCAGATGTTTTGGCCTACAACTCCCAGCATGCCAAAAACATCTGGGGACCCAAGGTTGGAGAACACTGCTTTAGTGCATGAAAGAGGTGGATAAGGCAAGGGGTTCATGAGCCCCACGCTAAGCGTGGCTAGTTTTATGTAGTAGGAAACCATGGCTTCCCATTACGTCTACTGGACTACAGTTTTAATCACTTGCTCCATTTTGCACTCTTGAACTGACCTTATTTGGCATAATGTAAAAGGCAGATCTGCACTACAATTTTATGTCTGCTTCATACCGATTCAACTGTTATGGCTTCACCCATAGAATCCTGGGAACTGTAGTTTTGTTGACAGTTCTGTTCAAGATCCTCAGCCATGCCCCTCCTCCTCCCAGCATGCCCACACCTTTCTCTCCCTGCCACCCCGCTATCTGTACACTTTAGGACATCAGGCTGCCTACTTCAGGGGAAATGAAACTGTGTAATTTTCTGCAGGGTCTTATCTATCCCCCACTGGAAACACACACACACACCTTCATACTGTCACTTTCTGCTTATTTGGCAAAACCAACTGTATCTCTGTGCGTGAAAAGAGTGAATGATTGAGAATGAGAGTGTCACATAGGGATCCCCCCCCACCCCCAATCATAAACCCTCCTGGCAAATTCACAGATCCTGAGTCGCAAATTACATTTTTCTCCCTCCCAACGGAGTGCTCAGGTTGGTGTTTTATCAAACTCTCGCTGGGGAATGTAGCAAACGAAATCTGCAGACCAGTCCTTGTTGAGGCTCAGCTAAATAAAATCAGTATGGACTGGGGCAGTGGTGAAGGGAGGCTCTGCAAAAAGAGAAGCAAGCAAGCGCATGCAATGACTTAATTTTTCTGCAAATTCTTGAGGAGCATCAGGTTATTCTTATTATTTTCTTAAAAATCTGAAAGAGGTTAGACAAATTTATGGAGGAATGGTGTCTGTATAGAGCAGCATTTCCCAAGCTGGTGTCCTCCATATGTTTTGGATCACAATTCCCATCAGTCCCAGCATGGCAAATGGGCCAGGGATGTTGGGAGTTGTAGTCAAAAAACATCTGGAGAGTGCCGTATTGGGGAAGGCTGATACTGTCCTGTTCTTGCTATGAAGGTCAATTCTGGCCTTATCAGGAGCAGTCCTGTGGTTGAAAGATCAGGAAGGTCAGGTTAGTTAGCAGGGAACTGTCCAGCAGGGAGCAGAGTAAGAGAGATGTTGTTTCAGCAAAGGCTAGACTCCAACTGAGCAGCTTGTACTTAGCATACATTCACCAGACTCTCTTGAAAGAAGGCAAACACTTCATTTTAGGCTGGAGTATATACCCACCCCCAGCTAATTACAGAAATCCTTTTTCTGACATTCTCCTGTTTCGGCTTCCCATCATCTCTGGTGTGGGTAGTAGCAGCTACCATGGTGAGGATAGGTTGTGGGTGTAGTTCTTTGAACACTGATGGGAATGCATTTTTGAAATGGTTCCTGCTGCTGAAGATCTACCATTTGGAAAAAAAAAATGTATTTCCCCCCCCCCAATACTTTCTAGTTGACAAATCCCTAAGGACTTTGGAAACCGATGCCCTGCTTGCAATACCTGGCGGCGATGATTATGTGAATAGAAGAGTTTTCTCCTTCCATTGTGGGCTGGTTTGGAAGCTGCTTTCTGCCGCAGTGGGGTAGGCTTGGCAGGCAGTGGCATCTCTCCCTGTGGGCTTAAGGTTCTCCACTCCTGTGCTAGGGTGGAGAAAATCCAGATGCTGTTATCACCACTGGCACCTTAAATATTGGGCCTGACCAAAGGCATTCTGGGTTGTAGATGAGGATTCGAAATGCCTGCAGATGTAGCCAGGCTTCATTATTCTGTACTTAAAAAATAAAAAAAAGAGTAAAATTCAACATTCTGCATGGATGTAACCTGAATTTTTTTTTAAAATGTTACTTTAGTCAATTTTGAACTTGTTTGGGCTGTCACAGGGAAGAACAAGGAGATAGAACATTTCAACCATGCTCCCCCTTGGGTTTTTCGCAATGTTAGTAGACATTTCCCTCATATGTTGAAATTGAGGGCTAGAAACCTGCTCTTTTATTTATGATATTTTACAGCTGTCCTATACCAGGTTCTCAAGGTGGCATTAGAGAATAAAAGCAGAACAAACTGAGCATCACTAAAGATAGAACAAGGAATAAGATATGATGCAGTATAACATCAAACTTTACAAACCAAGTCAAACAAACAGACAAACAACAAAAAAACCCCACAAATAAACAACAACAAAACCAGAACCACTAGAGAGGCTGAATTTTGCACCCAATCCCAAAATCTGCTGCTGTTGATAGTATAGAATTTCCCCAAGCTTTGTACTGCTCGGGGGGGCGGGGGGAGGAAACAGCCAGTAACAGAATACTGGCAAACAGTAATCACTTTTGTGAAGAAAGTGAAAGGTCAGGATGGATGCATGGAAGAAAGGATTAAGAGTAGCTGTATGTTGTTAATAGGAAGCAGGGGTGCTGGAAATTAGTGGGGAGAATCTCTCGGGGAAATAGGGAGGGGGAATAGCTCAGTGTCAGGGCACATGCTTTGCATGCGGAAGGTTCCAGGTTCAATCCCTGGCATCTCCAGGTAGGTCTGGGTAAGACTCTTGTCTGAAACTCTAGAGAGTCATTGTAATTCACTAGACAACGCTATGATAGATAGACGGGTAGCCTGGCTTGGTGTAAGGCAGCTTCCTCTGTTCATCCCCTTACTTCACCAAGGAAGAACCCAGAGGCAGATGGTTATGGGCAAGAAAACAGAATGGACAGTTTGCTGATGAAATACAAGAATGAAGAATCCACGGAGGACAGTGAAGCCTCAGGGGTAACGGGAGGGATGAGAAGATGGGGAGGTGACGTGAGGAAAGCAGAGAAAAAAAACACACAACGCAGGGCCTAGTTATGTTTTGTGGAGGAACAAAATGAACACACACTGGCGGTTCAGACCAGCCTCCCCCAACCTCCAGATGTTTTGGAGTACAACTCCCATCGTCCATGACCACTGGTCATGCTGGCTGCGTCTGATGGGAACTGTAGTCCAAAACATCTGGAGGGCACCAGGTTGGGGGAGGCTGCTTTTTAGAGACTGCAAACCGGGGACCAAAGAGGTGGTGGTATTGGGGGTGAATTTCACCCACAGACACTTAAAAACAACAACACACTAAACTAACCGGGCAGATCTTTGTCCAAAGGTCTGTAGAAATGGTAGAAAAGTCTACATAGCTGTGGCGTTTCACTTTTTAATTATCATCTTCAATTTGTCAAGCTTGGTCTCGAACTGCCATTTGCCAACATCTGACTCTTTAGCTGATCAATATCCCCTCTCCAGGTCTTCGGCTCTAAAATAGTTACATAAAAAAATCGATGGGATCCAAATTGGATTTGGTGTATTTTATGATTGGGGATGATATGGCTTTGAAGAGACCTTTTTCTTTTTTCTTTTTTGCTCTGAGAATCTTGCTGTCTGTGTGGTTCGGGGGGCGTGACTGTGGGCTGGTTGCTTCACCCACCCCGTGCCTCGTCGTCTCTCTTGCTGTCAACCTCCCCCCCTGCCCTAACTTGGCCATCGCTTGCGGCACCTGGATGTGCCATCACCTGTAGAAGGCAGCACCTGCAGGTGGTGACAGGCTGCAGGTCCAGAGCTTCTAAATCTGTGGGCGTTATTAGATCTCGTGATAGTGAATTCACTAAGGGAATTATGGGAAAATTGGGGAAGGAGGGACTAAGTACCAGTGTTTTATATCCAGCGGAGGCTAGTGCCTCCAGGGTCAGTGGGGCTGTGTATCCTGTCCGGGTTGCAGCCTGAACTTTAAAGGAGCTCTCCATGGTTCTGAACCAGAAAACACCCACAAAATAAGTTCAGCACCATGGACTCAGCACCACCCAGGAAAGTTTGGAGTAAAATCCAGATATTGGAGCCCCCAGCCTACGCTGTTTATATCTCTAACTCTGTGCTCTCTAGGATGTTTTGAGTGCATACAGTTTTATCCTTTTAAAAAATAAATATATTGGCAGGCAGGCAGGCAAATCTCTGTGTGTGTGTGTGTGTGTGTGTGTGTGTGTGTATACGTACAAGAATTAGGAGCCAGCTTGGGAGGAGGGAGGCCTGAGTGAGTCAGTCATAACAGGAGAGATTTTGTTCTTGTTGGCATCTTGTGGTCTCTTCCTGTCCCTGCTCCCACATTTCTTCCAGATGGGTGCTTAAAAAAAATATATGCCGGGGCTCTAGCCAAGTGGAAATTATACCCTCCAACTTGGGAGACCTTGTTTAGTTGGTGGCTGTTGGCTGCAATCGGAGATCATGGGAAGGGCCATAGCTTTGGTGGTAGAGCACCCGCATTCCTTGCAGAATGTCCCAGCTTTGACTCCTGGGTTGGGTTCCCTCTTTTCCAGGACTGGGAAAACTCCTGCTTGAATGAAACCCCGGAGAGCCATTGCTGCCAGTCAGCCTTGACCAGTAGAGTCTGGTGGCTCCAATGTCCGTGGGCCAGTGTATGCAGTCTGCGTCACAATCTGAACTTTTAAGGAGTTATCCATGGTGCTGAACCTATTTTGGGGATAGGGTTCAGCACCATGGACAGCTCCTTAAAAAGTTCAGATTGTAACGCCACCAGCCTCCACTGGTCTTCTTGACAGTACAGGGCTAGATGGACCCATGGTCTGACTCGGTATAAGGCACCTTCCTCTGTTTCATCAAACCCATAACAATGCTTTATTTATGGGAGGGACTGTAGCCCAGTGGTTGAGCACCTGCTTTGCATGCAGAAGGTCTGCGGTTCAATCCCCGGCATCTCCAGTTAAATGGATCAGGTAGATTAACAGGGGTTGGGTACCTTGTGGCCCTCCAGATGTTTTGGCCTACAACTCCCGTGATCCCTCATTCTTGGCTATGCTGGCAAGGGCTGATGCGAGTTGAAGACCAAAACATCTGGAGAGCCAGAAATTGCCCTCCCGAGAGAGGTAGCAGGCGATCCTTCCCTACTGGAGACCAGGTGTCATGTCCCTGGGCTCCGAGGCTCAGCATTACCTTGAGGAGGACTCTATGTTGGGTGAGTCACTATTTATTCACCCCACTTCAGGGAGAACCCTCGACATCCCCTTATATACCTTCCTGGCATGAAGACATCGCTTTTCCCTCCCCTGCCAACTCTAAGGATGACTCCCCCACAGTTTCTCCTATCCCTTGACCATACGGGAGCCCAAGGCTAAAGAAATAATCATGGACCCTTTAAGAATGGCATCCAACAGGGGTTCTTAAGGCCTTCTTAAGGCCCCATGCTGGCACAACAGCTCTCCTTCTAAGTCAGTGTTCTGCTGGGGCGGGCTGGGACAGGCCGGGGCAAGCTGTGCTGGCTGGGGCAGGCTGGGAGTTGTAGGCCAAAAACATCTGGGGACCCAAGGTTGGAGAACACTGTTCTAAGTGAATACTTCAGCCAGTATTTGCTGCAGTACGCTGTCCAAGGTCCTGATGGCGTTCCATCTGGTGTGATACAGACCCATTTGTGAGTGCTGATGCTGTAGGCCACTTGCCTTGGGCCTCCAGGGGGTGGGTGGGCGGGCAAGTTGTGGTCCTCTTGATGTTCTTGGACTGCAGCTTCCATCCTCCCTCTCCGTTGGCTATGCTGGCTAGAACTGATGGGAGTTGCAGTCCAACAACATTGGGAGGGCCACACGTTGCCCACCCCTGGCCTCCAGCCCAGCCACGACAGTTGCTGCCAGTCAGAATAGATATGCCAGCTCCAGATTTTGGAGGGCCCTTGGGCAAGATGCCCCCCATGGGCCCCCTCCCTCAGGGAGCCTACCTTCTCAGCGCCATCATCACCAGCTGCTCTTCCTCCTCCTCCTCCTCTTTCTCATCACTGCGACCACTTGCTTGCTTGACAGGCAGAGAGCCAGTGATCAAGTAAGCAGTGGTACCTCCTCCTCCTCCTTCTCACCACCACTCTTGTCTGGGTCAGAGCGAGAGGCAGGTGAACAAGCAGGTTGCAACGGTGAAGAGGAAGAGCAAGTCCAGGGGGCTCATATCAGTGGGCCCCTGCTGGTGTGTGGGCCCTTGGCAGGTGCCCAACCATCCCTACCCTACATGCCAACCCTAACAGTGGACTGGATGGACAATTAAATTGAGACGGCACAAGGCAGCTTTTAAAGTTACTGACAGGGTATGATCAATCCCTTTCTTTCCGGCTGAATCCAAAGGGGAACTTCGGCCCGTGAAGCGGGGGCTCTGTCACACTGAGCCACCGCCCCTCCCAAGTTCCATCACCAGCGCGGCTGAAGTAAGATTCAGTGGTTAGTCTGGGTGACTTTTGAACATGGCATGGAGAGGGAGAGGGGGCACTCGGCCACTGAACTATAAGGAGGGGCTGTAGCTGGGTGGTAGACCACCTCCTTTACATGCAGAAGGTCCCTGGTTTGATCCCTGGCGGCATCTCCTGGTAGGATAGGAAAAACTTCTGCCATGCTCCCCATGGGCAGCTGGTTGGCCACTCTGAACAGAACGCTGGACCCTTGGTCTGATCCAGCGTGGCTCTTCTTAGGTTCTTAACAAGCAAATGGGTTGAGCAGGCCATCTACAAATCCTGGAAGGGGCTGTGGCTCAGTGGTGGAGCAGCTGCTTTGCATGCAGAAGGGCCCTGGTTCGATCCCTGGCAGCATCTCCAGGTAGGCCTGGAAAATCTTCTGCCTGAAGCCCTGGAGAGCCATGGCTGCCAGTCAGTGTTGACAATACTGGGCTAGATGGACCAAGGGTCTGACTCTGTGTAAGGCCGCTTCCTAGGTCCCATCTTGTCCTTGACCTGAGGCAGCAAATGGACTGGCCCTGGTTCCAAGAGTTTTCTTACACTCAGGTAAGCTTTTCTCTGGAAGAAAAACTTAAAAACACACACACACACCACCTAACACTTAAATTTAAATAAACAAACTTAAAACTAAAACTAAATATATACGGTATAGCAAAAGCTTAGCTTAAATAGAACAGTCTAAATTGCTTTCTCTTTTGCACATTAAGGGGGTTGACCTTTTGTTGTTGGATATGATCCTTCCTGCTGTATGTCCCGTCTTACCTAAATAGATTCCCTCTGCTACTCCTGCAGAGGAAGAGAGCTTTCCGAAGCAAAGGTTGATTTGCTTCCAGTTTTGTTGTGATACTCTTTTTATTTTCAAAGTACTTCTCTTCTCAATCTGACCAATGGAATGTTTGGAGCTATTCTTGTCTCAGCGGTTGAGTTTGTTTGGTGCATGATATAATTATGCTGTATTTTGCAGGGTATTATGAGTTGGGTGTTTTTTTAAAAAAAATTCTTTGTGTTAAGTGCAACATCAAACCAGATTACTCACCGCACCCTCAGTTTGCTTGTCATTTGAAAAGTGTTGATTAAACCTTCGTCTCTCACCACTTCAGGCGAGAAGAGGAGGGACACGAACCATCAGGTTTTCACTCTCTTCTTCTTTCTAACTCCCAAAATATTCTCGGCATGGACATGGTTTTTTCGGGGGGTGGGCTGGTGGGTTCTTAGTTAAATGTTTGACATCTGCCCCCACCCCAGCCATTCTGGACGACTACTTCTTCTTCTTCTTCTTCTTCTTCTTCTTCTTCTTCTTCTTCTTCTTCTTCTTCTTGATGATAATAATTTATTTGGAGTGTTGAAAGTGCTTCATGAAACTCACTTGCATTATCTTGTTCTTGTCTTCATTCTTAGTTAAATGTTTGACATCTGCCCCCACCCACATCTCCTCTGGCTGGAAACTAAATAGTGATAATAGTGATTTATTTGGAGTGTTGAAAGTTGTTCATGAGATTCACATGCATGATCTCGTCCTCATCAACAACCCTGTTAAAGGTAGGAGTGGATGATCTCCTCCATCATGAAACTGTAGAATGACAGAGTTAATGCAGGACCTACAATGCAGGATGCAACTACTGCATCGCTGACAGATGGTTGTCTAGCTCCGGACTTCAATATGTCATGTGAAGGACAGCCCATCCCCTCCTGAGGCAGTCTGCTCCGTTGTTAAACATATCTTACCATTAAGAAGCTTCTCGTAACGTTTTGGCCAAAATCTGCTTCCCTGCAATATCCACCCACTGGTTTCAGTCCTGCCTGCCCTCTAGAGCAACAGAGAACACTGTTGGGACTGGTGGTGAGGGGGTGGGGCAAAAGGGGCATGGCCAAAAATACCACCACATTTTAGCTTAAATGCTCTTAGCGACACTAACGAAGCCTTAGAAGTGTTGGATAATAGGAACAGCTCCGCATGCTTCCAGACACTAGGGGGCGATAGAGAATGCGTTGTACCAATGAATGACTGCTTGTCTTGTTCACCCCCCTTGTTGTCCTTTAACTTGATTGGTTCCTTTCTCTTCCTCCCTCCCCTTCCTCTTTGCCTCTGCAACAAGCAACATGTGCTCTCCCTCTCCCAGATGGAAGCAAGTAACCATATCTCATGCCTTTGCTTACTCATGCTCACTCACCCAGCTTTAGCACTAATAAAGTAAGAGTGCAATCCGATGCATGTTTAGATGGAAAAAAGTCCTACAAGTCTCAGCATGGCTGGCTAGGGAATGCTGGGACTTGTCGGACTCCCCCCCCCCCTGTCTAAACATGCATAGGATTGCATCCTAAGTTGATCTGAACTTCTTCCAAACTGGCTCCAGCCCACGTTTATTACCTCTAATACTAAAAAGCTGTGTTAATACAATTCCTCTGTATAAGGCAACTCTGCTGTAAGTCACAGCAGACTTTCCAACAAGGAGGGACATTTCAACCTTTTAGAATGAGGGAAGTGAACCTGTGCAAAAGATGGGAAAGCACCAAACAGAGGGGGTGGAGCCATGGCCTTCTTGGAAACTCCAGGAGGGCCAGTTATAGAAACCCCGGGTCTAAGGTTTTGCACCCCTAAATTATTCATATGTATAGTTCCAGATTTAGAAATAATTGCTATAATTTAAATAGAAATAAAATACATCTCACCGTAGTGGGGGGGAGACTGACCTTTGTTCCTGCTCAGTTCTGTCTGAACTGAGTTCTGTCCACCTTGGCTAGATAAATGGTTTCTTCTGAATTTCTAGGATGGCAGTAAAGCAGATGTTACCTGGCATCAGAAATCAGATGACGCTCCCCTGCATATCCCCCCCCCCCGTTGAGCCTTCGATCAAGGGTGGAATATTTTTTTTTTTGCCCTGCCTCCCCTCCTGCTAGTTTGGAAACCTTTCCAAACAGATGGAGAAGCCGAGATTTATGTTCCGTTTTAAGTGCAAGGGGTTGGTCACAGGTCCTTATCTTCTTGCGGGCCTGGTAATAAACCTATCAGCGAGTGATTTAAACCTTCCTCTCCCCTGATTGGAAAGAACAGGCCTGCCGTTATTTACAATCGCGATGCACGTCCCCGAAGATCTTTAAGGCTCTTGCATCGTAAAAGAAAAACAGGAGACTGCGGCGGCATCCTTCCCAAGAGAGATTCTCTCCAGGTTCGTTGACAAAGACGTCACCAAGGGGCATGATAGAAAGCTGCCTTATACTGAGTCAGAGAACCTTGGTCCATCCAGCCCAGTATTGTCGATAGTGATAGGCAGTCACTTTCCAGAGTTTCGGGCAGGAATTTCTCCTTGAGATGCTGGGGATCAAAACTGGGATTCCTGCATGCGACACGTGTGCTCTGCCACTGAGCTGGGGCCCTTCCCACTTTGCTGGCCTACAACATGTCATCCACAGCAAGCATGGCAAGTGGTTGTGATGGATGGGGATGATAGGAGTTGTAGTCCAACAAATCTGGAGGGTGCCAGGCTGGGGAAGGCTCTTCTAAAAGAACGTGCCTCTTAGTGGACAGACATCAGAGCATTCCAGCATTTGGACCATTGGATGAAACCAAACGGGGAGAGTTCAGGAGCATAGGAAGCTGACTTGGAGGGAGTCAAGCTGGTTGGTCCATCTAGTTCAATATTGTTTGTGCTGACTGGCAGCAACGGCTCTCCAGGGTTTCAGGCAGGGGATTTTCCAGCCCTACCTGGAGATGCCAGGGATTGAACTGGGGACCTTCTGCAGGCAGAACAGGTGCTCTACCACTGAGCCATGGCCCCTCTCAGGACTTGTCGTTGGCCTGCTCAACCCATTTGCTTTTAAAAACATAGGAAGAGCCCTGCTGGATCAGAGCAAGGGTCCATCTAGTCCAGCATCTTATTCACACAGTGGCCAACCAGCTGCCCACGGGAAACCCACAGGTAGGACATGAGTGCAATAGCACCCTCCCACTCATGTTCCCCAGCAACTGGTGTACATAGGCATTCTGCCTCTGATACTGGAGGTAGCACATCGCCATCAGGACTATCTTCTGTCTCAAGGGCTGCTGTCCATTTGTGAGAACCTATGTGTAGTACGTGGAAAGGCCTTTTTTTGCCACTGAGGCGGCAGGAACAGAGAAAAGTCATTGCATTGCATGGAAGATGAGACGGGGGGAGGAGATTTTGCTTCGTACCTTGGAATGATTCCAATGGTGGGAGATGGGGGGGGCAAGGAGAAGAAACCCGCGAAGGGAGAATCCACATATTGGGAATCCTTGAGCAGCTCTCGCCTACCTGCTGCCAAGGGTCATTAGACTGGTGAGTACAAGGGGGAGGGACTTTTCAGTGGTGGCCCCCACACCTCTTGAATCAACTTCCATCGGGGGTTCTTCAGGCCCCTTCTTTGCAGGTCTTTTCATGCAGACAGTCCCAGGTTCCATCCCCAGCATCTTCAGGTAGGACTAGGAAAGGATCCATACCTGAAACCCTGGAGAGCCATTGCTGCCAGTCAGTGTCGACCATACTAGGCTAGAAGGACCAAGGGTCTGACTCTGTATTTATTTATTTATTTATTTTATCTTATTTATTGTATTTCTAGATCGCCCATCTAGCTGGTAACCCGGCTACTCTATAAGGCCACTTCCTATGTTCCTAGACCTTCAAAAAGAGGACTGGCCTCTGTAAAGTAGAAAACATGGCCACGCTAGTACTACATAAAAATGTGATTAGTTTTAGGAGGAAAGCTTTCTCCCGAACTGTAGTGGTTTTGGATTAATAGAGTGCATAGTTGCCAGCTATATTTAAATTTCTCCCCTTTGGACAGTCATTAGGATTTATTCTAAAGAATCCATCCTTTTGAAACAAATACCCAGAATGCTTTGCATTTATTCTCTTATAAAGCTTCATCTGAAAGTTGTCCAGGCCTTTTAAAAAAAAGGGTTAGTGTAATTTTGGATTTTGGCCAGAAAACTCATCTCCATTATAAACTTCAGGATATTATAAAAGAGAGTGCTAACGCCATGTGAAGTGGAGGTCTCATGCTGAATTTTTGGCGCAACTAATAAGAGAATGCAGACCCTGACAAGGAGCATGCACGTGTGTGCGCGCGTGCATATTCTGGAACATTCTCAAAATGCTCAAGAGCAGAAACCAATAAGCAGGGGGTAGTGCTAGGTACTGAAAAGGTCCAGGGCTCAGGCCCGCAGGACAAACAAAATGTGCAAATTTGCATATGCTAATTTACTTATGCTCTAAAGTCTCTGTGAGTGTGTGTCTGTAAAGGATCCAGTCTCCTAAGGACACCTCTTTGTAAAAAGGGATGTATGGACAGGGGAGAGGAGGGCATCTGATTTCAGAAAGAAATCTCAGGCAGAAAGATTCGGGGGGGGGGCAACAGGAGGTGATGCACTCGTGGGCAAGAAGCCAGCTCGTCCAGGGGGATCAGATGCCACAGAGATCCTCAGGGCCCCTGTACCTTTATTTCAGCAAGTGCCCATTGACAGCAGGGTGGAGGGGCAGAGGGCTTCCCAGAGATTCGGGGCTCCAAATGAAAGATTCGGGGCTCCAGCCTTAGTGGGCCACCTCCTAACATCACCTCTGCTGATAAGAATGCAGAATACCACTTGTGAGCCTTATCTCTAAAAAATACACCTCCATGTTCACTGTGGATGTTACATTTCCCTTGTGCCAGGGTGCAGAACCTCAAGTCTGGGGGCCAAATGTGGCCCACTGGGTGTCCAAATTGGGCCCTCTGGGGCTCCCCAGAAGGCCACACCCCTTCCCCCCCAACCACCAAACATTTGGTGGTTTCCCGGCTTTTCTGCAGTTTTTCCTTCCATTCTAAAAGGTTGAAATGCCTCTCCTAAGGCTTAGTTGCTGGCAGTCAGAGCTTTAAGCTACAATTGGCTGGTAGTTTTGTGTATTTTTGCCCCACCCCTTTTGCTCCACCCACCACTGGAATCTGGCCCTCAAGAGCTTCTCTGAGATCTTATTCGGCTCTTGAGCAGAAATGGTTCCTTGTGGCACCCCACAGCATAATTGCCACCGGTAGGAGGTACAGCCACCCAATGCTACTCTCTGGACCCCACCGTGCAGATAAGGAGTGGAACCAGTATAAAACAGTGCCCCCCACATTCCCAACCCAAAGAACCGGTCCAGGAAGATACTGTGGTCCATGGTATCAAATGCTGCTGAGAGATCGAGTAAGAGTAACAGGAGATCGAGGAATGAATGAATGATTTATTTATTTATTTATTTTATTTAAGTCCCACCCCATGTTTCCTGCAAGGAACCCAAGGCAGCTTACATAATCCTCCACTTCTCCATTTTATCCTCACAACAGCCCTGTGAAGTAGGTTAGGCTGAGAGTCAGTGACGGGTCCAAAGTCACCCAGTGAGTGTCATAGCCAAGCGGGGACTAGAACCCAGATCTCCCGAGTCCCAGTCCAACACTCTCACCACTACGCCACACTGGCATACTGGCAGGATTAATTTACCATACCATGAGATCCAGTTCTCTCATAGTATCTTGGGGCGGCCAGCATGCAATTTGGGAATGACTGGCTTGCCGAGCAGTAGTGATGGCCCCCAACATGGATGGGTTTAAAAAAGGATTCGACAGATCCATGGAGGGTCAGGTTATCAATGGCTACTAGTCATGATGTCTATGTGCTACCTCTGGTATCAGAGGCAGTATGCTGGGCAACAGAAGTCGGAGGCTGCTTCTGCACTTATGTCCTGCTTGTGGGCTTCCCACGGGGGCATCTGGAGCTTTAATACACAAGGCTGTTAATCTGCTGCATCTGCTTTTGGTTTTGTTGCAGAATTGAGATCTGAGCACTACATGAGGAGCGTTTCCTTTCGTGCTATTCCGCTACATAACCTCTAGGTGGCACCATGGTATAGTGGAATAGCGCAAATACGCAAGAGGGAATTATGGTTTCTTTCACGCTCACAATTAAATGCTGCATTCTCCCTACTCAAAAAACAAACAAACACAACTCGCCAAAAGTGCTGGTTAGACGCAGAAATTAAACTGGAGGGTCACAACATCATCTAAAGAACTGGTAAACAACCATGACAAGTGCACGATAAGTGCCTCGTGTAGAAAAGCCCTTGGCTGGCCCCTGTGGGAACAGAATGCTGGCGTCGATAGGCTTTTGGTCTGATTCAGCACAGTTGTTCTTATGTTCTTACTAAAAAGATTGGGATGGCTCAGGAGCATCAGTGATGGCTTGTTTGGGTTGTACAGTCTCCCTCTTTCCTCCTTTCGCTGAAGTTGGTCCTTTCCCCCTCTCTGGCTGCATAAATGTGTCAGCCCCTGAGATCACGTGGCTTGAGCGAGAATCTTCGCTTTGAGCATCTCAGGTATTTGGAAAGCCCCCCTTGCGAGAGGGCCAGGTGGCAACTTGAAAGGAAGATGCAAAGCAGGTGAAACTTGCCAACCTGACGACCCCTCCCGGCTGCCAAGTTTTCATGCTGTAATGAATCTGGAAAAAAAGAAAAAAAAGCTGGAGCGGGGGGGGGGGGGGAGAAGGAAGAATGCGTGCCTAGCAATCCATCTGTCTGTTTGGTGGGTGGAATGGAGATGATTCCTGTGTTGTCAGCTTCCTCATGCGACATTGGGCGCGTGTGTCTGTGCCATATCGAAAGCACGGCAGAGCACTGAAACAGTCAGCAGCAACGACCCAGGAAGGAAAGTTTGTTTATTGCATTTATTTATTATATTTATATCCCGCCTTTTTCCCTGCAAGGGACCCAAGGCAGCTTACATAAGCCTCCTCCCTCCCCGTCCTCTCCAGTTTATCCTCACACAACAACCCTGTGAGGTAGGTTAGGCTGAGAGTCAGTGACTGGCCCAAAGTCACCCAGGGGGAGCTGAGTGGGGACTAGAACCTGGATCTCCCGAGTCCTAGTCCTATACTCTAACCACGGTGCCACACTGGCTCTCCCAAGGGCCCTGCTATGCCACATTTATATCCTGCTATGCCTTGGCTGCTGTGGTCCTTTTTTATGGTTATTAGATTTCATTGCCTTTATTGATGGTTTTGCTTCATGGAAGCCTGATGGCATTTGCCGGGCTTTTGGGGGGGCCTTGGGCAAGGCACCCGCAATGGGGCCCCTCCCACAGGGAGCCCACCTTCTCACCACCACCATTGTCACCAGCTGCTCTTTCTCATCACTGCTACCGCTTGCCTGCTTGACAGGCAGGGAGGCCAGGGGAGCAAGCAGGCCGCGGCATCTCCTGCTTCTCCTTCTCGCCAACTCCGTTGTCTGGACCAGAGTGAGAAGCGGGTGAAGAAGCAGGTCGCGGTGGTGAAGAGGAGGAGCAACTCCGGGGGACGCTCGTATCAGTGGGGCCCTGCTGGAGTGTGTGGGCCCCGGGCAGGTGCCCGACCATGCCTACCTGTGACTGCCGGCCCCCCACTTAAATAAATAAATAAATGATTCCGTGCAAACAGGGCACATTTGCATATTTTATTCTGCCATTTTAACCAGCTGGATTAAATCCTGCCTGTAGGATTTGTAGTACTGGACAAGTGGTCAAGTTCAGGGTTTAAATTATGGCTTGCGAGGTCCAGAAGTAGCTTACTGTGGCCTGCCGTGGGATGCTTGACTAGGGTGGCTGAGCTGGAGACTAGGGCGGCTACTTAGGCAGTCACCGAAAAGAGACAAAAAAGAGCCTAAGAAGAGGCACGCAATACCCGCTGCTGGCTCATGTTGCCCCGCCACGGGTATTAAGAGGCCTACAGATACTGGAGGTAATATATAGCCAATGGAATGGTGGGTTTTCCCTCTTCCCTGTACCACTTAACAGCAGATGCTCTGTTTTTGCAAACAACCATTTGTAATTAAAACAACTTGCCAGCAACCTGATTAGATTAAGTAGTTAAAAATTAATTTACAATACCTTTTCTTCGCCTGCCCCAGGCTTCCTTTCCTGCGCTGTGCATTTATGAACATATGATGCTTACATTAGCTCGGTTAAAAGTTTATAAGGATTAATTTGCATCTCAAAGCCGTTTCCATGAATCAACTGATACAGCAAGCTGGAACGGATTCAAGTCTATTGTAATACTTTGTGAGCTGCCCACACGGAATCCGGGTATAGAATGGTGGGGAGAACATACAACACCGGAGAAGGGGGTTTCAGACAGGCGAAGCACTCGTACATCTCCCACTCGAAGGTGTTTGCCATTTCACAGTGTGTGTGTGTGTGTGTGTGTGTGTAGTGTGTCTTCGGGGCTGGCGGGAGTTAGGGGGAAACCAGTACACTTAAAGCTGCCTTGCGCCAAGTCGAACTATTGGTCCACTAGAGTATGTTTTATTATTTATATGAAGTGTGTGTGTGTGTATTTATTTTATTATATTTATATCCCCCCTTTCAAGGAATCCAAGGTGGCTTACATGGTGCTGCAACACCTCTTCATTTTATCTGCACAACAACCCTGTGAGGTAGGTTAGGCTGAGAGTCAGTGACTGGCCCGAAGTCCCCCAGTGAGCTTCATGGCCGAGTGGGGGCTAGAACTCAGATCTCCCCAGTCCCAGTCCAGCACTCTCACCACTAGGCCACACTGGCTCTCACACCTCATTGGCTCTCATATATAGCAATCTATCTTATACTGAGTCAGACCATTGGTTCATCCAGCCCAGAATTGTTGACACTGACCAGCAGCGTCCCTCCAGGGTTTCAGGCAAGACTCTTTCCCAGCCCTACCTGGAGATGCTGGGGATCGAACCTGGGACCCTCTGCAGGCAAAGCACGTGCTCTGTCACACTGAGCTCTGGTCCCTCCCTCATAACGAACAAGCACCCCCCCAGTGACAGATGTTTAAATAATATAATGGGAGCCATCATGACAAAAGGATATGGAGCATAAATACATTTATTGAAATGTGTGTTAAATTGGTAGGCTTTTGGTTGGTGCCTCAGTGCATATAAGGTTGGGGGCTGGCCGGGTTGCTCATGGGTGCCACCACCTGGAAGGCCCCATCCCTTGTGCCTGCTGCTGATCATACCTCCGACGGTGACGGTTGTGTAGCCAGGCCTTCTCTAAAGACCAAAGTGCGCAGGTACATTCCTATGGGTGGAGGGAGCTCTTTGAGTAACCAGGGCCCAAACCATGGTAAGCTGCTAAACACCCCAGTGGAAGAAGGAAGGTAGGGCTGAATAGTCTATAAGTCCATGTGCTTTCTGTCCTGGGCCGGGAGGCTGGTGTCATCCGATGTCAGTGGGGCAGTCGGGTGTGTCATTTAGAGGGCGAAACATTATTTTTCACAAATTTGTGAAATAGGGGATCTAAAAATATGTCTGGGGCAGTGTATTCACTCTGGATGCCAGACTGAACTTTTAAGGAGCTATATCCATGGCACTGAACCTAAGGCGGGAATCGGGTTCAGCCCCATGGGCGGCTCCTTCAAAGTTCAGACTAAAACCCAGAGTGGAGACAGGCATCACACTGACATTGGAGTCAAGAGCCTCCACTGATTCCAACTTCGATTCTATTCAGTCTAGAGCAGGGGTGGGCAACCTCAACCCTGGGGACCAATTCCACCCTCCTGGGGACCAAATCCGGCCCTCCAGATTTGCCCAGGCCACACCCCCTTCCCCTGGCCTCCCCCCTCCCCCCCAGACACTGATCACAGTTTGGTGGGTTCCTGGGTTTATGCATTCGCCCCGACCCATTCCCAAAGGCTGAAATGCCACTCCTAAGGCTGAATTACTGGCAGGAAGAGCTTTTAAGTCACAGTGTGCTGGTATTGTGTGTAGACTGCCATGCCCCTTTTTCGTTCGGCCATGCCCCTTTTGCCTCGGCCACCGACGGAATGCAGCTTCCGAGAGCTTCTCCAGAATGGAATTTGGCCCTCGGGCTGAAAGAGGTTCCCCACCCTGGATCTGGAGGCGCTGGTGCTGTAATCGGACTCTCATTGGGAGGCCCTCGGGCTGCCCTGCAAGGAGATGAAGCTTTGGTGCTGGGAAGTCGTGATTCCCTGAGCTAGTGTTGTAGCTCCTAATGCAGTGTTCTCCAACCTTGGGTCCCCAGATGTTTTTGGCCTACAACTCCCAGCATGCCCCCAGCCAGCTATGCAGCCAGCATAGCTGGCTGGGGCATGCTGGGAGTTGTAGGGCAAAAACATCTGGGGACCCAAGGTTGGAGAACACTGTCCTAACGCAAACGTGGTTGGAAGGAAGGAAGAAGGAAGGGAGATGGAGCTACTCATTTTGTTTTGTTATGTTTAAGGAAAAAATAGTTGGGGCAGATACCAGGATTGCTTTCCATGTTCACATCTGATGGCTGAAAAAGATAGTAGTAGTGGAAAAGATTATGATATTAGAACATTCATTTTATTGCTTGAGTTGAGAGCGCGCGTGCGTGCGTGTGCGAGAGAGAAAATATATCTCCCCCTCCTGTTATTGTACTGTAGCAGTTACAGGATATGTGAACATTTTCTTCAGAGCGCCAGTAAAGAGAGTATAGCATTTGGGTTGAGAGTGGGGTGTTCTTCTAGCTAGGTAACCCTTTGTGTGTGTGCAGTTGATAGAATATTGGATGAATGTAACTTTCTAGAACAGCCTTCCCGAGCCCTCCAGATGTGTTGAACAACAACTTCCATTATCCCCAGCCATGCTCCCTTGCTAGCCTGTGCGTGGACCCGGTGCCCGCGGGCACCTCAGCTATGGGCGCAGATCTGGTGCAGCGGTGCCACCATTGAGAGCAGAACAAACAAAAACCCTCCTCAGTCCCCAAGCGCTCTCGATCCCTCTGCCAAGGATCCCAATGGGGACTCTTGCGCCGGGCTTCCTTACAGTCCTCTGGTGTCCTTAAGGGAGCACAGCTGCGTGCACCCTGGTCCTCAAACCAGCTTTAGCGTGACCGAGAACGTGGCGTGCGCCCTCTGTGAACCTCCTGCCTTTCACCCCCGAAGAAACACACAGGGTGGGCTGCGGTGAAAACAGGGTAAAAGATGTATTAGGGTTGTTTCAGACAAAAAGCACAGAATGGAAAAAGAGTTAGCCAGTTTCAAAGCACAAAGTAACAAGCGGCTTTAAAACTGCAATTCAGTGGCAAATGACAAAGGAACGGAACCGGTGCAGTAAACTGCCGAGCCTACCTGGTTTCATAGATTCAATAGATCATAGAGTTGGAAGGGGCCTACAAGGCCATCGAGTCCAACCCCCTGCTCAATGCAGGAAACTAGAGGAGGGGTCTCCCATCCAAGGAATAACCAGGCCTGACCCTGCTTAGTTAGCTTTCCATGCTCGGACGAGCTGAGCCAGCGTGAGCACGCGGCCTCTGCGGTGCCATTCCCTCTGGTGCCTGTGCCAAGCCCTCCTACCTTTTTGGGGGACTTGCACCCCAGCACTGGTACTGAGAAAAAAAATCACCTTGAACTTCCTTTCTCAGCGGAGTATACCTCTTTGGGTCCCTTCCCTTCCCCTTTCCTGGGTGGAGATTCCCCCAAAGAATCATGTGTTTGAGTCTGGCTGAGTCTCTCCTCATTGCTCATGCTTGGCCCAGAGATGGGTTTGGACACCTGGGCGATTGACCAGTCAACGGGTTTGAGAGCTCTCTCTTATTGTGTGCGCTCAGTGGAGGTGCTTGGCCTGGAGATGACCAGAGAGCTGCAGCTGATTGTGAAATGGAGGTTTCTTCCTCTTGGACCTGGGTAAGATGGAGTCAGTATGGCCTGGCTGAGTGGGCCGTTCCAGGCCGACCATAACGGCCTGCCAACAGGCTACGGTGGGTAACGTTGCTTCAGTGCCCCCACCCCACAAATGTGGAGTTGGCACTGGACTGCTTATTTCAGCCACGATCTCCTCCCTGCGCATGTGCTCGGGCCTATTGTGTAAATGTGCCATTAGTTTACGCTGGAGTCTTAATGGCCTGTGATTTAACAAACAACATCCTAACAAGAAAGCCTGATAAACTGTGGTTTGGGGGGTGGGGACGATTGACCCTAACTTCATTTGGAAGGAAAAGAAGTGATGGTGATGGGGGAGAAAAATACAAGTTGTCAGAGACAGATATTTTCCTGGGTGTAATTATACTTTTCTCTTTGGCTGTTGCATGTAATGACCCGGTTATAGCAGAGTGCATGTACTTTATATAGCGGTGTAAGCTCTTAGCGCTAGACGGCATCAATTTTATTATTGCATCTGATCATCCATGAGGTTAATTTGTGTGGCTTGAACATCTCTTTCATTTACGCGGTTCTCTCTTTCTCTGAGCAATTGCGAGTTCCAGGGGCAGCTGCTCCTGTGTCTGCCTGTTGCCCTACAAGGAGAGCATGCTGGGAATGGCGCGCTTTGATGAGGGCTGTCTTGCTTACCAAATGCACAAGCTGAACATGGGGTGGGTGGGTAGGAAAGCATCCAGACAGATGTGAAGTGGTGTCAGTTCCCCCCAAAGCAAACAGCACGGTCTAGAAGCTCCCTGCCAGAGGCCGTGCAGCTAGCTGAATAAATGAATAAGGCTGCAATCCTATACAGTAATACCTTGGATTGCAAGTAACTTGGTTTGAGAGCGTTTTGCAAGACAAGCACATTTTTAAATATTTATTTAATTTTTTTTAACTTGATATACAAGCGACGTCTTGCAATACAAGTACTGTAGTACTGCTTAAATTAAAAATCTCTGTACAAATTTTTTTGGGGGGATTTCGTTTTGATATAAGAGTGTTTTGGATTACAAGCACGTTTCCGGAACGAATTATGCTCTCAATCCAAGGCATGACTGTATCCACATACAAGGGAGTAAGGCCCATTCAGTGGGGCAGCCTCCCCTAACGGGGTGCCCTCCAGGCGTGTTGGACTGCAACTCCCAGCATGCCCCAGCCAGCCATGCTGGCTGGGGCATGCTGGGAGTTGTAGTCCAACACTCCTGGAGGGCTCCCCATTGTGGAAGGCTGCAGTGGGGCTTACTTCTGAGTAGGCATGTATAAGGTCGCACTGCACATGTGTTGCTTCCACTGGCTACATGTTGTCTCTCTCTGCACCTGAGCATGTGGGGTGCTTCTTAACTAGCAGACAAAATAAGCACACACACACCATCAGGGGCGGTGCTGGGTACCAAAAAGATCTGGGTCTCAGGCCCAAAGGACAAAGAAAATGCACAAATTTGCATATGCTAATTATCATCATCATCATCATCATTTATATCCCGCCTTTTCCCCAATACTGGGACTCAAGGCGGCAATGTCCGAAAGTCTCTCTCTTTCGCTGTGTGTGTCTTCAAAGGGCCCTGTCTCCTAAGGACACCCCCATTTGTCAAAAGGGATGCCTGGACAGGGGAGAGGAGGGCATTTGATTAAAAAAAAAAAAACCTCAGAAAGAAAGGTTCAAGAGGGGCAGCAGGAGGTGAAGCACAGGTGGGCAAAAGGCCAGCTCATCCAGGGGGATCAGCTGCAACAGAGATCCTCAGGGCCCCTGGACCTTTCTTTCTGCAAGTGCCCCTGGGCAGCAGGGTGGTGGGGCAGAGGGCCTCCCGGAGATTCGGGGCTCCAAATGAAAGAGTCGGGGCTCTGGCCCTCGTGGGCCACCCCCTAACACGGCTTCTGCAAAAAAATCCCAACTAATAAAAGCAGAAATGGGTAGGAAGAGAACACTGCATAACCCACAAACTTTCTGAACTCAAGAAAATCCGGTGCATTAAGCAGTGACTCCTGTGTCAGTGGGGCTCCTTATCCATTGCAGCCTTTATTCTGAGCTTTATAGGAGCTATCCATGGTGCTCCATAGTGGCGGACCTATTTTGGGGGTGGTGTTGGTGTTCAGCACCATGGATAGCTCCCATAAAGCTCAAAGTAAAAGCTGCAATGGATAAGGAGCCCCACTGACACAGGAGTCGTTATTTTTGGCAAAGATGGCGTCTTGGTTGGGCCTAGGCTGCAGCCACGGGTGACCGGCTGTGTTCTTGCTTGTCTTGAGATGCCTGCTGTTATTGCAGGTGGCCACTAGGAGGAGCTTTGGTGTGTGTGAGCTTTGCTTTGTCTCTCCACTGCTGGGGGAGAGAAGCCCTTGCTAGCTGAAGACACCATAACAAGATTAATTTTAAAAAGTAAGCTGCCGTCAGCGCAGTCGTCTTATTGGCTTCATGGAATATCTGACAATATTTTACAGAGGCCAATTAGGCAGCCAGTTGACGGCATTTGACTGGCCTCTTGATGGGCACGCCAACCCTACAGGGTAGGCATGTTGTGAGGTAGGTTGTTTTTTTTTCCCCCAAGGATGCCCGTGTGAAAATAAAAGAAAGAAATGAAAGCTGACACCTTTGGCAGTCTAAGTAAAGTATTGATTTAAATGCCTCTGGTGTTTGCATATGGTCTGAAGCAGCCTTCCACAATTTGGTGCCCTCCAGATGTTTTGGATTTCAACTCCCATCAGCCCCAGTCAGGAATGCTGGGAGCTGTAGTCCAAAATATCTGGAGGGCACCAAGTTGGGGAAGGCTGTTGTAAAGTCTCGTACATTTTCTTGGTTTTTGACGTTCTGAATGTCCACACTGATTTTTTCAATTTCTTTAAAGGAGTGATGTACCGTTTGGAAACATTTAATATACAAGTAAATATTAAGGAATATATATATATATATATATATATATATATATATAACATATTACTTTGTAAGTACTGCTTTGTTAGCAGACTTCCTCTTTCAGATATACAAAACATTAATCAAACATCATGTTGGTAACATTGAACATTTATCAAATGTGTTCTTCTACAAATTGCTTCCAAAGAAAAATGTCCCAGTCGTAATAAAGCACAAACCCCCCCATGTTTTTGCCTCATTATATGTCACATCAGTTTAAAAACCTTCGCTCAAGACTGTGTAGAGAAATAACTGTATTTCACTCACGAAATGTACAGTTGTAACGGTTACATCGTGAAGAAAACCAGTTGTTGACATTTGGGAATTTGGCGATGTTCCCTAACAATACACTTCAGTAATTTTGACATGGCCCCTTAGGGGTAAAGCAGCCTGAGGACGAGGGATTGGGGTCCTCTGAGGACGAGGGGTCGGGTCAGCTTGTCCTCCATTTCTGATCCCCTCACTTAGAACCTCTCCGATACGTTTCTGAGAAACCCCCAGGGTTCCCTGGAATGCAGATTTGAAAACCACAGGTCTTGAGGACAGAGTGGTCCCCTGCAAATACGAGAATTGGACCACCCCCCTTTGATTGTCTTGAGCAATTTGGATTTCATAGGTCTGTTTCTAGCCACAGAGCAGAGCCGGTTGTCCTTTGTTGCTAGGTGAGCGGTTGCTGCAGCTCCGGTGGAAGCACAGACACAAATGTTGTTTCCAAAGCGTCTCTTTCCTTAAATATCTGTTAAGTGCATGTGTGTGAGCAATATTCTGGAATGGCTGCATTGGCATTTCCTGACCAGCTTTTTGGTCCTTCTGCAGTGTCCTTCTGTCTTTCTTTTTTTTTAAAAAAGCCTTGCGTTTGTGTGACTAGATGGCCAAGCTTTTTGTGGGAGGTCGGCCTCTCTCTTTTCTTTTCCCCCTCACTCTCCCTTGCCCAATTATCAGGGCGGGCAACAAGTTTGGCAGGGCCCTTGGCAGCCCTCCTGGGCGAGGCCCTCAGCACCAGTAACCCCCCCCCCTGGCAGGACCCCCATAGAAAGCAGAATTGGCAAAGCTCCACTCCCCCCGGCAGGGGCAGGAGAGTTGAAGATGCCAAATCCCTGCCCCACCAGCAGTGAAGGCCACCAGCAGCTCCAGTCGCCTCCCCTGCCCTTCCTGACGGGGGTCTTCCTGGCAAGTGCTATTGCTGCTACAATATCTCAGGGGGTTCATTTTGGAGTGCCGTCCCAGAGCCCAAGCTCAGGGCTCGGCGACCGTTTTGGGCCCATGGACACATTTGGCAATTTTGAAAAACCGTCCTGGGCGCAACCACAAAATGGCTGCCATGGGAGGTGTGGCAAAGGACAAGTTACCTGCCCAAAAGACTGAGTACAAGGCAGAGGTGAGCCCCAACGCAGTCAAGAACTCCTTCGAGCCCTCCTTTTTCAGCACCGACAGAATCCTATTTCACGACAATCTCAGTCAGTTGCCAGTAAGAGAATGGGTGGACCTTTTTAAAAAGTGGGAGGGATAGGACACCGTGTTGAGTGCCAGGAAAGGTGTCCCCCCCCTCTGTCCTAGGCGATGGCACTCCAAGCAGTGCTGGGAGGCTGGGTCTAGCCACCCTTTTAATTTCCCACAATGCATGGAGATGCTAGGTGAAGGGTATCGTGGGACATTAAACACGTGGCTCGATCCAGCCACCCGAGGTTGGGCCAGAACACATATCTGAGGGGGCTCCACAGCACAGAGGTCCAAGGACTGACACTGGCAGGTGGGGGGCTCTGCCGGGCTGTGGGCTTTAGCAGATGCCTGATCAGGTGACCCTTGAAGCTGGCCCTGAAGCCAGGTCTCCTTCGACCCCCCAAGTCCTTGGCTTAAGTGCCCGGAACTCCTGGATGTTCTATTATTGCTTTAATCTCTTTCTGTTCCTTCGTTGCATCCAACTGGCATTTTTCCGTTGGGTTATTCTGCCTCACACAGCCCTTGCGCTGCTGCTCTCCGTGTGCTTTTTCCCAGCCTTCCCTCGCCCTCCGGTTCAGCTTTCAGAGTGTTGTCTCGGTGTGCCTTTTTTCCCCGTTCCCCGTTCGCGGCCTCTTTTTTGACCTCGGCAATAAGAGGCCCTCGCGCTTGGCTCTCTTTCTGCCCTCTGCTGCCCGGCAACACCGCGAGACTCATCGTGGCTCTGCAGGGACCACATGGCAGCCTCCATTCGACCTCCTGTGCCCTGTCGGCTTGAACCAGATCCGGTTTGTCTTGGATGGTGCTGAGTGTGATGTGTGTGAACCTGAGAAACGGCTTGCGGAAGGCAGGGGAGGAAAGGCCTGCAGGAAAACTACCCACTCTGGGTATCCAAGGGTGTCCTTCTGGGCATGGCTGAGCGGATTGTCACGAGGCACACCTGCACTCCAGAATTTATTTACCATTGTAAATAATCAAGGCTTCCCAAGCTTTTCACCCTATGCGTACATTCGTCACCCATTGGTGAATCTTTTAACTCCCTCTCTGAGCACTTGCAGTTTTGCAGCTCTTCTGCACAGAGGATGCGGTTTGTGAATCAAGAGTAGTGTGTGTGTGGATGTTTTCCGGCTGATCCTGAATGATTCCCAAGATCTGTCAGGGTCTGTCCTGTAGCGCCATCTGGCGGCAGCTTTGCATATAACCGGCCACAGGGCTTCGCAGGGTGTGAGCCCTGTCTGGTAAACCCTTGCAGAGTTCAGGCCCAGACCAGCAGGCACTCCCAGGTGGGCTAATGTGGACCAGCTGGGAGCTGCCAGAAAAGGCCTATATAAGAGCTGCATTTCACCTTCAGCCTTTGCCACAGCGACACTGGTCTCCCATGCTAGATGCAGCCTGTTCCTGATCGCCTGCTACATCCAACCTTGCCTCGCCGTGCTCGACCTCCTGCTTGGCCCTGACCCACCGCTCCTGCCTCCGGTCCTGATCAGCCTGGTATGTCTTGGTGCCTGTTCCTGCCTCTTCCCTGAGACCCTGCCCTCTTCCTAGACCCTGTTGCTCGCCTTGACCTGTGCTTGGACTCTGCTTGACCTTGTGCCTGTTACTTGGACTTGCCCTCTGCCTCTGGCCCCTGTTTGGACTCAGTTGCCCTGAACCTGTGTAGAACCTTGGGCCTGTTGTCTGCATTCAGCCGCTCTCTTTCCTGGCCCTGGCGTTCCAGCCCTGAACCCTTGCCACCCTGCAACCCGGACCCTGACAAGATGCCACCCTGTTTCTTTGAGGGGTGTGGCGTGACTGTCTCTGAATTGGGGCTGCTGCGTGCCTGGTGTATGCCCACAGCCTCTTTCTATGTTCGGATTCCCCGACGTGAGAACAAGGCCTCTCAAACGGTGTTTCCCACCCTCCCAATGTTTTTTGGACTTCATCTCCCATCAGCCCCAGCCAACATGGCCAATAGGTCAGGAATGCTGGGAGTTGTAGTTCAAAACAGCTGGAGCGCACCAGACCAGGGAAAGATGGCTGTAAAACATAACAGGAGCAGCCGCAAGATGGTTGCAACCTTAAAATAGCATCCGAGATTTCATTGGGCATTGCTATTTTCAAGCGCAATACCAGTACCATAAGGTCTAGAAACTTGCATTGCTTTATTTGAAATGGACGTTTTGCACGTCAGGAGGCTGAATGGAGCAACTGTTCCTCTCCCTCCTCACAGTCCTGCAGGATCCATGGCATACCCTCTGCTCTGATAATTTATTTATTGTATTTATTTGTTTAATACATTTCTATACCACCTTTCTGTTAAGGGGAACCCAAGGCGGTTTACAAGGTTTAAATACTGAAACAGCCAAACAAATGTTAATAATAATAATAATAATAATAATAATATATCATCATCATCATCATCATCATCATCATCATCATCATCATCCTTCGGCACCATGAACAGCCACCTTTCTTAAGCAATTTGCTCTTTTTAAAAAGAGCAAACGAACGAACGAAACAAAAACAAACTTGCTGAATTCTGAAAAGCCTGGCTTGCTCCCAGATCATGTTACATACGCTTTAATTGCTTGCCAGTTTCGGCTGCAGCCTGGTCCAGGGGGTGCCTCTTGGCTGGTCGGAAGCCCTTGTAGGCTTTTGTTCTTTCCCCACTCCACCCCTTTGTAAAGCGAAAGGTCGTTGTTTTAGAGATCCTTCCTGGGGGTGGGTGGGTGGGGGAAGAGGTACGGCTGCCTCCTTGGTGGCCTATTAGAAAAAAGTTGGTGGTATTAACGCACCTCCGGTGTCTTTCTATCACTTAAATCTCCCTCACGGGCTGCTAGCTCTAATCAGAGAAGTTAAGGTTCTGAACTGGATTATCCTCTTACGCCAGGAGGTGGCCTCTTCAGGCTAGAGATTAGATGTCTCCTGAACTGTCTGCCGGCCTTTCATGGATTCTGATTTCCTTCTGAGCAAATCCACCGGCTTCCTTGGGCTTTTCCAGCAGGGGACCTCTTGCTCCGTTTTGACTAGATCCCCATGTTTTCTTTCTCTCTTTGCTCAAGCCCTTGTGAAACAGCTACTCGAAAAAAAATCTCTTTAATGGAGTGGTTGGGAGAAGGCCAATTGCCCGATCGTCTAGCCACTCCACTGTATGTGTGTGTGTATGTGTGTGTGTGTGTGTGTGTGTGAAAGGGAGAAATTCTCCCAGGATCCTCACATTGGCCACATCATCTGTGTGAGTGGCTGGGAGAAGGGCATGAATCGGCCTTTACTTTTTTGGTCTCTGAGGAGAGAATTGCAAAGGGACCAATGCCTTATTGGCTGCTTGAATAACTTTTCCTGGGCCCTTGGTATGGTGGCCGTGTTTTGTTGGGGGGGGGGGGCTGGATCCAGCGCACCAAGAATGTGCTGCATTGAACGCTCTTGCTGCCCGTGATCTCTCTTTATTTTGGAGTACCACAATGGCGATAGAATAGACCCCTGGAGCCCTTTTTGCTTCTGAGGCACTGCTATGCCGGTATCTTTTTCACACGCCATTGCTGCCCTTCGGTTAAGGAATATGGCACACTAATCTACGGTGCTTATAAAGTTTATAACGGCAGGTCAGGCACTTGAGTGGTTTAAATAACAGCCTTGTGGCATTGTCTTGCGGCATTGGACCCCTGTTGCGGGTCGGGCTGAAGCTGGAAGAGTACAACAACCCTGCGCTGTTATCCGTTTCCCCTTATCCTCCACATTGCAGGTTGGGGCAGAGAGAGCTGCAGTATACAACGGCCCTGCAGTGCAGTTCACTGTTCTGCCGCTATTGCAGTCGGGAGGCCTGGGCTTCAGGCTACCTTACAGCGGCCACTGGTGGTACTGCAGATTGCAGGCTTGAGGCCGCTTCCGATTCCGCACGGCCCTCTCAGGTTGCAGCAAACATCAATTTACTGAAATGGCCCCCTCGGACTTCCTCCCGGGCCAAATCAAGCACTCAGTTGCAAACAGGAGCCTCGCACTCCACTGACTTTCATGCAGACTGGTTGCACTTTTTGGATGCTCAAAAACTGTGAATAAATACATATGTTTGCACATGAAGCGGGACCCAAGTTAGAGCAGGGATTCTTGTATTTCTTGCTAACCTTGGTTTTTTCAGCCGCCTGAGCTACGGGCTGCATGCACATGCTCACTTCTCTCGCACACACAAGATACACTGCATTGTTTTGCTGAAGAGCTCCGCTTGTTCTTAACTAAAAGCATCATCCTTGTGAGTGGCTGCCTGCGAGAAGGACATGAATCAGTCTTTACTTTTTTGGTCTCCGGGGAGAGAATTGCAAAGGGACTGATATTTTAGTGCTTTATCGGCTATTTGGAATAATTTTTCCTGGGGGCTTGGTAGGGTTGCCATGTATTGTACTTTACAAAGTACAACAGTCTTTTGTTTGATGGCACCCTCTATTTGAAGGGCTGTCCAGTTCAAGTCTGGTTTAAAGACCAGTTCAAGTCTGGTTTAAAGATGTGGTTTAAAGACCAGTTCAAGACTGGTTTAAATTTGCATCTATATAGATGCATTAGTTCAGGGGTGCAGAACTTCAGGCCTGGCAGCCAAATCCAACCTGCCTGGGGTCCTGATCCAGCTTCCCAGGGTTCTCCAGGTGGCCACTATTACATTACATTATCACATTACATTTATATGATCCTCCTCCTCCCCATTTTAGTCTCACAACAACCCTGTGGGGTAGGTGAGACTGAGAGTCGGTGACTGGCCCAAAGTCACCCAGTGAGCTTCATGGCCCAGAGGGGACTAGAACCCGGATCTCCCGAGTTCCAGTCCAACACACTCACCACTATGCTGCACTGGCTGTCATGTGGCCACACCCCCTTTCCTCCGACCACGGACTGTTTGGTGGTTTTCTGGCTTTTGTGCAGCCCCCCCCGCCCCCGGCAGTCTAAAAGGTTGAAATGCCTCTGCTAAGCAGGAAGAGGTGTAAGCTAAAGCCCGATGGTATTTTTTTTGGTATTTATGGCCTTGCCGCTTTGCCTTCGGCCCTGCAAGCTTCTGGAATGTGACCCTCAGGCTGCAAGAGATTTTGCGCCCCTGGATTAGCTGATGCAAATCTTCTTTTTTGGTTGTTCAGGTCCACCCAAGCCCCCCCTTTCCTTTTTGCAAAGTGGCCTCCTGACATGCAGACCATGAAAAACACGCACCCCCCCCCATCATCCATATTAATCTTCTTGCTCTGGAAATTTTTTCTCTCTGGAACATTCACTGTGTTCCACCCACATAGTTTGGCACCTTCGGAACAGCTGAAGAGGCCTTGTGTGAGCTTGTATTACACATGATTATCTGGAGCATTGTGGCCTGACTTTTCTCTCTGTGCGCATTCATTTGCATCAGTGCTCATCTCCATGGAACTCTCAGCCCTCCTCCAGTGTGTATTCAGTCCGCCTGTACTGTGAGACGGTACAATCTCTCGCTTTCTCCCTCCCCTGCTCTCCATTCCACCCTCAAAGGTGCAGATCCATCACGTAGGAGGACGTAGTCACAACTTGCTCCTCCGGTTCTTTCCTTCCCCAGAATTATCATCTGTGTAAAATCCAGCCTTGCCTATTAGTCGATGGCCTGGCCTGGCCAAGAAATAGAACCCTTGGAAAGAGAAAAAAAAAGTCTATGCTGGGGATGGGTTAGGAAAAGAGAATCACTCCCCCCCCCTTTTAATGGCCAGGATCGCAGTTCCTTTCTACCAGGGGTATTGAAACTCATTCAGCCCGAGGACTGAATTCAGTTTTGGAGAAGCTCTCAGGGGCCACATCCTGAAGGCTCCTCCTTCCTCAGCTGCCAGCAGCAGCAGCAGCCGTTCCAGCAGGCTGTGCTGCAGAGGGAGAAGACAGGGAGCGCAGGGCCATTTCCACCAGCCCTGCCAGAGGATGAATTAATATCCCCCCCTTCTTCCCTCCCCATTCCTTTTTCCTTGTGTGTCGTGTCTTTTTAGATTGTAAGCCTGCGGGCAGGGACTGCCTTGTTAATTGCTGTAAACCGCCCAGAGAGCTTCAGCTATTGGGCGGTATAAAAATGAAAATAAATAAATATAAGGGACAGGACCCAAAACACCAGCCGATTGTAACTGAGAGCTCTTGCTGTCAGTAACTGACCCTCGGGAGGGGTGCATCGTTAAACTATGGGATTCACTTCCACAAGATGTAGTGCTGGCCACCGACCTGGATGGTTTTAAACAGGGATTGTGCACTTCGTGGAGGATGCAGCTATCTATCCATGGCTACCAGTCCTGTTGGCTATATGCTACCTCCAGGATCAGAGGCAAGAATGTCTATGCACACCAGTTGCAGGGGATCATGGGTGGGAGGGTGCTGTGGCACGCATGTCCTACTTGTGGGTTTCCCGTGGGCAGCTGGTTGGCCGCTGTGTGAACAGAATGCTGGACTAGATGGACCCCTGGTTCTTATGAGGCATTTCATCTCTTCAATGCGGTGGTGGTGGGAAATATGCAGTGGAGGCTGGTGACTCCTGCATCAGTGGGGCTCCGTATCCATTGCATCTTTTTGTTTGAGCTTTATAGGAACTATCCATGGTGCTCTATGGTGGCAAACCTATTTTGGAGATGGAGTTCAGCGCCATGGACAGCTCCTATGAAGCAGAAACAAAACGGATAAGAGCCCCACTGACACAGGAGTCACAACCAGCCTCTCCTGGAAATAGGCAAAGCCAGGAAGCTACCAAATGATTGGTGGTTGTGGGGAAGGGGTGTGGCCGCCTGAGGGACGCTGGAGGGCTGGATTGTGAATGCAGGTGGGCCAAATCCAGCCCAGAGGGTTGCACCCCAACACATCTAGAGGGCACCAGGTTGGGAATAGCTGGATAAGATAAACTCTTAAAGGAAAGCCCCATGGAACGTGGCACAGGACAAAAGGGCTAGCTTACCCCTTCTCCAGCACCACAGTCCTGATTTGATCCCTGTCTCCAATTAACATTTAGACCCTGCCCCCAGAGGATCCTGTTCACGGATCTCCTGCTGCATCACCTCTACTTTGGCCCTCAGCTGCCTGTCTGGAGGATGGGGATAATAAAACTTGCCACCTTTGAAGGTTGTTGCTGTTCTTCTTCTTGCTGTTAGGGTTACTGAAGTATTTAATCAAATAATGTATTTGAACCAGTTATCTGAATGCTGAGAAGCACAATATCAGGGGTAGGCAACCCAATGCCTTCATAGGTGTTTTGGACCACAACTCCCATCAGCCCCAGTTGACCTGGCCATTGTTCTGGGATTATTGAAACTGTAGTCCAGAACATCTGGGGTGGGGCACCAGTTTGCCTATCCCCTCCTGATAGAAATATAAGCATTTATCATTGTTCAATTTGGGAAGATTTTAAAATTTGGTGGGCATCTTCGGTGCCAGTGATACTTTTGCTTACGAGGGCAGGGGCACTGTGGGTTTGCTAGGAGTGCTCCCCGCTGCCTCAATCCTTCCTCCTTTATAAGTGTCGCGCTGAGTCATTCCATTAATATATATGGAATGCCGTTAGATCAGTTCTTGTTGCTTTTATCCATAGGGGTGCTTTTGTTAAACGAACGACAATGGTTTCATGTTCTCCTCCGCACACCTCACTGCCGTGTAGTCAAAAATAGCACAAAAGCTGCAGGTATTTCAGTGCGATAGACTCACTTGACAACACCCAAAGCCTTATTTTTTTTTTGGCATATTCAAGAGCAGGGGGTCAATAAGTTAGAAATATTTCCGCAGAGGGGGAGTTGTTACAACTGGGCCTCTCCCTTAGCGGTGCTCTAGTTTTTACCTGTGGGAAATGAGTGAGAGGTGCCACTTTGTAGGATATTTGCTTCGTTTGGATGCATGGTTCTGTTCCGTGAGTGCTTTATCTCTCAATTGAGTTGACTCTCTTGGATTTCTGCATGGGTCTCCTTCGGCCGCTCTGTGCTTTTCTCAGTTCGAGATGTCTGCTTTTGCTCTTCCCTCCAGCTGTACCTCTTCGATAGGTGTCCTGACACATTTCTCTCTGTGCATTTCTGAGCTGCAGCAGGCGCATGCTGCAATCGGATGCCTTGTACTGCTCCGAGGCCCCTTGTGCTGTCTCTCGAACAACGAAATAATACCAGGCGAGAGAAAGCCAGTTGTGCATGTGTGGGCAGATGAGCCCATGTTAAAACCTGGGTGGGTCGGACTTGGTGGCAGGCCGCCAGGAACTTGCTACGTGGAAAGTTCCTGCTGCCTGCCATTGTTCTGAACAACACAGTGACATGATGATGTGGTACAAGGAACGGTGTAGCTGTACATTTTGAAATGCAGGCGCTCCTCGTGGCAGCCCCTGTAGCCACGCCTCCAAGAAGAGTCCAAAAACGCAGGCAGCCGTGTTGCCCCATATCAACAAACCAGTTCTAGCAGTTTTCATCTCCACCAGGAGAGGCTCTTCGGTAAAGCTAAAGCTAATGGGCCTTCATTGCCCATTCAAGACCGAGTCTTCCCAAAATACTTTGCATTACAACAGGGAATATATTGTTGCTGGCAAAATCCTGGTGCGTTGCAGCTAAGCTCAGAGGGAACAGGGAAGTCTGAGGACAGGGGAGTGACACTGTAGATAGGGGAGTGATAGTTATATAAAACTACACAGAGATGAGAAATTTGTTCAGTCTGAATGCTTATACCGACGTATACCAGTTCACAGCTCCCAAACCGATATGTGATCTGAAATGCTGAAATGTTGCACTTTTCAGAATTTTGCGTTGCAGTTCGCAACTCAGAAAATGCACACACAAAAAATGCACTTATTAAGGGAGAGTATGCATGAAACCACTTGATATTTGGGGCAAAATCACTTGCAAGAAGTGTGTGTGGTAGGAAAAGTATGTACATATGTATGCGTTAGACGAAATGCACGTGAAAATGCATACGAATCCCCGTCCTGACATTTTTCTTGCTGCGTTCACAAATTGGTGCGGGAGTAGGCTGAAATGAGCACGTGGTTGGGAAACTGAGAAACTGAGCAGAATTGAAATGGACCGATTCACCCATCCCGATGGAATAAAACGTCCCCTCACTGCACATGGGGAAGCATCCTCCCTCTGGGAATTTGGGGGCAATACTTACATGGGAGGGCTATTTGCCATTTCTAAAAGGATTCGTGGAAGTCAAAAAGATGCATCTTGCATGCACATGTTACATGGCCCAACTCACGCTTCCCGTGTTGTGTTCACACATTCAAGAATACCTTGGGGCAAGATCCTGATAATCTAAGAAACGTGGCAAGGAATTTTTTTTAAGCAAGGAATTTTTAAAAGCACATTGAATGTCACTCCTTTCGCAAAACACACACACACACACACATAAAAACTGTCTCTGTCTTGCCCGCCAGATGGTATTTCTGTCCTTTAAATATGATGGGTTTTCATTTTGTCATGCCCATCAGTGACTCAAATCGATCTTTGCTAGAAGTTATTTCAATTCCATGTGGAAAACCGAGCAATGCGTTCTGCCAGGAGCGAGATAATATATTATCTGCTTACTCTTCACAAATCCGAAGGACCAAATTGGCTCAATACATTTATCTATTGCAGGCTGCTTGTTTTTGTTGTTGTTGTTGTTGTTTGTTTTTTTGTTTTTTTTGTGATGGATCTGCCTCAGATGTGAGGTTGAGTTCTTGCAACTAATCTAGAAGGTTGCTGGGAAATGGCCATCTAGTCCCCAGTTATAAATTGGGGTAAGACTCCGACAGCTCAGTCCAAGAGATGCTTTTAGAGCTGACCAATAAATACATTGCAGTCCAACCCATGCCTAGACTGCATCTTTTTAGGATGCAGGTGGGAGAATTACATGTTTGAATACTCCGCCATCAAATGAATGCCTTGCATGTAGAAAAGTAGCTCATTCTGGAGGAAGGACTTTGTCCTGTCTAGTGTGCCTCAAGATTCCCAGGGAAGCCAATATGAAGCAGTTGTTCTTACTGGAAGGGCAAGGAGGAGTCAAGTTCAGCTATGCAGGATGGCAAGAACAGGGCTTTCAATACCCTGGAGAGATCTATGCTGGCTGGAATGCACTCGGGAAGAATTGTTGTCTCAGCAACATGCTGAGGCCTTATGATATGACAGCTGGCAGGTCTGGACCTGCTGTTAACTCCACCCCCCTCTGAGGAGCTGTCTACTTCCTGAAGGCCATTGTCTGATTCTGTAGCTGCTGGCTCCTATGATGTGGAGGTGGTGAGGGCTGCATCGGAGGGGTGCCCTCTGAGTCCAAGGAGTCTAATAAAACCAGATCCTCCAGCCTGGAAGGCCCTGGAGTAACAGATGATGGGTTACTGGATGAAGTCTCCTCTCCCTCTGAGGCCTCCTCTGAGCCAGAGTGGGTGGTCAAGGTTGGAGAACATGACAGAGTTAATCTGGAACCCTTCTCTCTAATGAGCTAGCTTTCTTTTTCTAGTTTTATTTCACAGATTTCATAGATTATAGAGTTAGAAGGGGCCTACTAGGCCATCGAGTCCAACCCCCTGCTCAATGCAGGAAACTAGAGGAGGGGTCTCCCATCCGAGTAATAACCAGGTCTGACCCTGCTTAGCTTTCCACGCTCAGACAAGCTGAGCCAGCATAAGCCACAGGCCTGTATTGTTGTTGTTGATGTGGTTCATTCTAGGGCCAAAGCTTCTCCAAGGAGCCATTTTGACAAGTGTGTGTGTGTGTGTGTGTACGTGTACGTACATGCACACATGCTCTTAAATTGGCCTTTAAAACCCTTTTGTTTCACTCTGGTTTTAACTAAAACAGGGGTGGGCAACTCCTGGCCCTCCATATGTTGTTGGACTACAACTCCCAGGAGCCCTTACCATTGGCTGTGTAGGCTACGGCTGATGGGAGTTGCAGTCCAACAACATCTGGAGGGACGCATGTTGCCCACCCCTGAACTAAAGGATTGGGCTGGGTATTTGCCTGCCTAAGCTGTTGCTTTTGTTTTTTACAGTGCAATCCTAGGCATGTCTACTCAGCAGTAAGTCTGTTAAGTTCCATGAGACTTCCTCCCAGGAACGTGTGTATAGGAGCGCAGCCTCCATCATCTGTTTTATCTGAATTGCCGTGCTGTGCTCCGCATTGTTTTTACATTACTGTTTTTAGTTCTGCAATTGTAACGAGATTTGTTTTAGCCGTATGTTACACACTTGCTTGTTTATGTGAATCGCTTGGGGAGGGCTTTGCCCTGAAAGATGGCACATAAATGCTGGGAAATAAACAAAGTAAAAAAGAAAAAGAAAAAAGAATAAGTGCTTCCCAGTAAGTCCTGTTAAAGTTAGCAAAGCTTCTTTCCAAGTATATATCTTATTGGATCAGTCTCACGAGTGGTTGTTTTTTTTGTTTTTTTGGGTGGGTTTAATTTTATTTTTTTTTAACCACACATGAGGTTTCTAGGGGCTCTTGCTTCAATCGGTTTGCAACATGAATACGGAACCTTTTTGGGACACGGTGCCTCTCCCCCCCTTTCTTTTGTGTGCATCACCATTGCCATAAATAGTATGTGAGAGCATTGAAGGCAGTTTCCAGGCTTTCCTGTGGAAATGGTCTATAAGCTGCTCTTCCTTTGGATTGTCCTTCTCTGCCCCCCACCAACAACTTATGCAGCTCCTTCCTTCCTCTGGAAATAAGGGGGGGGGAGCTCTTTCTGAAAGGAGGGTTTGATGTGTGCATATTTGTGCATGTGCGTTGGTTGGAAAGTGGTCCAAGATGACCCTGCTCCAGAGTAGCCCCTCTTAGCATCGAAGGCACCATCTTGGAGGCCCTGCTTCCATTATCATCCTCATCATCATAGATTCATAGATCATAGAGTTGGAAGGAGCCTACAAGGCTATCGAGTCCAACCGCCTGCTCGATGCATCTTTATACAGTAATACTTTGGATTGCAAGCATAATTCATTCCGGAACCGTGCTTGTAATCCAAAACGCTCTTATATCAAAGCGAGTCTCTGGCGGGCGTGAGTGGGGCCGATTTTGGCATGCTACGCCTGCTCAAGGCAAGTGGTTACATCCCTACACTACTTGTCTTGCAAGGCCTTGCTTGTTTATCAAGTCAAAATTTATAAAAAATTTTTGCTTGTCTTGCAAAACGCTCTCAGACCAAGTTAATTGCAATCCAAGGTATTACTGTATACTGCTTCTCATTCAAAACAAATTCCAAAGTCATAGTCATAGAGATCATAGAGTTAGTGTTTTACAGAAGAATGAAGACAAACAAACAACAAATCAAACAAACAAAACGGGACACACACACACACACACACACACACACAGGAATCCTACAAGGCTTTAAAAACACATCAACACAATGTGTCTCCCTTAATGGTACCCACACAGGTCTCTGTCTGAGGAAGCTCTTTCATCTCATCTCATGGTAAAGCTGCCAGGCTCTGCATATGCATAATGCAAATGGTTATTAATAGAGGTGCATGGTGTGGTGAAGACAAAAGCTCGTCACCCGCCGACGCTGATGGGTTTTTTTGATTGAAATATTTTGCCTTGTGTTTTATGTTTGCACTCTTCAAGATTTCATTTTGAGATCTGGGCAGGTTCACTTTGCAGGGTTGTTGTAAAGGTTACCAGGGACTACTGTAGAGAAAGTCAACTGCCCCGAAGACCTGTTGAAATTTCCCATAAAATTTCCTTGATTAAAAATCTCTCGTACTCTACACGGCTCCAGTGCCGGCAGACGTAGCGGGGTTTAGGCTCTGTGTTTAATCCAAATTATTAACGCAGAGGCTGTGCTATTACTTATGGTGATCTCCTCTTATCCCCTTCCCCTGGCGCACTAAACTATGCATTTTAAAAGCATCTTAAAGTATGACTTTTTACATTGTTTCCACATAGAGTATAATTATTATCTTGAAAGTCCAACAGCTTCTCTTCTTCCCAAAATATGCATGAAGGATATTTATTGCTGGGTGCTTCCACACTAGCTCAACACACGTTCATTATGGTCTTACAGCTCTGTAATTTTTTAATTTGCATATCTATACATCTGGAAAGCGTTTTAGCACTAAATTAAAAGATCATTTAAAAATAAACAAGTGGGGTCATCAGATGGCACCCCTACGAAGGATATGGTGCATGTGTGCTGTCCTTGAAATGGCTCCACCCACATCAACTATGTCACATCCACTGGTGTGCACGGAACATAGCAGTGCAATCCTCCTAACAGGATTGGGAGGGCCAGTGTAGCAATGGAGAGCCAGTGTGGCGTAGTGGTGAGAGTGTTGGACTGGGAATCAGCAGACTCGGGTTCTAGTCCCCGCTCGGCCATGAAGCTCACTGGGTGACTTTGGGCCAGTCGCCGACTCTCAGCCTAACCTACTTCACAGGGTTGTTGTGAGGATAAGATGGAGAGGAGGAGGAGGAGGATCATGCAAGCCGCTTTGGGTTCCCCGCAGGAAAAAAAAGCTGGGATATAAATAGAATGAAATGAATAAATAATGTTGAAAAGTCAATTGCGCGCTACCTTACAAGAGAAGAGCAATGATTTTGTAGCGCTGTACAAACCACCCATCTGGTAGCAGCCGTGGTTTTGAAACTACTTGCAAATGGAGGGGGGAAAAAAAACAGCAACCCATGATGATGATGAGGTGTGAATTAGGTTTTATTTATTCCCCCCAGTTTATCTTAATCCTTTTCTCCTTGTGACAGGATAGTCTGTGACCTGTGAAACCTCCTCCTCCATCCTCACCTCTTGTTCAAGGGTTGGGAAGCATCTTCCATCTGTTCAGACCTTCTGGGCAATTTTTAATTTTTGCTTTCCACCTTCAAAAATCTGTGTCAGGCCTTTTCCCAAGCTGTCTGAATTCTGCCCTTGTCACCATATCTTCAGTAAAGCTGATCTAGACAGTTTGCGAGTGCCTGGAATCTTGTGGAATGCCTGACCGTTGCTTGGCTGCGTTTGACATGTATCTTTTTGGTTTTCCAGGCATATCTATAGGCTAGACCAGCCTTCCCCAACTTGGGGCCCTCCAGATACATTGGACTATGACTCCCGTCATGCTGGCTGGGCATGATGGGAGTTGTAGTCCAGTGCATCTGGAGGACACCAGGTTGGGGGAGGCTGGCATAGCCTCAAACTGAGTTTAAGATAGTCATTCCCTCTTACCCCAAGGGACTCTGGGAATTGTAGTTCTGGGGGGGGGGAGCCTGGGGATCTCCTAGTGGAGAATTCTCAGTACAGTTCTGCAGATGAAAATTGGGATGCTCTTGTGTTCCTGTAACATAGTTGTTGTTTTAACAATTGCATCTAAAATCACTAGCTATAAAAATAACAATAATACAGCCCTGCTTCCAGATATTAATTAACATATCTTTCCCTTTGAAAGATCAGGTTTGTAGACTGGGGGTACTCCTAGATCTATTGCTGTCACTGGAGTCCCAAGTGCCTGTGGCGACTCAGAGTGTCTTTTACCATCTTTGATTGGTTCACCAGCTACGGCCTCTCCTGGACAGGGATAGCTTGGCCACAGTGATATAGGCGCTAGTAATCTCAGGATTGGATTACTGCAGTGTGCTCTATGTGGGGCTGCCCTTGGAGCTGCTCCAGAAGCTGGAGCTAGTGCAGAATGCAGCAGCTCGGCTGTTGTCGGGAGCTGCCCCTTTTAAGCATGCAACTCCTTTGCTGAGGGAACTGCACTGGCTGCCTATTTGCTACTGGGTAAGGTTTAAGGTTCTGGTACTTGTGTACAAAGCCCAAAACATATTGGGCCCAGGTTACCTGAGAGAGTGCCTCCTCCCATGCCAACTGGCCTGGTCACTGAGGTCATCAGATGGCATGCTCCTGGTGGTTCCTCATGGACCTGTGGGCTGATTGGAGTCCACCAGGAGAAGGGCCTTCAGTGTGGTGGCTCCATTTCTGTGGAATTCTCTGCCTTTGGAGGTCAGGCAGGCCCTGACATTGTGCTGCTTTTGGCTCCTGCTGAAGACCACCTTGTTCCGGGAAGCCTTCTCTGTTCTCCAACCACCATTTTAATGTTACCTAGTTTTCAATGTATTGTTTTTGTTTCTTTTATCTATTTTTATCTTTTTATTATTCACCGCTCCAGCTTGTCTGAGTGTGGAAAGCTAAGCAGGGTCAAGCCTGGTTATTACTTGGATGGGAGACCCCTCCTTTAGTTTCCTGCACTGAGCAGGGGGTGGTATATAAATACCGGAAATAAAATAAAATAAATAAATAAATACAAAGAAATATCCCACCGTTTCTCCAAGGAACTCAGTGGCATCTGTGGCTCTCCCTCCCATTTTATCTTCACGACAACCCTGTGTGAGCTTAGGTTAGTTTAGGAGTGGCGGTGACTGGCCTGAGTCAAGAACGCAGAAAATGATTAAAATGTAGTGGCTACAAACAAAACGGAACAAACTAAAAAAGCTGCCTAAAAGATTTGCGAACTTGCTTTAAATAGAACAGAATGAAATAAAGCAACAGCCTGGCTTGTTGGCTGAGGGCTGTGTTCTCTTGTAGGGTGCGAGAAGCCCCATTTCAGATGAACCCTGCCCATCGGTTGAGGGTGACTATACCTTCACGGGGGAAGGGTCTTAGCTCTGTGGGAGAGCAAACGCCTGGGACCTGCAACGGAATATTTCCGTGTGGAGTGCTCCTGTGCATGAGGCCAGGCCATCCGTTCCCTGTTCCAATATACGCCATTCCATTCCCCCCAGTTTTCTGTCCCCGGCCCTCGCGTAGTCAGCCAGCATTTTATGGGCACTGAGCAGGCTCAGTCCTCACTGAGCTGCCCCCTCCCCACTGGTTCCCCCAGCCAAATATATTTTTTTGTATTTCTGCAAACCTTGGGAGTTCCCGTAAGCTCTCCTCTTGCATGTGGATGTTACTGTTTTGGCGACGTAAGGGTTGGCACACAGAGAAATTTGAGGTCACTGTAAATATAGATCACTAAAGCTGGTAGGTATGATGATGCTTCGGGTGCAAAAGGTTCCAGGTTCAATCCCTGGGATCTCCGAAGTGGAGACATTGCCTCAGGAGGAAAAAAAAAGAAGAAATGACAGAAAGTACACAATGGTGGAGACGTTCCCTGTGGCGAGATGGGATGCCAGTTGCCCCCTTTATTGTTTTGGTCACAGTTCTGTCTGGGAAGCTGGTCCCAAGGAGACTTTGGGCTGAGACTTCTCCCATCAGATGTGTGGGAGATTCAGGACAGATACAAGCAAGGAAGGACTTCTTCACACAGTGCATAGCTAAACTATGGAATTTACTTCTACAAGATGGAGTGATGGCCACCAAGTTGGATGGGTTTAAAAGGGGATTGGACAAATACATGGAAGATATGGCTATCAGTGGCTACTAGTCCTGATGGCTGTATGCTACCTCCAGGATCAGAGGCAGTCTGCCTGCATACAGCAGTTGCTGGGGAACATGGGCGGGAGGGTGCTGTTGCACTCCAATGTCCTGCTTGTGGGTTTCTTGTGGGCAGCTGGTTGGCTGCTGTGTGAACAGAACTCTGGAATAGATGGACCTTTGGTCTGATCCAGCAGGGCTCTTCTTATGTTTTTATGTTCTTAGGAACCTTGCTTCCCCTCATGTGGTCTCTCCAGGGTTGAGGAGACTTGTGGTCAAGTGCCATCCTGTAGGCCCCGATCCCATCAGTGGGCTCCTCTCTCACCACTGACTGCTGCTCTGGGACCTCTTTTTAATTTAAAAATAAAATAAAATTGGGTGCTCCGACATTGAGTGGTTTCTGGATGCCATCTTGGTTTTCACTCAGTGCCCTGGAGTCGAACGTCTTATGGCTGCCATCTTGGCTTTGCCACCCCTGGAATTTGAGTCATTCTGGAGCATTGCTGCTAAAATAAGGCCATTAAAAAACAAAACAAAACAAGGGTATAAAATTGTGTTTACGTATTCTAAAAAGGGGCCCCAGGGAAAGCGTCAGAGAGGGGGCCCTCCCAGGCATTTGGCTCCTGACCTCTGCCTGAACATACCTTGCAGCTGAGCTGGGCCCGGCTCTCTCTTGAATCTCTGACCAAACTTCCGCTTGATTCCAGAATGTTCTCCCAGCATTCTCCTGCTCGAAGGCCTAGCTTTAGTGGAGCTTCCTTCAGGTGGCCTCTTTCCTTCCCCAAGTGGGGAGCGCGCTGCCTTCTTCCAGCTTCCCACATCTCCACCGCCCACCTCATTTCAGCTCTTGTTTGTCAAGATGTTCTCTCTCCATGGGTGGATGTTTAATGTGTTGCCTGAGCTGCAGCTGCTGCTGTGGAGAACGGTGTAGCAATTAACACTTTAGGGGGTTCTGGGGTGAACGACCCCATCACAAACCTTCCAGGACTATTTTTATTGCTGTCTGCAAAACTCTTCTTTCTTTCACTGCAGTGGAGACCTGGACTGCTGTTAAGGGCATTCACAGTCTATCTTGCTCAAGCAGGCAGAATCACTTAAGTTTCTTCCTTCATTCTTTTTCACTGCTGTGATGCTACCCGTCCATTTTGACTGGGCAGTGAGACCTTGATTAACTGGCCCATTCAGCATTTCCCTTGTTTGGAGCGTGGAGACTTCAGTGACCACAGAGGTCTTGGAATGGAGTTTGGTACGCATGCTTGGGGAACAGTTCTATACCTTGACTTCAAAGTCCAGATCGTAGGAATGGGTGAGAAGTGTGGTTGGTTGGCATTTCAAGGCGAACTGGTCTACTTTTGGATGTTGGAACTCGTGCATGAACTGAAACCCAGTTATCCTTCAGAATTCGCACTCCTCTGAATTTTGCGGTGGAGTTCTCCAATGTAAAAATGCATAGCAGATGTGTATATTTTAGGGGAAAATGCACCCCAAAATGTGCCTACTAGTGAAAATAACATTCAAAAATGCATTCCGTCACAAACATTGCAGGCAAAATAATAATAATAATTGTGGACTTTTGGTAAAGACGCATGCATTAGGAGAAATGCACACAAAAATGCATACGAAGGGGCGAAGGAGGCAGGAGCAGGCCGAGGGAGCATCAGAGCCTGCCCCAGTTGGACCCCCCTCCCCACAGGGCTAACTGACACCAATGACCCCTTGGGAAAGAGGAAGGAGTGAGGGAGGCAGGAGCAGGCCAAGGGAGCATCAGGACCTGCTCCAGCTGAACTGCTTGCCCCCCCCCAGGAGACGAGAGGGGAAGCAGGGCCACGGGGAAGCCAGTGTTTTTATGAATTGCTGTGAACTGCCCAGAGAGCTTCGGCTATTGGGTGGCATGGTGGCATATAAATGAATCATCATCATCATCATCATCATCATCATCATCATCATCATTATCGTTATCATTATCATTGTGTTTTAATGGAAACTTTAAAATGGAAATTCTCAAAGTTTGGGAGAAACCAAACTTAAGACTGGGAAACTGAGAAACTGAGAGTGACACATTTGTCCATCTCTGAGGCAGCTTGGCCCCCTGCACAATTTAACTCAGTCCGGAAGCTTCCTTGAGGGATTTGGGTTATCGGCATAAAAGCTGAGGTGGTCATGTTCTGGACATCATTCTACGCTTCAAGTATGAGCTCCAGGCTGAGCCCTGTGCCTGTTGGCAAGGAGGACAGAGAGCATTTCAAACATGATGCAAGTCTGAGCCCAGCGTGGGGAGGCTCCGTAGCTCAGTGGATAGAGCACCTGCGTTGCATGCAGAAGGTCCCAGGTTCAATCCCCGGCATTTCCAGGTTGGGCTGGGAAAAAAAACCCTGCCTGAAACCCTGGAGAGCCGCTGCTGCCAGTCAGTGTTGACTATACTGGGCTAGATGGACCAAGGCTCTGACTCCATATAAGGCAGCGTCCTCTCTTCCTAACTTGAACTGGCGGGGCAGTTTATTTGCATGGCCGAAGTTGGCATGCCAAGCTCCCCACCCTCTCAGATAAGACTGGAGTGTGCTTGGCCCAGGGGAGAGAAGATCAAGGGGAGACATGAAAGCGGTCTTCGAATATCTGAAGGACTGATACGCAGAAGATATAAATGAACACATGCACATATGGGATGGAGCGAACCTATTCTCTGTTGTTCCGGAGGACAGGACTAGAACCAATGCATGGAAATTGCAGGGAAGCAGATTTTAGCTAAACATTTAGGAGAAACCTTCTGATGGAAAGAGTTGCCTTGGGAGGTGGCAGGCTCTCCTCTGCTGGAGGCATTTAACACAGCCTGGATGGCCATCTGTCCAGAATGCTGTAATCAATAGAGGGTGGTGTCTCCAATGTCAGCGGGGCTGTGTATCTGCTCCGGATTTTACTCTGAACTTTTAAGGAGCTATCCATAGTGCCAAGCCTATAGGGTTCAGCACCATGGATAGTGCATTTACATTTCAGACTAAAATCCGGAGCAGATATACGGCCCCACTGACACTGGAGACCCCAGCTTCCTGCATTGCAGATCCCTGCATTGATTACCTCCAGGGTGCCTTCCAGCTTTATTATTCTACTTGCCCCAGCTGTACTGTAAACGTCTGAACATGTGACATTTAAAATATCTAACACAGGACTCTCCAACCTTGGGTCCCCAGACGTTGCTGGCCTACAGCTCCCAGAATACCCAGCCGGCATGGCTAATGGCCAGGGATTCTGGGAGCTGTAGTCCAGCAACATCTGGGGACCCAAGGTTGGAGAGCCCTGATCTAACAGATGAAACTCAGGGCATGATACTTGCCTCTTGATGGAGGCCAACCAGGGCTAGCCCTACCATTGGGTAGAGTGAGCTGGTTGTCTCAGGCAGCAAATGCTGGGAGGCAGCAGCAAGGTCTTGGAGGGGAGAGGTGTGGGCCATGTGTCCTGCCCTGCCTGCCCCCTAAGCAAGTCTGCTGCCTTCAGGTGTGGTGGAGGATGCTGTCTCATTGCTGGTGTTGAAGGAAGCTTCAACCGCCAACCCAGCTGGCTTTTGTACATGGAGTGGGAGGGGTCACCATCTTGGGTTTTTTTTGCCTCAGGCAGCAAAATGTCTTGGGCCTGACCCTGAGGCCAACAGAGAGCAAACAAAACTATACATGGGCTGGGCTGTTAGTCCTTTGCCGATCCTTTACACACTTGAATCAGCTTCTGATGGTGGTGGGGGACCACTGTTTCTGGTCTCACTAGCAACCAGGAACATGTTCAAAAACTTGCTGAAGGCAAGCAGAATTATACTAGCATTATGTTATAGCTACAGATCTCTCCCCTCCCCTCCAAACTTCTTGGTTTTTTTTTACTTTGACTGCACTGTCACATCAGACTCCATTGATTGGTAACAGTGGATTGGAAAGTTGTTAAACAAAAGGCCGCCAACCTGCCAGTATTGGCAGGCTGATCTGTGTTTTGACATGCATGGCTATAGATTGGAAAATGCTTAACGTTGAAGAGTGCGTTAGTCTGGGTTTATTCATGAACTGTCAGTTGCGTGCTTGTTTGTCTCCCACCTGGAGATCTGCATCATCTTGCAATCCATGCAGGGAGAGTTGGGTTGCCTTGTCTGCTGCACTTGTTTGTTCGGTAGAGAAATCCATAGATGCAAGGCTGACGGAGAGGCCCAGTTGACAGAATCAGACTTGAGAATCCGGGAGAGCCGGGGAGATTGCTGGGCTGAAGTCCATTAACCCATTTGGCACGCTTGGACTTGTTCACATAGACATCTTTGATTGCAACATCAAGTGAGGGCTTGCTGAGATCGTTCTCCGAGACCCTCCTCCGGCTGTCTCTGCCAAATGGCATGAGGCGGGTAGTTATATATATGAGAGAGAGAGAGAGAGAGAGGGACTTTTCAGTGGTGGTACCCCATCTGTGGAATGCCTTTCCTAGAGATGTTCCAGTTATTGGGTGGTCGAAAAGTGCCAGGAATGAATGAATGCATGCATGTGTAAACAGTTGACCCTACTGCAGAGAGATCTTCAGTATTGCCTCAGATGGAATGCTATTCATTGGAGTCAGTCCACACATTCAGCTTGTCCCTAATCAAAGGACAAGTCCTGTACACTGGAAGCTGAATGTGTGAAGCACTGAAGCAGTTCATTTGTGTGTGTGTGTGTGTGTGTGTGTTACATACCAGCAGTGGCTGGCGGCTTCCATGTCAGTGGGCGTAGTGTATCTACTCTGGGTTGCAGTCTGAACTTTACAGGAGCTATCCATGGTGCTGAACCTATTTCGAAGCTAGAGTTCAGTCCCATGGATAGCTCATAAAAGTTCTGACTAAAACCCGGAGTGGATACACCATCCCACTGACATTGGAGCCATAGCCTCCACTGTTACACACCTATTTCTTTGTATTGAGTTGATCAATGGGAAATGTGATCTGGATTAGGATCTCTGGGGTGTGTGGAGAGGCTATAAATTCCCTCCCCCCAGTGGTCCAATCCCCTGATCTCAGCAGGCAGAGAGACACTGAGATGTGGATGGGAAAGAGTGCACGTGTGTGTATCCTATGAGTGCAGCCCCCGACACACCGCTCAGCTCTGCATGCAACCATCTCAGGGCCAAAAAGATTGCCCAGCCCTGATCTAGGAGGACATCTTGGACGTCTCATAGATGAACTTGAGAACCAGTACCCCACACATTGCTCTCTGTGATGACGCAACAGTAGGGTATATCATCACATTCCTCCTCCAGTTCTGACCGCTTCTTTGTGAAGGAATCATAACCCAGTGGTCAAGCCACCTGCCCTGCAGGGTCAATGGACCCAGGTCCAATCCCTGGCACCTCCAGTTAAAAGGACCAGGTAGCAGTTGACAGGACACAACCCAGGGAAGCTGCTGCTGGTCAGAGTAGAAAATTTCGGTCTTGACGAGCCTTCCCCAACCTGGTGTCTTGGACTACAACTTTTTTTTATTTTGGTATTTTTTTTGTTTTTGTTTTTTCTTTAACTTGTAACGATCTGATATGAACATCTTCCACAATCACCCAACCAACATGGCCGCTGACAGCACCTCTTCACGATCCAACATATCAGCCATTGGCTATGCTGGCTGGGAATGGTGGGAGTTGTAGTTTTTTAGTATTTGAGTGTATGTACACTATATATTCGTTTGAAGTAAAGGCTTTTTATCTTTTGATTATTTATTAGTGTGTATGTTTATGCACTTTTGTTTTTCCGCAGTATTGTTAGTCCCACGGTTCATTGATTTGTTTTGCTTGTGTTTTTCATTGAGGGACCTCTTCCTTTTGCTTTACATGGCAGTTGCCGTCCAACACAACTGGAAGGCACTTGGGTTGGGGAAAACTGGGCTGGATGGACCAATGGTCTGACCTTGTCTTAAGGCAGTTTCCTCTGTCCCCATATTCCTGGTCTCCTTCAGTGCGTGACATCTATCTGTGATGTTAGTTCTGTGGACAAATTCATGGAGGATACAGCTATTGATGGCTACTAGTCCTGATGGCTATATGCTTCCTCCAGTATCAGGGGTAGTATGCCTGTGTACACCAGTTGCTGGGGAACATGGGTGGGAGGGCGCTGTTGCACTCATGCTGTGCTTGTGGCTGGTCGGCCACTGTGTGAACAGAATGCTGGACTAGATGGACCCTTGGTCTGATCCAGCAGGGCTCTTCTTATGTTCTGTGGATGGCCCACACATCCATGCAGGTAGTTGCTTGATGTGGCAGTCAGCATGTGAATCATGCACACGTACGAAAGGCATTCTGTCTTGGTTCGGAGTGAGAGCGTGGATGATTAAATCGCTCCGAAGAGTCAGCACCTGGCGGTGGCTTTTAATCTTGTGTATTTACCTGTGCTTCTTCTTGCCCATTGCTCCTGATTCCACCATGTGTCCAGCCACCGCGTTTTCTAACCCCTTCCCCATCTTCCTCTGTTAGAAGTCGTATTATGAACGCCTTCTCCCTCTCCTTACTGGGATGCCTCTTTTCACTTTTGGCATGGGCGGTGGGGGCGGGGAACCCACTCCTGCAACAGCGCGTGTGGAGCCAAACAAAGAGATTCTAAGAAGTGTGGCTGTTTCTTTGAGTTGCTCTAAAAATAGCCCGATGGAGGTCACTGTTTGTTTGTCTCTCAGCGATGTTCAGATCAGATCGTTACAAGCGAAAGAAAAACCCCCCAAAACAAACAAAAATATAACAAAATGAAAAAAAAATGGGGAGGAAAAAAAAGATGTGCGCTTCCCCCCCCCCACTCTTTCTTTAACTGACAATTCCTCAAATTCCCTCTGGGATCTAAAGTTCCAGCCGAGTACTCAGGCTCTGTCATCAACATCACTAATAAAGATTTTGTAGCTGGCAGTCAAAAGGTAGATGGTAATTAGAGTGCTAACTAATACACAGGGCGGGATGAAGCACACTCTGCTGCGCTTGTTCTCTCTCCCCTTGCCATCTGATTGGCTTTGGGCCGTGTTTCTTATGTCAAGACAAAAATATATATACATTTTTTTTGCCCGCTCGAATCACTGATTTGATGCTGGAATTCAAAGAGGAAAGAGCCTTGGCTGAGGGATCATGATGCAGAGGTAGAGCACCCGCTTTGCACGCAGACGTTCTCGGGTTCAGTTCCCCGACATCTCCAGTTAGCAGGGCCAGGTAGTAGGTGATGGGGAGAGGCACCTCTCTGCCTGCGACCCTTGAGGGGCTGCTGCCGCCACCAGTCAGAGTAGGCAATACTAGACAGGCAGAGCAATCCTGTGGCCCCTAGACTAGCATCTAGAGGGCCACTGTGGCATCCTTTGGATTTCCAGATCCAAGGTCAGGAAAACAGCTCCGACCTCGGACCGGGGATGTGCGCTAGGATCCCACTCCCCCTCCTCCATTGCAGCTGGCACGGAAAGAACCACTCCGGCTGTGTCTCCAAGGTCATGGGGGTGACCTTGGGGAAGAGGAGTAAAGAGGGTATTCCAGGGAGAGGGGAGGAGACCGGGGCTGCCAAGATACAATGTACCCTGGTGGCGCTCCAGCCTCCTTCCCTCCCCGTCCAAAGTGCTGCAGCTGGATGGCCGAAATCGGCCATCTAGCTGATTTTCAGGCCGGGAGGAGTGGGGAGATGAAGACCACCTCTGCGCTCTTCCCTCCCTCCATAGGATACCCGCAATCCTCCAAGTTTGAAGGCTTATGGGCTTCCCCACTGGATTGCGCCCTAGATGGACAAGCAGTCTGACACGACAGCAGGAAACTTCCTATGTCCCTATGACAGTGTTTCTCAACCTTGGGTCCCCAGATGTTTTTGGCCTACAACTCCCAGCATGCCCCAGCCAGCTATGCTGGCTGGGGCATGCTGGGAGTTGTAGGCCAAAAACATCTGGGGACCCAAGGTTGAGAAACACTGCCCTATGAGCAGAAGGCAATGGGGGCTGGTCTCTGGGGCTGAGGCTTAAGTCTGGAAAGGTTGGCGAGATTTCAGTGAATGTTGGTAATTCTGTTGGTTTTTTTTTTTTTTTTTTTTAAGGGGGTGCTTTTCTTCCTAAGGTTGAGCCTTCAGGAAAGGGTGTTATAATTCTATGTATCTAGAGATGACTTCCCTTCCACCACCCACCCCCCGCCCCTCTTGATGCAAATGTTTCACTGCTTCAAATTATGTACAGTCATGCCTTGGATTGAGAGCATAATTCGTTCCGGAAACGTGCTTGTAATCCAAAACACTCTTATATCAAAACGAAATCCCCCCCCAAAAAATTTGTACAGAGATTTTTAATTTAAGCTGCACTACAGTACTTGTATTGCAAGACGTCGCTTGTATATCAAGTCAAAAAAATTTTAAATAAATATTTAAAAATTTGCTTGTCTTGCAAAATGCTCTCAAACCAAGTTACTTGTAATCCAAGGTATTACTGTACTTAGCTGTACTTGCAGAGTCATGGTATCTGTTATATTTTAGCCTGTAACACACAAATGTGGAAGCATTACTCTGTAATCGCATTCTATTAATCTGGAATGATAGATTAAGCCCTTGGTGCAGCTCCTATTATGGTATCCGGCAAAGCATCTTTGTGTGCACATGGATTTGTAAATGTGGTCAGGGAGCGCAGAGGTTCCCCCCCCCCTCCGTTTAAGCTACAAAGCAATCTGTGATCCATTACTGAGCTGCCAGTCAGGTGGGACTCTGAATCCATCCTAGTTTAACAAAACCATGATGGAAAAAGTGAATTAACGGAAAGAGTCAAACATTTCAGCTAGCAAGTACAGACGTGTGTGTGTGTATATCTATCTATCTTGTTGGCTTTTATACTTGAACTGAGGATCCCTATTCTAGCTGGCTTGTTCTTCATATACCGATATATTTTCTGAATTTACTGCCATGCAAGGGAGGGCATTTCCAGTGCTTCTAGATAAAACCCAACCATTGCATTTGTCCTTTGTGGTTGTGAGCCAATGAAGCTCTATGGCTGCTTGAAAGACTACCTTCTCCCACGTTAACCTACCTGTTCACTACATTCATCATTGGAGAGGTTGCTCTATGTCCCTTGGCCTTCATAGGCTTGGCTGGCTTGGATACATGACAGGGCCTTCTCAGCAGTGGCACCGAGAGAGTGGAACTCCCTTCCCCAGGAAGCTTTAGGCCAATAGTGAAAACATTTCTGTTCCATTGGAAGTTTCCACTGGAGCCATTTGCACAGCAGAAGAGGCAAGCACTTTTTCCTCTGAGAGGTTGATTGCCTTTTCTGAATGTTGTTGGGCACATAAAACAAGGCCTAGCTCTTCAGCATTTTCCTTCTTGTTATTTTAATCAGAATCTTGGGTATGTGTGTTGTGTGAGTACGCTAGGGACTGCTGTTGGTTCCCGGGTGATATTTGCCTTCCCCAACGTGATACCCTCCAGATGTGTTGGACTACAATTCCCATCATCCCCTTAAAGGGGCAGCCCTCTGGCCTGAAGCCTGGCACTCCACTGCCTCTCTGTTACTCTTGTTGGGCACTCTGCCTGCAGGCTGTACACAGAAACTCGGTAGCATGTCAGGTCCTTGTGCACAAGGATGCTGGCCTATTGTGGACTCTGACTGGGAAGCTGCAGTCACCGGAGGGTCATGGTTTGGGATGCTTAGGTTTAGAAGGTCCCTGGTTTCTGGATGGGGGGCTCAGTGGTGTCAGGTCCAGATCCAGCACCTCCTGATTCGACTCAGTATCCAAAGTGGCTGCTGGAAGTCTAGGTTGTAACAATGACTTGGCCAGCAGTTCCCTGCTTTGAAGTGGGAAAAGAACCTCAATTCACCGAGCACACACTTTGTGTCCTTCTCCATCAGGAAGTCCATCCTCTGCTCTAGGAAATGGCTCAGGCAAAGCTGACATGGGGTGAGGTAGCCCATGAGGGCAGGCCCAGGGCGGAGCCGATTCAGGACATGGCCAGCACTGCAGGAACCAGCTAGGGCAGCCTTCCCCAACCTGGCGCCTCGCAGGTGGGTTGAACTACAGCTCCCATAACCCCCAGCCAGCATGGCCAATGATAATGCTGGCTGGGGCTGATGGGAGTTGCAGTCCGACCCATATGCAAGGCGCCAGGTTGGGGGAAGGCTGAACCGGGGACTTTTGGGCTCAGTTTCAGGACCACGGAGAGCAATTCTGCAGAGAAGCTACTCCAGCACTGATCTGGAGTCATTGGGAGGCTTTTATGGCCTGGCCAGGAGAGTCTTTCTGAAAGCTCCACCCCCTCAAGTGCTGTATCTGGCTGTTAAAGTGCCGGTGCCCTTTTCTGTAGTCACTTCCATCTCCTGGGGGCTGGGAGAGGGCTGGAGGAAAAGAGGAGCAGGTTGGGGGGGGGATCCTCCCTGCTCCTTAGAGGAGTCCAAGGTCCACTCCTTGGAGTCAGAGGGCAGTGGCACCTCCCAGGGGTTGTGTGAACAGGACGTGCGATCCGAGGCAGAGGGCCCCAGTTCGGAAGGGACTGGTGTACTGGTCCTGATGCTTCCCTGGCTGGCGTCACTGTCACGAGAGCCCTCAATCTCTGAGGGCTCCAGATCCCGGGCCATGCCACTTTGCATGCTGAATGCCCCTGGTTCGACCCCCGCCCCCACCATGTCCAGTTGAAAGGCTCTCGGTAGCAGGGCTTGAAGCTGCGCTCCTGCTCTCACAGTAGACAGTGCCAGTCCCGACAGAGCAATAGTCTGACTCAGCTTAAGGAAGCTGCATACATTTATATGATAAAAGCACACACACACACACACACACACACACACTATTTCTGAGCAACGATGAGAATATTCAAGTCATGCTTTCAGCGTGCGAGCCTGCGAGGATTCCGGCTTTATTGTATTGCTGTCTCTTTTACTCAAGAAGTGTATATGATCCAGCAATCAATATATATTTTTCCCCCTTCCCCCCACCGCAGTTCAGTGAAACAAGAACTCTGTAAAACTGATGTAAACACACGCAGATCTAAACCGTCACCTCCTGCAGTGGAGCGATTCTTTTTACATTTCGGGATGAGCTCAGTCTGAAAGGCAGCCCTTTAGTCTTCTTTTTTCTCTCCGTGATTTCAGCCTTTTTGCGGAAGTCTTTTCAAGTTATACATCTTGAAACAGAAGCAAAGGCCTTTTGGCTTTATTTATTAGTTCTGCTGGAAACCCTGCGGGACCCATGTGTCTGCATCTGTTTAGGGAGGAGAAGTTTAATGTGTGTGATTTGCAATCATGACGAGCTGAGAGCAGGGGAAGGAAGGCAATACTTTTTGCGTTCCCCTTAACCCTTTGCCAGAGTGCCAGAGCAGCAGGAGGCATTTGATGGTTCGGATGAGTAACTCAGCTAAAAAAAATACCTGATGTAAGAGAATAGCAGATGCTCATTGAATGAAGCTGTAGTCGTACAAGGGAGGCAAAGAGTTACTGACTCTCAGCCTGACCTACCTCACAGGGTTGTTGTGAGGATGAAATGGAGAGGAGGAGCATTATGTTAGCCACCTTGGGTTCCTTGCAGGAGAAAACGTGGGATATAAATATAATAAATAAATAAATATATGAAGGGCCATAAGGCAAAGGGCTCCCTCACTCGTCTCCTTCTGCCCTTCGTTTCCTTTCCTCACCACCATGACCCTTTACTGCCACTGTAGAGGAGAGAGGAGGGGTCTAGTGGGTACACTGTGGGTGCTGTAGCTGCCAACCGCTGCATCATAAGAACCTAAGAAGAGCCCTGCTGGATCAGGCCAAGGGTCCATCTAGTCCAGCATTCTGCTCACACAGTGGCCAAACAGCTGCCCACGGGAAGCCCACGAGCAGGACACGAGTGCGACAGCACCCTCCCGGCTAGGGATGTGTGAGCAAGCGATATTTGAGAGCGCTAGGGTTCTCTAAACATCATCTTGCCACTCGTCTTGTGCCTGATTCCCGTTCCTGTTTGCGATGGCTGCTCGCTTTGCGCGAATGGGAAACTTGCGCAAATCTCCCCAGATTCACACAAATTTCCTCCAAAGACTAAAGTGGGGCTGATTCAGTCTAGCAATGAAATTTGTGCAAATTAGGAAATTTGTGCAAATCGAACTGGGAGTTGGGAACAAGACCAACATGAGCACGTGTTTGGCAATTTGCAAATATTTTAAGCATACACACACTCATGCCCATGTTTGGGGTGTCAAACGGGCCATGCTCACATGTTTTGTGAGCAAAAATTAAATTCCCACATATCTCTACATGCCACTCGTTTTTCCCAGCAACTGCTGTACATAGACATACTGCCTACTGGAGGTAGCGTATAGCCACCATGACTAGTAGCCATTGGCTACAACAACCCTGTGAGGTAGGTTAGGCTGAGAGTCAGTGACTGGGCCAAAGTCACCCAGTGAGCTTCATGGCTGAGTGGGGACTAGAACCCGGGTCTCCCGAGTCCCAGTCCAACACTCCAACCACTACGCCACACTGGGTCACTATATATCTGATCATGGGGACGCTAGGCTTGGTAGCTGATGTGGTTGAAAGTCCTCTAATCCTCTCTTCCCTGACTTGATTATTGGGCCAGTGTGGCGTAGTGGTCAGAGTGTTGGACTGGGACTCGGGAGATCTGGGTTCTAGTCCCTGCTCGGCCATGAAACTCACTGAGTGATGTTGGGCCAGTCACTGACTCTCAGCCTAACCTACCTCACAGGCTTGTTGTGAGGATAAAATGGAGAGGAGGAGGAGGATTATTATGTAAGCCACCTTGGGTTCCTTGCAGGAAAAAAGGCGGGGTATAAATATAATAAATAAATAAAATAAATACATTTATGTTGCTCATGCTGGGAGGCCTCCTTACTAGATCAGAGTTTTATCTTGGTAGTCTTTTAAAAATGTTTTTTTTTTTTTTTAAATGGTAGCAAAGTTACTGGAGAGCCCTTCAGGGAATAGTGTCCTTCCTTAGTACTTAGCTGCAGTCCCTCCCATCCCTCTTAACGGACTTTACCCTCCCTTGTCTTTCCCAGACACTACTCAAGGTGACTGTCAAATGCACAGAAGGCTTTTCTTAATGAATTGTAAAAAGCTTGTAAAGCTATCTTCCTGAGCTCTGCAGCCATTGCTTTTTTTTTTTTATCTCCTAGTAATTGTCCCCCTCAGGATCAACCATGTGATTCTAAAAGGTTCTTTTCTTTTTGTATAGCTAGTTTCAAAACCAGCATATTCCACCCGTGTATCAGGGTCTCTCTGTCTCTGCCTCTCTCTTTTAATTTCCGCTGTTCCTCGGAGGCGGGAGGCTTTCTGTTGGGAAGACCTTGTTGTAAGCCCCACGGTTTCTTAATCCCTTAAAAAGAAACACTTTGCCTCTCCCCAGTAAAAAGAAAAGAAAAGAAGAAGACAACGTCTGCTCTGCACAGACCACACAGATAAGATTAGGTCTGTTAAGGGGGTGGGAGAGGAAAATGGGAAAAAAAAACCACCATGTACCATGGGGGAAATGTTACAGTAAAAGTTCAATCCTATGCCTGTTTAGACAGGAACAAATCCTACAGGTCCCAGCATTCCCCAGCCAGCATGTTTTTCTGTCTGAATATGCATAGGATTGCAGCCTAAAAGGATGTTCACCAAGAAGAATGACGTGGCTTGGCCAAGCTGGCCTTCACATATGTCGGTGGCATCCGAGCTAGAATGGTGTCCCCTGAGACTTCATGGTACCTTGGCACAGATGATGTGGTTTGATATAATAAGGATGAGGACGAGGATGAGGAGAATAACAGGAGTATTGTTAACTGCTTCTGTCTGTTTTAGGGTAGATGCTGTCTGGTCGGCGATAGGATAGGTCGGAGTCCCTGCTCCGACCTGACCTCGGCTATGCGCCCCCTCCGCCCTTGCAGCTGGTGTGGCTCTTAGTCTTTTCGCGCTGGCGGCCACTCCGAAGGCAGAAGACCGTCTTCAGAGCCGGCATGGGTGGGGCGGGGAGAGGGGCGGGGAGCGGAGGAGCAAGGCTCTGCTGGGATATGAGGAATCCCGGCCGTGCCTCAGCCCCTCCTCCTCCTCCTCCTCCTCCACGCGAGCAGGGCTGAAACACTCAAAAGGCCGAAATTGGCCATCCGTTTTGGAGGGCGAGGGAAGCGCAGAGGCCATCCGTGCCTCCGCACTCTGCCCACCTTCCATTAGATGCCTGTAATCCTCTGAGTTCGGAGGGTTACAGGTGAGGGTGGGTGATCTACCCACCCTCACCCGACTCGCTGGGCGCTTGGTGAGCGCTGTCGCCACACCTGCCAAGGTGGGCTGAAAGCGAGCGCCGGCTGAGGCGCTTGCCAGGCTGCCGAGTTCCCGGCGCTACATTTTTTTTTGCGTAGAAAGCGGCGTAAGAGACGTTAAATGCGGCTGCGATTTGTGTAACTTGCGCAAAACCGCCCAGGAAGCCGTTTGGCAGATGGGGTGGTGAATAAATATATTAAATAAATAAAATGAATAATAAATAAATCACAGCAATTTTTTAACGTATCCTGCACCATTTTCTATGTAAAAAAATGTAGCGCCGGGAACCCGGAAGTCGCTTTCCCGGCTCGGCTTGTGAGAACCGCCAGGGAAGCAGGTAGGGTGAGCGGACATCGGGGGGTTGTGCCCGCTGAGTTTGCCAGACTTCCACCCCCCAATCGAGCTCCGTGCACATGCCTATAAATCCAGGCAGCCACATTGAATGGCGCCCTTAAATTGTTTTACTTTTTTGTATGTTAAACATTTTGTACTATGTTTTTATCATATTGAATTTTGTCTTTTATTGTTTATGAACTGTCGCTACTGGGCAGTGTAGAAATGGAATAAGTAAAAATCATACAGGTCTGTGGCTTACGCTGGCTCAGCTTGTCTGAGTGTGGAAAGCTAAGCAGGGTCAGGCTTGGTTGTTACTTGGATGGGAGACCCCTCCTCTAGTTTCCTGCTTGAGCAGGGGGTTGGACTCGATAGCCTTGTAGGCTGCTCCTTCCAACTCTATGATCTATGAAATCTGTGAATTATATATAAACGGTTGCCGGCCAGATGGGCGATTAATAAATGTAATTAATAATAAATAATAATAAATAAATAAATGTATAATAATATACATATATTTGCCTCTCCCCAGCCTCAGCAGCATAGGAGCTGGCTCTGACATAAGTATGCAATGAAGTAATTAACAGTAAAAACAGCAGCTACGGCTACTACTCTAAAAGAAAATTATGTCAACCTTTTGGGAGTCTCTCATTCGTCCCTTGACTGTATTGGAGGCCTACTAATGTTGGTGATCACATGGGCCATTGGCCTTGTAAATGGAAACTTCACCCCAAGCATTGAAAAATGCCTGGTATTCCCCTTAGTTTAATGGAAGTGCAGCCTTCGCTGTTCCTCCATTTCCCTCACCATCCATAATTACTTAATTTATTGATCCCAAGAGAGACATCAGCGCTGGTGGCATCTCTGGTGTGTAACAAATGGAAACCAAGACAAATAGGCCCAGATAACAACCCTGGGAATGCATGGATGTTGCTTGTTTTAGGGAGGATGGAAACGCTATGTTAGTATTTAAGGCTTGTTAATTTGATCGATCTCTTCATATTTATAGCCCATTTTCCTAATAAAAACAAAACAAAACTCAAAAGTGGATATATGGTAAAAATGTCACGAAAACAAGGAGGTTTATCCGTTTGTCAGTTAAAACAGGCATTAGAAAATATGTGAATCACGCAGATACCCAGATCAGGGAGGTAGGGTGTAATCCAATGGGGCTGCCCATAACCCTCCGGACTTGGAGGATTATGGGCATTTTATGCATGGTGGGAGGAACGCGGAGGCAAAGGTCGCCTCCATGCTCCTCTCGCCATGCAGAAATCTTCATCGGCTGATTTCAGCCGTTTAAGTGCTCGGCCTCGGAGCAGGCAGGAAGGAGTGTGAGGTGCCACCAGGATACTGCATATGCTGGTGGAGCCTGACTCCTCCCCTTTCTGCCCCTTCCCTGCCCCCCAAAGCCTGGCTCTGAGGTCGCTCTTGTGACCTTGGAGCTGCAGCTGGTCCGGTTCTTTCTGTGCCAGCTGCAAAGGCAGGTGGAGGGTACTCTGAGTTTGGAGCAAGTTTCCAAGGTTGAAGGTAGGGCTCCAAAAAATCTGGCAGCTGTCTAGACTCTTGTCTAGCGGCCATGGGTTTTTGCTGCCCATGACTCCCTGTTAAGTACTTTGTGATAAACCTGGGCTTTTTCTTCAGAGCTGTGTGAAATGACTCTCAGATTAATGAAATAATCTAAATAGGCCTGTTTTCCTGGTTTGTCAAAATGATTTGATTTGGAGAGGGAAGACTGTGTGTTGTCTGTCCGTCTGTCCGTCTGTCCGTCCATCCATCCATCCATCCATCCATCTATCATCTATCTATCTAAGATGTGTGTGTGTGACACTTCTGTGTAGTACGAGGCATGTGACATGACCTGATATTCCTTTCTTAGCTTGGTCGTGGCTGCTGGTGACTGAGTCCTACATGGGCACCATGGGAAAATAACATTTCCCAGGGTCTCTGATACCTGTGATGCTAACATTATGGGTGCCAGGGGGAGGGAAGTGGGAGCCTCCCAGGTCTCCTGATCGTTGCGCCTACTACCTCCATTAAGGGGGCAGGGGATAGGAGGGTTAATCTTCTTAAAGAGGACACCATGGGGTAAAGTTCCTGAACTCCATCACCTGTTTAGCGGCAGAAGGAGACTACACTCTTGCAGCAAAGGAATTTCTAATTGCTGAGCTCCTGTGGATTCCTATAATTTTTTTTAAAGCTGTGTTGGCAACGGATCAGAGAAGCATGTGGTGCCACCGTGCAAGGATATTTTTATTGATATCTGATTCACAACTGTCTCCATGGCGATGGGGCACACTAAGGCGGAGGAAAGAAATGAGTTTTTGCCTTATTAAATGACTCCAGTAAGGAGAAGGAGAGAGAGAGAGAAAACTGGGACTTGAAGGATTAATTTAACAATGCAAGGCCTGCTAAGTCATTTTCAATGTTGTTAAGGATTCATTAGTATTTTCCTAACTTCAAATGCATGCTGCTAATATCTTTATCTCATCTGTATTTTAACATGAAGCAGGCTCAAACACTGCAGGCAGGTTTTTGTTTGGTTGGCAAAGGAACATTTTTTTTGGGGGGGTGGGTGTTATTAGAAACAACAACAACAACAACAACATTATTTAAACTTAGAATGCTTGCTGACTTAGGGATGTTGGAGAAATCCACAATGCATTCAAATGTGTTTGGATTTCTACGAAGCAAGCCGGCTTTTTCTGAGTCGTGCAGATTCCGCAGACTTGTGGACCACATTTTCACTCTAGGGGGAGATTTGTGCTAATTTGCATTGACTTTAATTGTAATTTTTTAAAATTCTGTCAATGAGCAGATGAGAGAATAGAAGACACCTGGCAATCCACAGAACACACGGATTTAACAAAATATGTAGATCCGTAACTGTAGAACTGGAAAAGGTTTGGAAAAGGGCATCTGTAGGAGTTTTACAACTCAGCCTCCCCCACCAGTCTTCTACTGGAACTAGTGGTTTCAGCTGGTGCTTGGAGCACAGCAGGCAGAAGGCATAACTCTGTTGACCAAACTCTGGGTGTTCCACTACCCTGCAAGTTGCTCTGGACAGCTAAAGGCGAAAACATGAAAATGCAGATTTTTTTTATTGGGGGGGGGAATGCACATTTCTACAAGTGCTCACTTTTGAATTCAACTTCTGGAAATTGCGAACATTTCCTGAGAATTGCATTCCTGCTTGTGTTCACATTTGGGGTCGTGAACGGAGCATGTTTGCATGATTTGCAAACGGAAATGGAATTCTCATAACCTCTACTGCTAGGGGCACAATTCTATAGTCCCCCGGGAGGGCATCCCATGGGCTGTAGGATATTGGAGCACTCCCTCTCTGTGGGTAGAACAGGGGGTCCGCCCCTGGCAGCCTCCTCCTTGTGGTGGAAACTTCTGCCACCATCCCTCCTCTGTTGTCAGTGCTCCAGCAGCGGAGAGGGAAAAGGACAGTGTCCAGGGGTGGATCAGAGGCAGATCGAATAAAGCTTTTGATCTACAGGATCTGAAGCCATACGGTTCCCCTGGCATACCCCCTGACAAGGAAGGGAACATCTACCAGCCCTGGAACTGGCATTGCTCATTCCTGCTCTTGGGCCCACCTTCCATCGTGGCCAGACTTTTGAAGCAGTGGTTCCTCTGCTGCAGACTCTAAGAAACACCATTTCTTAGAACAAGGCACACCGGAATAATGTTTTGCCAGCCAGTTTTGATTTTCTGCACTGAGAGCTGGTGCAGTGTAGCGGTTAGAGAACTGGGTATGGATGGGGAAGGTTCAAATCCTCGGTGAGCCACAAAACTCACTGGATGACTTTGGGTCAGTCTCTCTCTCTCTCTCTCTCTCTCTCTCTCTCCCTAACTTGCCTCGCAGGATTTTTGTGAGGATAAAATGGGGTGAGAGGTGGGAAGAGAAAAGAACCTTGTCCGCCTCCTGGAACTCCCGGTTAGGACGGGCAGGTGATAAATTTAGCAAATTAAATAATCGAACTGCGTTTTCTCTTGGTCTTCAGCTGGTGGGTCCACACTACTGGGTTGACCACCAGTGGCATTTCCACCTTCCTTGGGGAAAAATTAAGATGTGGTTCCTCAAAGGCATGTTTGACTGGAAGGTTGGTCCCAGATCTGAAAAGGATGAAAAGAAAAAGCCCAAGGAAGAATAGGCTTTCCTGTATTCCACCCCCACCCCAACACTGCCCTGTGATTAATCTACCTCCTCAGGTACTTACTTCAAACTGTTTCCACTGATGATTGAGACCTGCTTCAAAGTGGCCAATTCATGTGTAATAATTGAGCTTTTGCATTTAATCTTAACTGTTTCTACATAATCACCACTCCTCCTCCTTCCCTTTTTGGTTCATCTCTCTCTCTCTCTCTCTCTCTCTCTCTCTCTTTCTTTCTCTGTGTGACACCTTCCCTTTAGGTTGGCTCTAAGAGAGGCTTCGCTTTATACATTTAATTGAATTGTTGTCATGGAAATTTCCCTCTTCTCAAGAGAAAGGCATTTCAAAAAGCAATGCTGGTCCTGGACTCTTGGCTAACACCGTGCAGGTTTTACATCTCTGCTATAGATGTCGCCGCCTTAAGGCTCGTCCCCCCGTCCCCCCACTGGGATTCTGGCATAACCAGTGTGTTTCTGAGTGTGAGAAGCTGGGCCCCGGTGTTGGACTGCAAGAGTCCTGTTCCCTTGTGACTCACCCTCACAACATTATAAAACCCGGTCTAAAGCAGGCCCCAGGTTCAATCCCCGGCATTTCTAATTAGAAGGATCTTGGGTAACAGGGCCGGGATTTTTCTTCTTCTTTGCCTGAGATCTTGTGGTGCCCTTGCCTGCTGGATTAGAAAACACTGGGCTGGGAGGCCCCAATGGCCTGCCTCAGTAGGGCAGCCTCCTGTGTGACACTTGAAGACTGGGGAGAGGAGCCAGTGGTCTTCTCGATCAGACTCCCCCAACTGGGTGCCCTCCAGATGTGTTGGACTACAACTCCCATCAGTCCCAGCCGGCATGACCACTGGTCATCTCTGCATCCCAGTGGCCAGGGGTGATGGGTGTTGTAGTCCAACGCATCTGGAAGGCACCAAGTTGGGGAAGGCTGCTCTGCATAAGAAGAACATCAGAAGAGCCCTGCTGGAACAGACCGAGGGGCCATCTAGCCCAGCATGCTGTTCGCATTGTGGCCAACCAGATGCCCCAATGGGAAGCCCACAAGTAGGATATGAGTGCAACAGCACCCTCCGACCCTTATTTCACAGTAACTGGTGGGTGGAACAGGGGGTCCACCCCTGGAAGCCTCCTCCATGTGGTGGAAACTTTGGCCACCATGCCTCCTCTGCCGTCACAGCTGGAAATGGAGTGTGCCCAGGGCTGGATCGGAGGCAGATTGATTAAGGCTTTTGAGCTACAGGATCCAAAGCCTTACCATTCTCCTGACTTACCCATGACAAGGAAGGGAACATCTTTCAGCCCTGGAACTTGCGTTGCTCATCCCTTCCTCATGCACTTGTGTTGTTGGAGTAAAGCTGCCATCATCTCTCTGACCATTGGTTGTGCTTACTGGGGCTGACGGGAGCTGGGAATGAAACAAGATCTTGAGCAGGGCTCTCCAATCTTGGGTCCCCAGATGCTGCCGGACTACAGTTCCCAGAATCCCTTGCCATTAGCCATGCTGGCTGGGTATGCTGGGAGCTGTAGGCCAGCAACATCTGGGGACCCAAGGTTGGAGAGCCCTGGGCTAGAGGACATCAGGCTCCCCACCCCTGCATTCCAAACATCCCAGAAAGGTGTCCCTTGCCAAGTGGCCTCTGGGAAGCTCATAAAGTGGGCAGATGTGGATGCAGTGGACTTCCCTTCCTGTGTGCCCACAGCACCTGCTGTTCAGAGGTGAATGGTCTCACACATGGAAGTTCCACCTGGCTATCATGGTGGTGCCATTGTGGCCCCAAGTAAGACCTGAAAAGGGGCATCGTGGGGCCCTCTCTGGTGGCTCCAAGGCTGTGGATATTTACTCCATAAGAGAGGGCTCTGCCAATGCTGAACTGTACACAGACTTTTCATGGGCATGTGTAGGAAAGCTTCGGAGATTGTGAAAATGATTGGGCTGGAACCAGTTTCAGTCATACATAACAGTAGACCCATTGAATTCAATGGGACTTAAGTTAGTTATGACAAACTTAAGTCCTAATGGTTTCATTGGGTCTGCTCCAAGGATGACTAAATCTGCATCCAACTCCATCCTTGTCTATTTTCTTTTTCTTTTTTTTTTTTGAGAGCGAGGGAGCACGGTGGTGCCTCTTCTAAGATAAGGCCTGCAGTGATGTATGCAGGCATCATTAAAAAACAAAAGAAGTGATCAGAAAAGGGTTGTTGACTCTTCCAAGCCCCAACCTCCCTAACGTCTCCTGAAGACAAAGAAAACACACCGAGGGATTATAAATGCAGAGGATTTTATTGAAGGGTCTAGTTTTTGTAACTAGGTCTATAAATTAAGGAAACTGGGGTGCTGATTGAGAGATTAATGCTTTATTGATCTGTTACATGTTGTATCTTGCTGTTTGGAGAACTTTCTCCAGTGTCATCTACCTATGTTTTCCAGCAGCCATACACATATACCCTAGATTATCTACCTTTGTTTGTTTTTTCTTTCTCATTTATTTTATTTTATTTTATTTATTATTACTTTTCATATCCCACCTTTTTCCTTCTTGCAAGGTACCGCTGCTCTCCATTTTACCCTCTGAACAACTGCGTGAGGTAGGTTAGGCTGAGAGTCAGTGACTGGCCCAAAGGCACCAAGTGAGCTTCACGGCCGAGTGGGGACTAGAACCCGGATCTTCCAAGTCCCAGTCCAACACTTAACCACTACGCCACACTGGCTTCTTTGTGTTTTCCTGTACTACTTGACATATACCTTTAATAAAACTCAACAAATATTTAAGTCCACCCCCATGCTCCAAGTATACACAGCCTTTTTTTATTGCTTTTACTTGTATGCAAATTTATAATTTTTTTTAAAATCAATGGGTTATATCCAGATTTAGTCATACTTGGAGTAGACCCATTGAAATCAGTGAGTATTAAAATAGGCATGCCTTATTTAAGTCCCACTGATTTGAATGACTCTGCTTTATGAATGACTAAATTTGGACCCAACCGAATGAGTTAAGTGTTAAATTGCCTAAAACTAATCAGATTAGTCACCTAAGCTAAGGCTCGAATCTTATGTCCACTTATCTGGGAGTAAGTCTAGTTGAAATAAGTAGGATTTACTTCTGAGTAGACATGGATAGGATTCTGCTTTCTGATTCCCTGAATCAGCTGAAGACCTATGTTTTAAATTAATGAGAGTAAAATTCAAGGATATTTCTCATAAGAACATAGAACATAAGAAGAGCCATGCTGGATCAGAACAAGGATCCATTTAGTTCAGCATGGTTCACACAGTGGCCAACCAGCTGCCCATGGGAAACCCACAAGTAGGACATGAGTGCAACAGCACCTTCCCGCCCATGTTCCCCAGCAACTGGTGTACATAGGCATACAGCCTCCAATACTGAAGGTAGCATATAGCCATCAGGATTAGTATCCATTGATAGCCTTCTCCTCCATGAATTCGTCTGATCCCTTTTTAAAGCCCTCCAAATTGGTGGCAATCACCACCTCTCATGGAAGTGAATTCCATAGTTTAACTATGTGCCTTGTGAAGAAGGACTTCCTTTTCTCTGTCCTGAATCTCCCACCAATCAGCTTCATGGGATGACCCCATTCTCCAAGGTGAGTTGCCCAGAATTGCAATGAGACCCTCCCCTTATTTATTTTTTTTAAAGTGAAGTGTTTACATAGAAAAGTATTAGGAAACTGGAGGGGGAAAAGTGTGTGTGTGTGTGTGTGTGTGTGTGTGTATGGAGAGAGTGTGGGGAGGAAGAGAAGATGTCCTGGAAAGAGGCCTTAAACATAAAGTTTCTAGGGAACCATAGAAACTTTGTAGGGGTAACATTTGGAGAAGCGGCGAGCTGTAACAAAATGGGAACTTTTTTTTGTTTTGTTTCTCAGTTATGTGCTCTGGTTGAATTCTAGTGGTTGCTTTCAGTCGCGCTCTTCCGGCTCTTGCTAAAAGCCTCAAATTATTGGGGAAACATTTTGAGTTCTGAGCTTGCCAAAAGCTCAGGCGGCGGTAATAACGGGGCGGCAGACAAAGCGCATAAAAGCACGATCCGGCGCGCCCTGCTCTCTCACAGGCCAAGGGGAGGGCTGCATTTTGGTGTTCAAAGGATGGGGCTGAATTGCTCTCTCTCTCTCTCTCTCTTTCTCTCTCTCTCTCTGTCCATAAAGGAGGCAGACAGCTGTGCAATGAAGCTGGCAAGAGTCAACCTTGTGAAGGATATAGATTTCAAATCCCTCTGGCAGGGCTGCCGTATCAAACCCAGGGTTGGAGCTAAGGAGGTTTACTTCAGCTTTGTTTGGATGATGCAGAGAGGGATAGCTTTTTGTGTGTGGTGTTGTGGTTGTCATGGAGACGACAAGAACCTGGCATTTTTTTTGTACCTGCCGGCTTTTTCCAGCCCAAATCCAGAGATTTAAGGGGCCAAATGAGTTGTTGCATGGGAGCGCTTAAATGGAAGCGCAGCTGCCGACTGGAGCGGACGAACAGGGAGAGAGGGGTGTGCCTGCCTTAAGAACAGGGACGGAGAAGGTGTGCCCCTCTGGATGTGGTTGGACTTCAATACCCAGCATCCCCCACCATTGGCTATTTTGGCTAGGGCTGATGGGAGGTACAGTCCAACAACGTTTGGAGGGCCACACCAAGTGGAGGCTGGTGACTCCAATGTCAGTGGGGCTGAATATCTGTTCCAGGTTTTATCCCGAACTTTAAAGGAACCATCCATGGTGCTGAACCCTATCCCCAAAATAGGTTCGGCACCAGGGATAACTCCTTAAAAGCTTGGAGTAAAATTCGGAGCGGATACACAGCCCCACTGACATTGGCGCGACCAGCCTCCACTGGCCACACCTCTACCCCCCAACTGGTTTAGAGACTGCTTCACCCTCTCCCACCACACTTCTTTTCTGTGAAATTGTCTTTTATTTTGAAATTAAGTTTTTTTAAAAAATAAAAAATTAAAGGCAACAAAAAAAAGGAAGAAGGACATGCATAAAACTATAACAAGATCACTAAAGAAACTCATTAATTATAATTCTTAGTCTATCACCAGTATGCTTGTGGATCAGCTAGAGTAAAACAGCCTCATTAGGATCTCACGATCTAATGAAAGAATGAAAAAATATATGTACTTATATAGCATATATAAGGTGTGTGTGTGAATCAGAACAAATATATAGACAACTGTACTCAGTTGGAATTTGATCAAGGGTTTGAAGGGGTTCCATATAGGAAATAGATGGAAACCAGTCCAGGGCACCAATTCCAGGGTGCCCTGGAAAACCTGTTGTGCCAGCTTACGCTACTGGCAGTCGAGGCTGGTGGCTCCAATGTCAGCAGAGCTGTGTATCCGCTCCAGATTTTACTCCAAACTTTTAAGGAGCTATCCATGGTGTTGAGCCATATCCCCAAAACAGGTCTGGCACCATGGATTTAGCTCCTGAAAAGTTCAGAGTAAAATCCGGAGCGGATACACAGTCCCACTGACATACGAACCACCAGCCTCCACTGGCTGCTGGCATTGCACTAGAGGACACTTATGCCAGGGCTACGTCAATTGCGTAAGTGGAGTGGCAGCATTGGATGTGGCCCATAATATCATTAGTTAAATTACCGGTAGGATTCCTTGCTTGCTGCACTTGCTGAGTAAGTTTATACATAATCACAATCTCCCATTTTTTAAAATTATTATTCATCAACCTGCTGCTGTTTAGTTGGTTGCTTTGGAGACTTCCAATTATGTGCTATACATGACTTTGCAGCAATTGCATAAGAAGGTCTTTATGCAGGAATCCAAGGAGGGATGTCAGAGAAATCCACGATGGATTCACATGAGTTCGGATTTCTCCGAATCCAGTCTGAAGATTCTGCAGCAGACTGGCTTTTTCCACATTGCGTAGATTCCATGGACTTGCGGACTGTTATTTTTACTTTCGGGGGGGGGGGATTTGTGCAAGTGCATGCTTGTGCAAATGTGCATTAGTGCAGGTGTGCATTCATGCCAATGCACACTTCTGCTTATGTACACTTGCACAAGTGCATATGTGCACAAGTACAAACAGGAATGAAATTGTTGTACATCTTTAAAAATAATCCCATCCCATCAATGAGCAGACAATGGAACAAAAGACGCTTGACAATCCATGAAACACAGGTGGAACGGATTTAAATAAATCCATGCATCCCCCACATTAGGCTCAAAATGACGAAGAAGTGTAGTTTTAGGAATTACTATTGCACTTCTACTCAAAATCATCCTCCCCCAAGCTGCTTTTTGTCCAATTGGATTAAAAGCGGCCCGGCTCCCGGTATTTCCCACCCCCTGACCCAATGGAAAGAAAAGCAGTTTGCGGGAGGGAGGTTTTTTAGGGCAGGTGTGGCAGGAAGGGAAAAGGCTAGACCAGCTCCCCGTTGCTAAAAAAAAATAATATGGTGACAAAGCAGCTACTGAGAAAGGTGGCAAGCAGGTTGTGTGAAAGTGGTGTGTGTGTGTGTGTGCGTGTGCGTGTGTGTGTGGTGAGAGAGAGAGTGAAGTGTGTGTGTGTGTGTGTGTGAGTGAATGGTGTGTGTGTGTGTGTGTGTGTAAGAGAGTGAAAGGTGTGTCTGTGTGTGAGAAAGGGAGAGAGAAAGAAAGAAAAAAGAAAGGAGTGTGTGTGTTGAGAGAGTGAAAGGTGTGTGAGTGAGTGAGAGAGAGAGAGGTGTTGCTCTTTTCCCCATTGCTTGCTCGTCTAAATGTTCCCTCATTTTGGGGTTGAACCCAGAATTCCATCTCTTCTTCTGACCTGGTCAGTGACCTTGTATGACAGAGGTAAGGTTTTGAGGGTTTTTTGGGCAAAATTTTGCAGCCTCCCAAACTTCATTTTTCATACCAAAAAACGAAAACAAAAAAACTTTTCTAGCAAAAATTCAAGGCAGCCCTAATCAATTTACTTCTGGTTAGTTTTTGTTAATTGATTTACTTTTTTTGGTTACCGGTAGTTTCCTCCTGTTAAATATGCTTAATGTATGACATGCCTCGATATACTGCTGCAGCATGTAACTTGTTAAGTGAATTCAGGCTTGTCAGCTTGCTGGAACGGCTTTGATAGATTGACAGTCCCACCTGCAACTGATCCTAACTAAGTTGTCCATATTATGTCCTCTTTGCATTCACAAATCCTTCAATTAAACCGGTAAAGGGGCCCATTTGCATGCAAGCTCAGTTGCCAGGGGCACATTTTTCTAACAGAGGACTTGCAAAAGATCCAGGCATTGCATAGTTAGAGCATCAGAAAGTCTTGGGGAAATTTCCCTGAGGGTAAATAGGAGCAGTTGGGTCTGGAGGGAATATATATCTATATATAGATATATCTATCTATCAGTTGCAGAATAGCTTGGGGCCATGCCCCAGAGAGCTTTAAATGTAACTGATAACAATCTACAATCTTTCAGACCAATGTGACAAAAGCCGGGAGAATCTGATGGTAAGATTGGGATAGAGGGATATCTGCTCATATACACCCAGTGTTATCCTTACTGCTCCCGCCTTCTTGTTTCTGATGCTGTAAAAATATTGACTGCGAGTACCTTGGGGCAGGGATATACCTCCTTTCTGTGCTATGTTATTCTGTGCTAAGTGCCCCCCCCCATGTGCACACCCACACTACACACTGATGTAGTGTCAAATATTGAAGTGCAGAAACTCGACAGCCTACATCAGGGCTCTCCAACCTTGGGGTCCCCAGATGTTGCTGGACTACAGCTCCCAGAATCCCTTGCTATTCGCCATGCTGGTATGCTGGGAGCTGTCCGACAGCAACATCTGGGGACCCAAGGTTGGAGGAGAGCCCTGGTCTACATAGCTATGCCCTCAGGCAGTGCAGGCTGGCGGCTCCACCAATGTCAGTGGGGCACTGTATCCACACTAGGCTGCAGTCTGAACTTTTAAGGAGCTGTCCGTGGTGCTGAACCTATTTTGGGGATTGGGTTCAGCATTGTGGATAGCTCCTTTAAAGTTCAGACTAAAACCCGGAGCCATCAGCCTCCACTGCCCACAGGGGGTGTCAGCTGTGTTTCAAGCATCAATCTCTATCTATCTATCTATCTATCTATCTATCTATCTATCCATCCAGTAATATCTTGGATTGCAAGTAACTTGGTTTGAGAGCATTTTGCAAGACAAGCAAATTTTTAAATATTTATTTAAATTTTTTTGACTTGATATACAAGCGACGTCTTGCAATACCAAGTACTGTAGTACGGCTTAAATTAAAAATCTCTGTACAAATTTTTTAGGGGGAATTTCGTTTTGATATAAGAGTGTTTTGGATTACAAGCACGTTTCCGGAACGAATTATGCTCTCAATCCAAGGCATGACTGTATCTGTATCTGTATCTGTATCTGTATCTGTATCTGTATCTGTATCTGTATCTGTATCTCTCATCTCCATCTCCATATCTCCCCATCTCCCCATCCATCCATCCATAGCAGCAGGACATAGTGTAATTCTATTTATTAGGATCAGCTGAAAAAAAGTGACGGCGCTCCAATGCCCTGTGCTCCTGCTCGACTGCACCACTACGACCCTCCCTCTGATAGCAAACTTGGGCGATGAGTGCCAAACAGGATTGGAGCCAAAACTGAGAAAAAGGAGGGAGGTATCAACATGCGCGGGGTAGTCCTGGATATTGCTAAAGTACTTTTTTTTTTTTAAAAAAAAGGAGAAATCTAAGGGGGATCTACCCCCCACCTCCACCTAATGAGGACTCAACCTGCTCAGTAGCACACCTGGTGAGCAGAGAGAGAGAGAGAAAGAGGATGCAATCATCATGTTCCTAGCTTGTTATTCTTGCTGTTATTCTTGCTCTAGCATTTGACATGAGAAGCATCCTCCTCTCACCGCATATGCACGCACTCCACCTTGGCCACCTTGAATTTTCTGACACTTAATTTCAGAGTTGTGCAAAATTTGGGCCTCCGTCTGCTCTCCCAATTTGCACAAATTTATGCCAATTGCATAAATTTGCGCAAATTGTGGAGTGGAGACACCAATTTTGTGCAAATTCCCCCAGATTAAAAAAAAAAAAAATTACACAAATCGTGGCTTGTTTTCAAAATGGAAGTCCGTGTGTTGGCTCGATTCGCGTCAGATTGAGTTTGTGCCAGTGCAGGGTTGATGGAATAGGATCTGTGGGGCTAAGTCGAGAAAATCCATCGGATTTTCACCCCCCCTACCAGATCCCTCATCTTGAGGCACAATAAATGATGACCAGCAATCGTGCAACTCAGAAACGCTTGCTGATCTACTGCAAATTACCCAGAGTTCTACCAATGAACCCAATCTACCTGTTGCCTGCTTTTGTCCTAAGAAGCCAGTCTCTGCAAACAGTGCAAAGATCTTAGCTTTTGGAAGTAGTTTTTCTTTGTATCCAATTTATGTAGTGGGTGTTCTAGGTCTGAATTTCCACCGTGGACCTTGGGAGACAACGGTCAAACCTTGGTAGACAGGTGTGTCTCTTCTGCCTGAGTTGCAGGGGTATTTGCGGTGGTGTCCTTGTCCTTCAAAGTGTCTCGATGACAGCCAATCAAATCCAGCGTGATGACTGGAGGTCACTACCAAGGTCAAAGCGGCACACCTGTGGTCTTGCTTTAGTAGTTTTGATTGACAGGTTTGTACTCCCCCCGCTTTGTTTGCCCTTCTGTGTTTGAGCTCCTGTCTCACACATCTGTCGCTGAAGGCTGGGATTGGGGAGAGATTTCCCCCCCCCCACAAGAGAGAGAAAGAGAGTGGAAAAAAGGATTCATTTGTACCCTTGTGCCAATAAATATTTGCTCCTTGGTGTTTGTCTAAAATTCCCCAGAGATGGTGTAGAAAATGCATTTTCAAGGGATGCAGTCATGTCTCTCTTCTTTTCAACCACCACAAAAAAGAGTTTCTTTCTTTCCTTCTTCCAGTAAAGGCTGGTGGGTCCAATGTCAGCGCGGTGGTGTATCCGCTCTGGATTTTACTCTCAACTTTTAAGAAGTTATTCATGGTGCTGAACCTATTTTTGGGATAGGGTTCAGCACCTTGGATAGATCCTTAAAAGTTCGGAGTAAAATCTGGAGTGAATACACAACCCCTCTGACATTGGAGCCCACCAGCCTCTACTACCTTCTTCCTTTCCTTTCCCCCTTGCTATTCTTTCAGAAGACAGAACAGGACCCTGAGCATTTTCAAATTGGGTAGCTGGGTGGGAATCACAGTCAGTTATGATTTCATGCAGTTATAAAAATAGAGGAGAGTACTCTGCTGCAGGATTGGAGCCTTTCTAGCCACTTTTCTCCAGTAGTGGCCAGTGAGAGGTCTCTGGGAAGCCCACAAGCAGTGCTGGAGCGGAGGCAGGGCTTGCAGGGATGCAGCACCAGCACTTTTTCATTAGTAGGGACTCTGACGTTCTCCGCCCCCGCCCCTGCAGACTTCCCTCTTCCCTCTGAGCTTACCTGCAATCCTCACAGTCCCTGGGAAGAAATGAACTTTCCCAGCAACGGTATATTGCACCCCGTTGTAATGCAACGTATTTTGGTGGTGGTCTGGTCTTGAATGGGCAATGAAGACCCCTTGGCTTTACCAAAGACCTGCTTCTGGTGGAGATGAAAACTGCTAGAAGTGGTTGGCTGGTATGGATCCACACAGCTGCCTGCCTTTTTGGACCCTCCTTGGGGGCATGGCTACGGGGACTGTCATGATGAGCTCCTGCACTTCCAAACGGACCACTGCAATTAGAGAATTGCACCCTAAGAAGCACCAAACACTTTAGACTTTCCTCGTAGGTGGTGGGGTGCACCAACCTCTTGATTATCTTGGTTGCTTCTTTCTGCACTTTCCCCATGATTTGTCAGTTTTGTTTGGTTTTGAGCCCAGAACTGCACACAGAATTCCAAATATGACCCACCTGGTGCCAACTCTACTATCTTTTCGGTGCCAGGATAAGACTGACCTCAATGTTGAGGCATGTTGTTGTTGTTGTTGTTGTTGTTGTTGTTGTTATTATTATTATTATTATTATTATTATTATTATTATTTCTATACTGCCCAATAGCTGAAGCTCTCTGGGCAGTTTACAAGAATCAGTAGGAAAAATACAATGCAATATAAAATATACACAATAAAAGCATTATAAAAAATGTAAAACCAAATTTTAAAAAATGACACAAATAGCTAAAACAAGTTAATACTATGTGACCAGTGAAAAAAGATACTTGCCTGGAGTCCTCTCCATCCAGTGCTACAGCCAGCCTTTATATATAAGGCTGTAGCCCCTCCCCCTCCCAATAAAAGCCTAGGAGGCAGCTTAGGCTCCTCTGGGTCCTAGCTTCTCCCTTCTGCCTACCAGCTGCAGCAGGTTTGAATCTGGCAAGCTATGTAACTGCTGGCTATGGCAGCGAGATTGGAACTCACAGCATCTTGTAAACTAGCGTGTCAGGGAGGGAGATGTGCTGAATCTTTCTCCCTGATGTGCTGGTTTACAACTTGCAGGGTGACAATCCTTTGCCGGGAAGCAAAAAAATAATAAATAAATAAATAAATAAATAATAATACAAAAGGACTTTTTCTCCTGCCCCCACATTTGTTGACTGAAATGGTACAGCTCAGGTTTCCACCAGCTCATTCCCAGTAATGTTTAGATTGTCTCTTGTGTGGGGAGGGGGAAGGGGTTTGGGCAGATTTGAAACAGGGAATCTGAAAATAATTTCTGTCTGAACCAGATAAATGAAGATTGTCCATAACGTAGCAGTCTTCCTCAAATCTAGTGCCCTTCAGAGGTGTTGGACTACACACCCCATCAGCCCCTGCCAGGATAATGGCAAGTGTAGTCCAGCATATGGAGGGCACTGAGTTGGGGATGATCTCTCTTCTCTCTCTCTCTCTCTCTCTCTCTCTCTATGTATGACAGCTCTTGGCCCCGGAGAGCTTACACTTGGGAAATGCAGAACATGTAAAAAAATAGAATAAAATTGTGAGAGTTGAGAGATCACTAAAGCTGTTGTCTGCTCAGTGACCCCAGCGAGACAGGGTTTCTTCTGCCAACCAAGTAAAAGCAACATTTCCCTTTCTAATTTTTTTCTTCTAAGAAAGAGATGGCAGAAGGGGGTCCAGATGCAGTGAGGTGTGAAAGCCTGAAGACGTCTGGCTGCAGCGGCAGAGGAATGCTGACACTCCTTCTCCAGAGGGGGAGAATCTCCTTTCTCGAATCGAGGGCGGAGCTGCAGGATCAGCTTGGCGGGGAGCATAAGCTGTTGGACGTGGCAGGCACACTTTTTGTGTATGCTCCCTTTGGGTTGCAATCCTCTGCATGCTTTCTGGGCAGGAAGCCCCATATGAATACAGCGGGACCTGCTTCTGAGTAAACAAGCATAGGATTGTGGGGCAGCTGTTGATTTTCCCTTCATGTCCTTATGGTTGGAACTCCTTGCCAGATGATGCCACCTTCTCTCTCTCTCTCTCTCTCTCTCTCTCTCCTCTCTCCCCCCCCCTCTCCCTCTTATCCTCCAGATCCCTTCTTTAAAAACAAAACACCTTGTCCATGAAGGTTTTGGTTTAATCCTTTAGTCTTTGTCTTCAGTGGAAGCCATCCCTTGTTTCTTTGGTGCCTCTCTTCCCTCCTCTCCTCCTACCTGCTTGAGGCAAGGGCACTCCTCTCTTTGCTTATGTAACTTTGTAAAGCCAGGGTGGGCAACGTGCAGCCTGTGGGCCACGTGGCCCTCAGCCTAATTTCATGCAGCCCTCAGATAAAATTCATGTGGCCTAATAGGGATGTGCTAGAATTTTGTTCATTCTTGCAAAACAGTCAAGTGTGCCTCATTCACAACCCTGAAGGTGGGCACGAGCAGGAGAACGTATTCTCAAAAATGTTTACAAATTCTCTCTCCCATGTTTGAAAATTGCGCAAATTTCAGAAAAAAAGCAGTTCGATATAGCGCAATTTTCTTTTAAAATGCACAATTTCATGCTTTAGTCTATGGGGGGAAGTTGCACAACTTTGAAAAGTACTCAAGCTTTTGAGCAATTTCCCCCATTCAGTCACAGTTGATTTGTGCAGTTTTCCTGGTTGCGCAAATCGAACAGTGATCGCAAGCGCTCATGGAAATCAAAGGAGCGACAAGCATCAAGTTGATGCTCAGAGAATCTGGGTGAATGCAAACATTGCCTGTTCTCCTGTCCCTATCTGCAGAGCGATGAGCTCAGGCCGATGGCAAGAATGAATTGTCTTTCCCCGGCCAGCCTGTTGGGCCGAGAAGAAGAAGGCGGGGGAGCATGCGAGTGAGCGAGCGAGAGAGAGAAGGGGTGTAAGAAAGACAGAGGAAAGGCAATGTTCCCACCTACTGTTGGCTTGTGGCCCCTGACTGATTTACCTCTGAGGGAATGCGGCCCTCAACAACAAAAAAAGAGGTTTTCCCACCCCAGCTGTAAAGGGTCCTGTATACTGATAAACTACAAATGATGAGAATAGCTAACATGTGCCCATAGTCTGTGTGACTTCCTGGGACATTCCCTTTCCTGGTTTGCCCCTTCTCCAGCATTTGGAATCCGACCTCCAGCAGAGCTCAGATAAGGATGCCTGGATGTTCTCGGGCTGGGTGTGGAGCTTTGGTGCCCATCCTTGTAGAGGGATCAGGCCTGTCCACACACATTCTCATGGTCTAGTGTAGTGCCTAACAGTGCAATCCTACACTTACCTACTCAGAAGTAAACCCCGCCAGGTTGAATGGGACTTACTCATGGATATGGATAGGATTGCAGTTTGGGAAGAGAGCCAGGATGCCAGCCATACAAATCTTTCCTCTGCCAAGCAGTGTGGCACAGTGGGTGTAGCATGTTTGCCTTGCACTGGGGGAATCCAGGTTCAAACCACCACTCAGCCATGCAGCTCACTGAGTAATCTTGGGCCAATCTCTCTCTCTCTCTCTCTCTCTCTCTCTCTCTCTCTCTCTAGCCTAACTACCTAACAGGGTTGTTGTGAGGATAAAAAGGTGGGAGCAGGGGTGGGAAACCTGTGCACCACCCTGAGTTCCTGAGAGGAAGGGTGGGATAAAAATAATAATGGTTTTTGTTTAAACAAATGGGATCATGACGTTGATCTACCTTACTGGGCTGTTGTATGTGGAGACTGCATGTGGAGTGTGTTTGAACATTTCAGAAAAGTGTTACATGTGAAGTAGCTTATTTCTCAAATTCCTGATTGGCTAGGATAATATCTTGGTAGAACCGCTTCAATTTTGACTGAAATTGAAATCACTAGAGGCTATTTTCGCCCGGGGCTGTGGGTGTGGCTCTAATTCCATAGTAGCACAGAAAAAAAAAGAATACAGAATGTGATGCTGAGTGATGCATTCAATGTCTTTTGAGCGTCCGGTTTCTCGTCATTTTTTAAAAAATGGGCAAGTTTCTAGCCCTTATGCCTATGCTGAAGAGATGCTTGAAAGTACGCGGGTGGGCTGCCTGAAATCTCAGAAGCCAGAGGGGGGTGGGAGATGGAGGGGCAGAGCCTTCCTGACTTGCATTGCTCCTTCCCTCTTTCCGTGGCAAGGAAATCTAGATGCAGAATAAGGCAATTCATGCATTTATGCATAATTTGTACCAACTGTAGAATTATGGGGTGGGTAGTGGTGCAGAACTTGGAATGGCCTGGTGTGGAATTTTAATGCCACAGAGAAGAGGCTGTTTTCTTTTCATGAAGAGAGTCTCCCTGCAGGGATGTTCTGGCCAGGCCTATTGAAGATACAGATCAGTGAGCAAATGGTCAGGAACACAGATAGCTCACCATAGGGCTAAATGCAAGATTGGGCAGCAGGGACAGGCCCCCTGACAAGCAAGGATCTTGGAGCGTTGCTCAAGCCCTGGACTCTGGAGCTTGCGGAGGCTTCAAACCAGTGGTTCTCAACTTTTTTTTTTTTTTTGCCCCATGCACCCTTTTCACCATATGTCAGAATGTCATTCCCCCCTTTCCAAGATTGACTGACTCAACAGTTGCATTCCGAATAATATGCATATCATATTGAAAATCTTTTATTTTTTCTATATTGGCACATATACATTATAGTATAAATGGAATATTTCCACAGATAACAAGTGGAATATTTATCCTTATTTTTATTTTAATCTGTGCCATACATTAAGGTGTGATGTCCTGTAGATTATGTACAATCTGTAGAATTGTAATTTGTAGAAAGATCAGTATTTCTACAGTTTGAGTCTGTGGTCCCAATTCCTCCCCCCCCCCCCGAGAACCCCTGCTTTAAACAGCACTGCAGTGAGAGGCATGTGAGATGCCCCACCTCCCTGGGGGTGGAGCCTTCTTGAACATTCAAGGGGCCACACTCTGTTATGCAAGTGTGCCCTCCAGCAGAGCCAGAATGGTTCCTGCGGTCTGCAGTTGGGAGTGGCGAAGGGTTTTTTTGGATCTCAAAAGGGGAGGCAAAGCCATTTCTCAGCATCACTGTCCCATGGGGCTCCTCTGTGAAAATTTCTAGCAGGCTGACCTCCTGTCTGTCTCCTGCTGTGGTCCATGAGCCCAATCTTTGGAACATAGGCACATTGGAAGCTGCCTTATACTGAGTCAGGCTATTGGTCCATCTCGCCCAGTATTGTGGACACTGATTGGCACGTCCTGGGACCTTGTGCATACAAGGCAGGTTCTCCCATTGAGCCATGGCCCTTCCCTTTGAGAAACTCCTTTGATGATGGGGCCACTGTTGCAGTTCTGGGCAATGAAAGAAAGCAGATTTGGGGGCTTGGTTGATCAGTTGAGTGAGGATATTTAATAGAGGTGGGATTCAAAGTCGTGTTATTGGGATGCATGATTTCAGTTGCTCAAATATGACATGATGTTGGAGATTTTCTGTACCTTGTGCTTTTTCTGGAGCAAGAAATGTGTGCACTGTAGATATATTTGTCTCCCCCCCTCCCTGAAACTGCATTCCTGGTGTTATTTCCCTGGGATTAGAGCACCTGACCTTGTTAGAAACCTTTAACAATCCCAGCTTCCACTCTGCACTAGAGCCAGGGTTGTGAGAGATTTATATATATAAGAAAATACTGTCAGTAAACTCTGGAATTGAGTCCTCCCACACTAATATTTGAGAGCATCCCTGTGGAAGAAAAGATAGATTCAACACATGGTTTCTGGATCTCTGGCAATGCTATTGCTGTGCCAATTTTAAATGTTAATGCAACAAACAACTCTTCGAACCAAATCACTCATCATGCAGAATCTTTATTATTATTATTTTTAAAAAGGAAGCATTGGGTTTTATATTTATTGCATGTCAATTTTATTTATTTATTTATTACATTTCTATACCACCCAATAGCCGAAGCTCTCTGGGCGGTTCACAACAATTAGAACCATAAAATGCAACATAAAATACACTATAAAAGGTTCAGACTACAGTATAAAATAGAAATAAAAGTCAAAGGAAAACCTAGGAGCAGTACAAAGATTTAAAATACAGTAAAGGATTTCAAACAACAGAGACTAAAATGCCTGGGAAAATAAGGTCTTCACTATGAGCACAATGTAGGCAAGCCTTTCTGAGAAGTGAGGGAGGAGGCTATTAAAGAGACCGCCTTTTCAGTGGTGGCACCCCGGTTGTGGAATGCCTTCCCCAGAGAGCCTCAGCTGGCACATACACTGTGGTCCTTTCAGCGCCAGGTGAAGAACTTTTTAAAAATGTTCCTAGGTTTTTTAGTCCTTCAGTTTTGTTTTTAAATGTGCTACTGTATTTTTTCATCTTTACTTTGGTTGTTACTTTGGTTTTCTTCTCTTTTAAAAACACTTGAAGTTTTTTTAATACGATGTTTTTTTTTATCATGTTGTATTTTAAGGTTTTAATTCTTGCGAATGGCCCAGAGAACTTGGGCTACTCGGTGGCATAGAAATGTAAGGAATGAATATGGCTGGCTGGGGGGCATGCTGGGAGTTGTAGGCCTTTTGTCTGTCTAAACATGCATAGGATTGGACCCTTAGTCTGCATCACAGCTAGAAATATGAGCACCTGGGAAACCTCACCCCGAGAAACATTATGGGAAAACATGTCGTCCCCCCCCAATTCCTGGAATATATGAAAAAAGAGGGTTTTTTCTCCTCTGGTCCCCCCCCCCCCAGCTTTTCTTGCTTCTTTCTGGGCCTTCACATCTTCTAATCACAGTATTTGGAGAAGTGCAAAATCTGGCGGGTAGCTGAGTTTCAGTTCGCACATTAGTCTGAGAGGCAATGTTGCAGTGGAGACAGGGCTCATAAAATACAAGCGCCAGGAATATTTTTGATTGGCAGGGAGGATGACATCATCTGCCACTCCACTGGGGGTGGGGAGGATGGATTTTCCTAGCAACAATATATTATTGTACCCTGTTGCAATGCAAAGTATTTTGGGCCAGTTTGGTGTTGAATGGGCAGTTAAGACCCATGAGCTTTACAAAAGACCTGCTCTTGGCGGAGATGAGAACTGCTCAAACTGGTTTGTTGATATGGGTCAAGACAGGTGCCTGCATTTTTGGACTCTCCTTGGGGGCACGGCTATGAGGATGATCATGATTGGCGCCTGCACTTCCAATTTTACCTCGACAGCACAGCCGAGAGGTGCGGATTAGCTCACTTCACAAAGGAGTTTGAAGGGACCAATTTCACAAGCAGCCCGAGTTCAGATCGGGTGGGTGGGGTGGGGTGGGGTGGATTTTTGAAGCGTCCACATTCTGAAGTCAACCAGTCTTCTGCAACGAGGTCATTGGGAGACTGCTGCCTGGGCTTACTCCTGACAACACATATAGGCCGATTTTAATGACTGATTGGCCCTGTGTGCACAGTACTAGCTGGCCGCTTCCAAAGTCTGAAGAAAGAACCTGTCTGTCAAAAATTAATGGGGTGAGAATCCTAACATAAAGCAAAGCCTTGAGTGAAATTCCATGGCTTCATGGACTGTTAATTCTTTATTAGGTTTTCCTAAGGCTGAGATAAAAGGCATTTTATCTTTTTTAAGGTTTGCATTAACATGTCATTGAGTTTTATAGGGACATTGATCTTCATTTGGCTAATCTGGAAAGATTAATAGAATTGTGTGTTCTTTGCCATGGCAAAGACAACTCCACAGTGCTTGGGACAGAGGGGGTGGGATGGGCAGTTATATTTTGTATCAGAGCGGTGTCTGCTTGCACACCTCTGCTGGAACGGCTTTGGAGGAGGTCCGTGAAGGAAGGAATTGAAGGCAAAGCCAAACAAGTCTGGCTCTGCAGGTGATATCTCTGGGGCCCTGAGCAAAAGGTTTTTTTTAGGCTAGAGACAGGTGGTCATTAAAAAAAAAAGAGAGAGAGATATATATTTCCTCCATGAATTTGTCGAATCCCCTTTTAAAGCTATCTAGGCTGCTAGTCATCATTACATCTTCTGGTAGCAGATTTCATAACTGTCCCTGGAGGAACAAGTTTGGCATGATTTTGATGCACTAAAATTGGGATGGGGAAACTTTGCCCCTCCAGATGTTGTTGGCCTACAACTCCAGTCTGGCCCAGCCAGCATGGCCAATGCTCAGGGATGATGGGTGTTGTAGCCTAACAACATCTGGCAGGCGAGATTTCTGAGAGAGACAGGAAACAGAGCAGCACCCCGGAGAGCTCTGAATGATGCTGGGGCTGCCTGGAAGCGAGACAAGCTTGCTTGTATGTTGTTCCAACAAGAAGCAGATTGCGGCTGAACCTTAAGTATGGCTTTGGCTTCCTTTAGGCTGGTTAACTGCTTCCATACTGACTGAGGCCTTTTCTCTTAAAGGGAAAGCTGCAGGCTGAGCTGACATGCAAGTGTTTTCAGTGTATTGTTTTTGTTTCTTTTATCTGTTTTTATCTTTTTATCGTTCACTGCTCAGAATCTACTTAGATATGGAGCAGTATACAAATAATGTAAAATTATTTGCATTATTATTTGCATTATTATTAATAATAATAATAATAGTGGCTGCAGTATGGTGGCATTTTCATGGCTAGAATCCTCAGAATTAGTGGATGGTAATGCAACCTCTTCTGGATGCAGGAGAGCTGGTCCCTGTGACCTTCCTGGAGAACTAGCTCCCAAGGAGGTGGGATCCTCATGAAACCCTTCTGTAACCGAGCCCTCTCCCTGATCTATTAATTCTGTAGCCTCATCCTCTGAGGATGAGGAGTCACGGTCCTGGATCAAGGCAGGCCACCGGTCAGAAATGCTGGGAGTTGTAGTTTAAAGTATCTGGAGGGCACCATGTTGGGGAAGACTGCTCCACACCACTGAATCAATCCTTCTAAACCAATGAGGAAGCTGGGATTTCAAGGGAGCCAGCCTTCCAGGTGAGGAGTCGGAGGCAATTGTGGCACATGAATTTGCCCTATATTTATTTATTTTATTTTATCAATTAAGCCAAACAAAATTAGTTTTCTCTGACCATTCAAATGTTCAGTAGAACAACTCAAACCTTCATCACATCTGTGATAGGTTAAAAACTGGGTCTCTCTCTCTCTCTCTCTCTCTCTCTCTCTCATCTATCTATATTTCTTACCATTGATAAATGTTTTGGTTGTTAATACACCATTCCCAATACCAGAGCTCCACAACACAGACCTGTTGAATGTCTGAGCTTAGTTTTTCTACTGCACATTTGAATGACCGGAGAAAACTCCTTTTGTTTGGATTAAGGACCTACAAGGCTTTGCTGGAGAATGTGTCTGTCCTCCCCTCGAGTTACCAATGTATGTATGCATTTATTTAAAGTATTTAAAGTATTCTGCATGCAAAGCATGTGCTCTACCACTGAGTTATGGCCCTTCCCTAAAGTTTCATGTTCTTATATGCCAGCATTTTGACAAGTTCCTCTGGAATTAGCTTGTTTTGAGCAATGGGGTGGGGAGTTGGGGGTTCGAAGAGTTTCAGAAGAAGAAGAGTAATGGCCCCGGGTCTTTCTTTTTTTTAATGACCCTCCTCCCCAAAAGCAAAACGTCAAGTTGAGAAATAGCTGTCTTCCTACTCAAGGGGAGGCATTCATCCCAAGCATAAATGGCACTTCTCTGCCTTTGATCACTGCTGGGGAAGACGAGTCATACCCAGGGAAGCTAGTCCCGTCCTTCCTGACAGCCTCTGTCATCCATTTGTAAAAGATGTTGAGCATGCCTGAGAAATACAAAACAATATCGCCATTCATTCGGGGGACTGGCGGTTGGTGAGGGAGAAAGAAATGTTCAGGATGGGAAGTCCAGATATGGGGTACATTCAAATAAGCGAGTAGTTTGGAATGCAGTGTGTGTGTGTGTGTGTGTGTCATGTGAGATCCTAGAAAGGCAAAGAGGTGGTTCCCCCCCCCCCCGAAATATTTAGTAAAATGTCTAGAGGCTGTTTTTGTTTCAAAATGAAGTTGGAGAGGCTGGGAAGCAGTGGCACGCGTGTAGACGCCAGTCTAGGGACGCTGGCCACAAAAATTAGGCATGAGGAGTTGTCCGTTGGCAGGAAAAAAAAGATGTTTATTTCAACTTGCTCTTTCTGAAGAATGTGGCCCAGGAGACCCAGATATATGACAGAACATTGTGCACAAAATGTTCTTTGGAGTGTGCGTGTGTATGTGTGTGTTTGGGGTATGATAATTTTTATGCTTGGAGAAAGCAACACAGATCTTGAATGCTAATTGTTCTCGAGGTGAGCATTGGCTCTCCAATGCTCCAGGAAAAGACTGCAGGGATGTAGAGAAGACTGTTACCCTACCTCAGGCCTCACCAGGAGGTCAGGCTCTCAGGTACTGGGGCCTGGGTGTCAGTCCAAGCAGCTCAGAGACAGGGGTGTGATCCAAACAATCAGGAATCCCATTCCCAAACAGGCAGATGAGGGCCAGTGGACCACTAAGGACCCAGGGTTCAGTTTGTTGTTTCAGTAGTTGCTTCAGAATGTGTGTTTTATCTTTCCCTCTATTTCTGATGTTCAGGCTGTCGGTGTAATTGCTTATGTAGCCAAAATGGCCCCAACCATGCATAGTAGGGATCAGCAGGCTTGGGAGAGCCCAAATCCACACGCACGCACGCACGCACGCACGCACGCACGCACGCACATGCACACACACGAAGGGGGGATCCCTAAAAACAGTCCAATGAGGACTGAGCATGTCAGTGGACACAGACCGCTGACTGACTGTTGGGTGGTTATGGAAAACTGTGGGGGGAAATGGAGTGGCTGAAACTCTGAACAGCAATACTTTGCACTACTACAACATTTTGTTGCAGGTCTCCCTTCTCTGTATTTTATTGTTCTGTTGGTTTTTTTGTTTTTGTTTTTGTTTTGTTTTTATTATTTCTTTGTAAATTGCTTTAGGGCTCCTTTGGGTTGTGTGAAGCAATGTATAGATGTAATAAACTAACTAAACTAAGTAAGAACACAATCCTATATGTGTTCTACTCAGACATAAGTGCCGTTGAGTTCAATGGGACTTTCTCCCAGGAAAGTGGGTATAGGATTGCAATGTAACTTGGCATGTTTTGGCATCTTGGCATGTTTTGTGGACAGAATTGGCTGGGAAACGGACAGGCCCGGAGGATCAGGGAGCAAAGGCCCCGCCCCCTTATGCCACTGAAATAACAGCTGCTGGGGGAGTCATAATGGAAGATGGCTACTGCCTTGATCTCCTGCTTGTAGACTTTCCAGATGCGTCTGGTTGGCAGCTGTGGGGAATAGGGTGGTCTGAGCCAGCCTTACTCAACGTAGTGTCCTCCAGATCTTTTGGACTACAACTCCCATCATCCCTGGCCATTGGCCATGCTGGCAGCAGGAGCTGATAGGAGTTGAAATCCAAAACATCTGGAGAGCACCAGGTTCTGGAAAAGCTGGAGGCAGAGAATATGTGTCTCTGTCCATGGTGCTGAAGGACCCCAGGCCAGGTTCCTTGCCATCCCTGAGATTCCAGTTTACCTTGGTGAATGCCTGGGCGTTAAGTTTCTGACGGGTGTCGTGGAGTTGGCATGCTGTAACCGATGCCTCGCACTTGTACCAGTGACTAACTTTCTGAGAGATGTTGGCATGCTGTGCTATTCAACCTTCGCTGCTTAGATCAATATCTGTAGCAGGAGACTGATTTTAATAAAAGGACTCTCTCGGCATTCCTATCTCTGTGACAGATAGGGACCCAGCTAACATAAATCCTTGCTTTTCTGCTGTCAGTCTCCTCGCTTAGTGTGACACACATGCTGCGACGCTGAATACAAAATATTCCAAAAGTTGGTTAACAGTTCTGCGTGTGTAGTTGGGAGACTTGTAATTTTTTGTGTGCATTTCCCCCTGGAGCCTGGAGGACCTCGGTCTGTTGAAATAGCTCAGTGGGGACAGCTTGGCAGAGCAACTTTGAAATTGAGTCTCCTAAAGTTAGTTTAATTTTTTTTTTTTAATGAGCCATTGTGGTGCACACCTCATATATAATTTTGTTACACATTTGTGGCCTCAAGGAAAGAGAAAGAACCAAGTTTTGGAAAGCATCTTTGTACATTTGCTGGGAGCTGAATATTCTTCTCTCTGGGTGACTAGATCAGCAAGGTTTTAGAAAAGCAAAATTAGATGGAGGATACAAAGGTGTGCAGTTTGATTCTGGGTTTGGGCAAAGGTTTCAAAGAAGCAAAATTAGATAGAAGATCCAAAGGTGTGTAGTTTGAGCTTGGGTTTGGGCAAAAGTTTATTTTAAAAAGTATCAGTCTTAAGAATGAACAAAAACCTCTGTGTGTGTGTGTGTGTGTGTGTGTGTGGCGTGCACACATAGCACTTTACAGAGGACAGGTCCTTGCCTCAAGGAGCTTACAATAAGAAATTCAAGACAGGGGGAACTTACAGAGAAAGGGGTGGGGCGGGGTAATCTGGGAAGCAATATGCAGTCTTTTCAGCTGCATGTCTTTAGGCTGAGTTACAGGGGCAGGCAGCCTGTTGCCCTCCAGATGTTTTGGACTACAATTCCCATCACCCCCCAGCCAGAATCGCCCATGGCCAGGGATCACGTGAGTTGTAGCCCAAAATACCCGGAGGGCCCCTGGTTGCTTACACTTGGAGTAAGGCATGGAGACTACAGGGTCTGTGCCAAGGCCTTTGTGGGGGAGCAGGGAGTTTGAGGAGGGACGTGAATGAGGTGATGGAGGTGGCATCATGTAGGTGTTGCGGGAGGCATTCCAGGCTTAAGGGGCAGCAAGGGAGAAAGGGTAGTCTGTCGGTGGAGCAGGAGACCTTGAGACCACACCCCATCCCCTTCCCCTTCCCCCATCAATCATTTGGTGGTTTCCTGGCTTTTGTGCAGCCCCCCCTGCCTTTCTAAAATGTTGAAATGCCTCTCCTAAGTACGAATCTGCTCACCACCCCAGGCGCCTGTAAGAGACAGAGTGTCCATGGAGTGTCAGGCTCCCTTGCCAGGTCAGAGGGCAGCCCCTTTAAGGCTCTCCATTCTCCATCAAGGGGGCAGCCTTCCCCAACCTGGTGCCCTCCAGACATTTTGGACCACAACCCCCATCATCCCTGACCTTTGGTCATTTTGGCAGGGGCTGATGGGAGCTGAAGTGCAAAACATTTGGAGGACACCAGGTTGTGGAAGGTATGGCCTAGGAGAAGTAGTCAACAAGCTCAGCGGCTGCAGTGTTGAAACAAGACAACGCTTCTCTGTGACCTGTCCAGGGTCCTGAAGGACCAATCCCTGACCCACCTGGCTCTCTGCTCCTCGAGTTTATATATACACACACACTCCCTCCTTGCTGGTCCTCTGCTCCAGCTATCTGCTCCAGACCTCTGCCTGACTTGCATCTTCCAGACTCTGTCATGGGCTCATCCTCACCAGGACTGGGCAGACAGGAATCGTGGGCAACTTGCACTTCCTCTCCTCGCCTCCACCATTGTGGCTATCTGAAGCTGCTCAGATATTGCAGATTTGTCTAGCAGTGGCAGCATGAGGTTAACACGTGTGTTTGCTGGGGCTTGGCCTTCCTCCTGTGTGCAAGCTGGCACAATCATGGACCTTAATTGGGCTAATCGGATCTGCGACTTAACTTATAACATCTCCGCTGTTCAGTTCGTTTAGCTGAGGAATTTGTGACCTTTTGGGCTGTTTTCCTAATGTTGCTAAGTGTGATTGGCACAGCAATTTCCTGCCGGGTGTTGTGCAAGACCAGAACAAAGCCCTAGCAGGAACGAAGCCTCATTTTTTAAAAACTTGAAATCTGAAGCCAAAGAATTGGCTTGCTAGACCGACCTATTACATTCAGCTACCTCCCCTTTCTCTTTGTTCTTTCCTACCTATGTTCCCTGCCTTGTAAGCCCTTTCTCTCACACTTTCGTCTCCTTCGCCTCTGCTTCCCAGGCACTTTTTTTCTGGCCGTGTGTCAAAACTCTGCACCCATCTTTCAGCAAACTTTTTCTGCTGGGCACCACCCTGCCCTCTAAGTTTATCTTTTTCATTGAATATCTTTCCACTTCTCACAGCCGTGCTCCTGAGCCTAGGACTTGTGTGAAGGTTTAATCCCAGCCCAACGGGCAGCTTTCTCTTTCCATGAAGAATCTGGACCACAAACATTCCACCCCTTCCCCGAATACTTGGAATGTTAGTGAAGATTCTGTGCCATTCTGCCAGCTCGGCCAATCAGGGTCTGAGACTTCACCACGGCTGGGCATGGGGCAGATACAAAGATACCCAGGTCTGGCCATCCCTACCTCAAGACTCTTGGTGCTTCACAGTTGTAAGCAGTAGGTTTGGACATGTCATGTTATAATAATTGTCATGGCAACATAGGGTGCTGCCTTACTGCAAGTCAGACTGTTGCTAGCTCTGACTAGCGGTGGTAACTCTGCAGGATTTCAGGCAGGAGCTCTTTCCTAGCCCTACCTAGAGATGTGGCGGATTGAACCAGGGGCCTTCAGCATGCAAAGTGTGTGCTCTAGCACTGAGCTATAGCTCCTGGCTGTGAAAGTTTCTTCCTAGACATCTGTTCACATAAGCAGAAAGTCATGCCATGGTGACTTAAGACTCGGTGCCAATTATCCTTGGAGACCATTTACGTTTCGCGAATGCGACGTGCTCAGAGTCTGCAAACGTAGCCTAATATTAGCTATGTATCTGCCTTACCTTCTGGGTCTTAAACCTTGGCGAGCAGCAGAGGGAGAAAAGGAAGAAGCTAATCCTCAGTCCTTCTGGGTGTTGGATTACAGTTCTGCCTCGCTTCTCCAAGTGGGAAGCCGGTTTCCGCTAACAATGGCGGAACTGGTGAGGGACTCTTAATCCAGCTCTGCCTGTTCATTGACTTGCTGAAAAGGGCTATGAGCAAACAAACCACTGGCCTGAGTTTAAATTTAGGTTTTTTTAAAATTCAAACAGAGTTAATTATAATCTTCTAGTTAAGTTTCGAGTGATGCCTTCTTATCATACGCTTATTATGGCAGAGGAAATTAATTTTTTATTCCGCCAGAAAGGTGAAGGCAATAATCTGGGTTCAGGGGAGGGATTACTTTAATAAGATTTATAAGTGGGTTTTTTTTTTTTTTAGTAGAAGGGGTTCTTGCTATCTGAAGGTGGCCACCCCCCCCCCCATGGTTATCTGCCTGGGCAGATGACTGGTCCAAAGACTGCTACAGTCTTTTAACTGTTGTAAACCGCCCAGAGAGCTTCGGCTATTGGGCGGTATAAAAATGTATTAAATAAATAAATAATAAATAAATAAATACAAGGCTGTCATGGTTGCATATAACTCTCTCCCCCTGTCCTTCGGGGTCATTTATGCAAGAAAGGACAAACATGCATAAATGACATGCACGAGGAGTGTAAATTAGCGCTATCATTTATTTTATATTTTATTTATTACATTTATATCCCGCTGTTTTTCCTGCAAGGAAGCCAAGGCAGCTTACCTAATCTTCCTCCTCCTCCTCCTCCTCCTCCTCCTCCTCTCCATTTTATCCTCACAACAACCCTGTGAGGCAGGTCATACTGAGAGTCAGTGACTGGCCCAACATCATCCAATGAGCTTCATGGCCAAGTGGGGACTCGAACCCAGATCTCCCGAGTCCCAGCCCAACACTCTAACCACTACATCACACTGGATCTCTCATGATGCCCACTGCCGTCCATGCACTCCAGGCCTCACTAATCAGGGCAAAGCTTGCCATAACCAAGAGGCAGAGAGCCTTAAGGAATCATGTTCAGAACCTCACAGAGAATAATATAGGAGGGAAAATGGGGTAAGGGACCATAGCTTAGTGGCAGAACATATACTTTGCTTGCAGGGAGTCCTAATCCTATTCAACTATGGCTTGAGTTCACATGGGCAGCAGTAAAACAAAGTGTGACTCTTCCAGGCAAGTTGAGTCAGGCCAAGTGAGGTCAAATCAGATCAGACAGTCTAGTCAGTGCAGGTCTGTCAAAGCAGGATTCAGGACCCTGGATGGTTCCCAGCAGGCCCTGCTGGCTCAGCTCTGAAGAGGTGTTGTCTCAACAGAGAACTGAGGCCACCTGGAGCCTGGCAAGGCCTATACTGTGGTTAGCCCTGCCTCCTTGTAGGAGCTGGCCATGTCATCTTAAAGGGTCCTTGTTAAGCACTGGTTTCTATGGTGCATGGGGATATTTTCCAAGGTTCATCTTCTGAGACTGGAAAAGGTGCTAGGGTCACGTCCTCAGGCTAAGAGGGCCCAGGAAGAGGTGCAAAGGTCCTTTCCTTAGTGGGGAATCATAGAATCATAGAAAAGTAGAGTTGGAAGGGGCCTACAAGGCCATTGAGTCCAACCCCCTGCTCAATGCAGGAATCCAGGTCAAAGCATCCCTGACAGATGGCTGTCCAGCTGTACCTTGAATGCCTCCAGAGTGGGAGATCCCACCACCTCCCTAGGTAGTTGTTTCCATTGTCTTATTGCTCTGACAGTCAGGAAATTTTTCCTGATGTTTAGGTGGAATCTAGGTTCCCGTAACTTGAGCCCATTATTCCGTGTCCTGCAAACTGGGATGATCGAGAAGAGATCCTGGCCCTCCTCTGTGTGACATCCCTTCAAGTACTGGAAGAGTACGATCATATCTCCCCTCAGTCTCCTCTTCTGAAGGCTAAACATGCCCAGAATCTTGCATTTCTTCCTCATGCGTATGTTCCTCAGGTTAGTAAGAGAGGTGAGGTTTGTGGGTCATGACATTCTTTGGCACCTCCAGTTAAATGGGTCAGATGCAGGGCCGGTGCTACCATTAGACCTAGGCAGTTGCCTAGGGCGCAGGGCTAAAGAGGGCACCAGAAACGCCTTGAAAAAAATACAGCACTCTCAAGTGGGAAGGGTGGGGAGCTAAATATCTGATCTTGCCTAGGGCACCAAACTGCCTTGCACCAGTCCTGGTCAGATGACATGTGATGAGGAAGACCCCTCTCTTCCTGAGGCCCTGGAAAGCTGCTGCCAATCGGAGCAGACAGAACTGGGATAGATGGGGGCATGGCCACCTGGTATAAAGGAGGAAAGGCCAAGTGGTCGAGGCAATGGTCTTATGGTCCATCTTGCAACATATCATTCTATCTGGTATGGTCAATCCTAGCAAAATATATAGAAAGCCAATGGGAATTCCCAATGGGTTGCTTGTTATTTTGGGGCTACATTCCTATACCCACTTACCTGGGAGTAAGCCCCACTGAACTCAATAAGGTTTACTTCTGAGTAAACCCACATGGGATGATTAATTAAAACCATACATTAAAATACAATAAAACCATTACAACTATATAATTTTTAAAAAATTGCACCCAACCCAACAGACCTGCGTACAGGTCAAAGGCCTAATTGAATAAAGTGGTATTTGCCTGCTGGTGGAAGGATAGCAGAGAGGGAGTGAACATCATCTCCCTTGGCAGGGAGTTCCACAGCATGGGAGCTGTCACCAAAAAGGCCCTCTCTCAGGTCACCACCAAACACACCTCTGAAGGCAGTGGTCTTGAAAGAAAGCCTCTCCCAACGATCTAAAGATACAGGCAGGCTCGTATGGGAGAAGGCTGTCTATCAGGGAGCCTGGTCCCAAGCCGTAGAGGGCTTTATAGGTTATAACCAGCACTTGGAATTCCGCCCAGAAACAGACTGGTAGCCAGAGAAGCTGTTTTAACGAGGGAGTCACGTTCTCCCAGTTAAAACAATATAAAATTGCAATAATACGTCTTTGGCAATAAACAACCTAAAACAGAACAGGCAGTGTAAAGTTTGCACAGTAAACAAACCAGCAGTACAAATAACAGTAAAGCCATTTCATCCAGTAGTTGTTGATGTTGATGGTTTTTAAAAGCTTGGACAGATGGAGCTTTCGACAGTGTAAAGATTCACATCAGCCTTCCGCAGCCTGTGATATGTTGGACGGCAACATCCATCATCACCGATGAGAATGGCCACTGAAGTAGCACCCTGCATTGGAGCTTGGTGATCTGGCATGTTGGTGTGCATGAAAGGGCTGGACAGTTTGAGCCGCGCACGCTAAGATTGAAATGCTGCTGCGGAGTTTGATTCGAGAATGCCTAGCGTTTACCAATCCTGACCCCCCCCCCCGCCCGAAGTCTGGATATTTGTCAGGGGAAAGAAACAAAAACCAACTCGGCTGTCCACCACCCCGGTCCAGGCCTCAGAGCTAGGGTGTTTGCAGGGCAGGCTATGCCCCCTTATAATAGGGGGCAGTTGTAATGGAAGCAGGTCCATTTCAGGTGGCTTGTCATGGAGCACCAGAAACAACAACCGCCATTGACTGGCTAAGGGCACAATCCGATGCATGTTTAGACAGAAAATGGCCTACACAGCTCCCAGCTATGCTGGCTAGGGCACGCTGGGAGCTGTAGGCCTTTTTTCTGTCTAAACATGCATAGGATTGTGCCTTAAAAGGCATGCAGCTCGGAGGTTTCTTCTGCCAACCTCAGGAAGGCTCTCCTCCGGTTTCATCTGTATGCCGCTGCTGTGCAGAGGGGGAAAAGATGCCGGCAAAATATATCAGGACACGGATGTGGCGTTCATGCATTTTTCATTGCCGCATGAGCATCGGCAGAGATAAGCAGGCAGCACCGAGAACAAAACTTCAGCGGAGGGAAAGAGGGAACTCACCATGCCAAGGGTGAGAGACATCATGTTTTCCAACTGTGTGCCCTGGAGTGTGGCAGATCCTTTGAGGGTAAACCACCTCCTCCTTTTAGGTCTCCCACTGACAAATTGTTGGTGGTGCTATTGGCAGCAGCACAGCACCAGTTGATCAGGGTTGAATTATTATTATTATTATTATTATTATTATTATTATTATTATTATTATCATCATCATCATCATCATCATCATCATCATCATCATCAATTTGTTATGAACATTATCCAATCAAATAAATATTTGTTGATTAATCAAATTTGTTGATTAATCAGATCTGCATACACTTGCAGAAGACAATAGTTCTGAAGGAAAAAAAGCATCCTTCTTTGTTAGATGCTGCATATCCAGCACTCTTCTTTGCATCCTTCTTTGTTAGACGTTGCATTTACAGGGCCACCGTAGAAGAGGCATTCCCAGCTGTGTGACTGTGAGAGTGAAGTGGGGGATTCTTGTACCATGGTGCCTGACAGCTGCAGTTTTAATCAGTACTTACCGTTTTAAAAAAAGATTAACTTGGGGGGGGGGAGAGAGTTTGTTTCCTGATTAATTGGGGATACCTTTTGAGATGATTAAAAAGGGTTTGAATCACTTGATCGTATTGATGAATCAATTTTGAAGGTGAAGCTCAATAATAATAATAATAATAATAATAATAATAATAATAATAATTATTATTATTATTATTTGCCATCACTGTACATGACAGTCTACAGCGGGGGTGCAGAACCTCAGGCCTGGGGTCCCAATCCAGCTTTGGGTATTGGGCGGTATAGAAATGTAATAAATGAAATGAAATGAATCCTCTCCCTGGTGTAAGACATAGTTCCTAAAACAGCCACCTCAGGTCTGGGTTTGGGTATGGCTGCCCACCTCCCTGGCTGATCCGCAGGGGAGGTTGGTGACTCCTGTGTCAGTGGGGCTCCTTATCCATTGCAGCGTTTAGTTTGAGCTTCATAGGAGCTATCCGTGGTGCTTCATGGTGGGGAACCTATTTTGGGGATGGAGTGCAGCACCATGGGTTGCTCCTATAAAGCGCTAACAAAAAGGTGCAAAGAATAAGGAGTCCCACTGACATAAGGAGTCACCAGCCTCCTCTGCGGATCCGGACACTCTGCGTTCCCCGCACTATGCTCAAAATGGCCCCTGTTCTTCTAGAACTCATTTACAGCCCACGTTATGTATTTTCTCCCCCTACTTTCTTCCATGGCTGCTCTTTGTTTGATTATTTTGAAAAGGAATGGGCCGATGGTTCTCTGTCTTTGCTCCGGCACTCTACGCAAATGCCGTTAGCATAAGCAGGTGATTTACTAGCCGTTGCATCGTGCTCCCGCTGCTTGATCAGTGCCTCATTTTTCACCACTTCCGCACCAAGATGCATATGGTGGTTCCGAACCTGGAAACTTAAAGGGAGGTGTGTGTGTGTGTGTGTGTGTGTGTGTGGCTTGTCTGTCCCAGGGTGATGGATGGCTTGCAGAGATGTTCCTCCAGCCTCGTAAAAACGCCGCTAAATTCAGATATCACGTTTAGTTGCAGGCAGATTCTGGGACGAACCGCTCCCTGTCACTTGGGTTTTACGGCACGCCACATGAGCTCTCAGACAAAATTTGTGCGTCGTTCACCTTGACGTATAGCAGGCGGGGATCCTCCGCCTCGCACCCAGCTCTCCGAAGATGGCCCGAATTGCCGTCGCTTGAACGGAATTGAAATGGGGGGGAAAGGAGTATATGTTTTATATATGATCCTGTAAATCAGGACTTGAGAAAAGGTAAAAATGCCTGGGTAATGGGAGGATGGAAGGAGAATAAGCAATATAACATCAGAGCGTATGTTTTTTTTTTCCAGTGGGGCATGGGGATTCTGGCCTGTTGGGGTTGCCAGTAGAGCAGAGCAGAGCACATTCTTTCTTGAGGTGATACATCGAGGAGACGTTGGCACGAATGTTTCACCCTTTGCGGTAAAGAATTGATCAACGGTAGGCTCAGGGCAGATAGATGAAGGTGCTTCCCGCGTGCAAAGCGTAGAGCGAATAGGGCGCAATTGTTAGAGTGCTGGACTGGGACTCAGGAGACCCGGGTTCTAGTCCCCTACTCAGCCATGAAGCTCCCTGGGTGACTTTGGGCCAGCCACTGACTATCAGCATGACCTACCTGACAGGGTTGTTGTGAGCATAAAATGGAGCGGAGGAGAAGGATTATATAAGCCACCTTGGTTTCCTTGCAGGAAAAAAGGCTGGTTATCAATAAAATAAAATAAAATAAAATAAAATAATGAGCAATTAACTTATGAACTCGCTGCTACCAGAGGCGGTGTTGGGTAGCAGCTTAGGTGGCTTTAGAATTGGACAAATTTATAGAGCAGGGGTGTTGAACTCTAGGCTTGGGAACCAAATCCATCTCACCTGGGGTTGCAAAATACCCCCCCCCTCTCTCTCTCACAGCTTATAGCTATTACTGCCAATAGGTAAGCCATTGTTCTCCAACCTTGGGTCCCCAGATGTTTTTGGTCTACAACTCCCAGCATGCCCCAGCCAGCATAGCATAGCTGGCTGGGGCATGCTGGGAGTTGTAGGTCAAAAACATCTGGGGACCCAAGGTTGGAGAACACTGAGCTAAGCCCTAGGAGAGGCGTTTGGACCTTTTAGAATGGGAACAAACTGCAGAAATACCGGGAAACCACCAAACTATCCATGGTTTGGGGAAATGGCTGTCTGGTCTGAGGTTCAACACCCCCACCTTAAAAGGTGGCTCACAATGATTATGAATGAAGGAACTACAGCATGATCCAAAGCAAGGGGAAGTGACTTGGTATCCTCCACATGTTCCACTGCAACTCCCATAAGCACATGCCAGCATGAGCAGTCATCAAGGATGATGGGTGGTATAGTCGAAAGCATCTGGAGCGTACGAGGTTGCCTACCCCGATCCAAAATTTAGGCTGATCTATACTCCTTGATAATCTATACTCCTTGCTCTGTAGTCCTCGGTTCATCAGCCCAGGAGTGTATATTGGACTGAGATGGAGTTCCTCTGACTCCGGAATAGTTGACAAAACACTTCCTGACTTCTCTTTCCCTTTCTTTTTTTTCTTTCTCACCTCACTATGAGCTTTCCCCCAGGAACCAGGTCCAGCTTGAACTGGTGAAATCTGCAATTTCAGATGCTGCTGCCCTGATACATGCCTTGTCAAGGGCTCTATAAATAGAATTCCAGTAATGGAGCAGCTAAAACGGCCCTCGGTATCTGGAATATGGGCTTTGGAGTGGGACATGCTGCTTTCTGAGATTCCTGTTTATAAATAAGATGTATCATCGTACACCAGCTGCTGGGGAACACTGACCAGGAGTGTGCTACAACATCTGGGATTGTTTAGCTGAGGAAAAAGGCGGGTGAGGAAGACATGAGAGAGGCCTGCAAAATGATGCCTGGAGTGGAGAAAGTGGACAGGGAGACATTTTTCTCCCTCTCTCGTAATACTAGTATTATGCGACTAGCCACATCCCCGGTGGGAGCCATTTTGTGGTGGTGTCCACAGCACTTTCCCCAATTCCCAAATGTGCCCGGGGTCCAAAAAGTTTGGGGACCCCTGCCCTAGGTAGTTGGTTGGCCGCAGTGTGAACAGAATGCTGGACTAGATGGACCCTTGGTCTGACCCAGCAGGGCTCTTCTAATGTCCTTTTGTTCTTCGCCATCCAGCAAGGAGTTAATCAGGAAGCTCCATGAATAGGTGAAGGTAGAAGCAGAAACTGCAACAACATGTTGCTGCGTGAAGTGCTGCCTGCGACTACACAGTCCCTTACACTTTAGGACCAGGTGCATAAACCCTTCTCAGGCCAAGCATCAACACTTAAAAACCTGAGTGGAGGGCCAAATAAAACCTTTCCCCTATTAATGAGGGAAAAGATTGATACTGGTTATTAAGGATCTATTTTTAAATTTATGATGCTGTGGGTACAAAGGTGTGTGTGTAGATTTAAAAGTAAAGCAGGTTAATAATGCCAAGCTGACACGTAGGATTTGGGTAGGAAACAAAATAAAAATAAGTTTATTTTAATTCTCAAAATCTTAGTTCCAGAAAATAGACCTGCCCACACCAAACACTTTATAATTAACCTAAGTCCCTATAACTCCAAATACTCTCACTCCTCATACAATCACTGATTCCTCTTAAAACTCCTGACAAGACACAAATAACCCACCTAACCTAACTCCCAAACTCTCTAACACTCCCAACACACTAAACACTCTCCCATAACACACTAACTGCCTTAACTGACCCAGACATCTCTCAAACACTCCTTATATACTCCTCCCCCCACCCTTTCCAAGACATCACAAACCACACCCACTCGGTTCAACATTCTAGACACACTAAACATACGAATGCAGACATACACCAGGGAACTGAGTTGTGGGGTTACGCCACACTGCCCTTCAGGATTTCCATTCCCCGCCTCCCCAACGGTCATCCAACATGCCATGGCCACTGAGCATGCTCAGTCCTCATTGGACTGTTTTTTGGGCTCACTTATGTAAACCTCAGGGTTCCCCCAAGCCTGCTGATACTTCCCTGTTGTGCGCGAGTTGTGCCATGTTGGGTACATAAAGATCGGCACTCCCCACCTAAACATTTGAAATAGAAGGAGTGACCTATCGCAGCCTTCCCCGACCTGGTGCCCTCCAGATGTTTTGGACCACAAGTCCCAGCATTCCTGACCATTGGCCATGCTGGTTGGGGCTGATGGGAGTTGAAGTCCCAAACATCTAGAGGGCACCAGCTTGGGGAAGGTTGATCTAGAGCCAAAGGTTCTGTGAATTGCATTTTAAAAAGTTGAACTTCTTTTGACATCCTTCTCATTAGTTCATTCTGGGGGTTCTCTTGCCACTTCCAAGAAAACCATGTCTTGTTGAAAGGTAGGAATGGAGATATAGAGGGTGGTTTGTGTAGGTTTGATTGAAACATAGAAAAGGGTTTCAGTAAGATGTAGGTAATGTCAAGCAATTGAAAATGAACGGGCTAGATATATATATATGTGTGTGTGTGTGTGTGTGTGTGTGTGTAGAGAGAGAGAGAGAGAGAGAGAGATCGGAGCCAAATCAAAATGACAGATCTAGTGAGCAATTTGGCACGGAAAGCTGAGGAATGTCAGTTTAATAAAATAAAAGTAAAGGGTTCTTGAATGCAGCCTGAATATTATTTTGGCTTTTCTCTCTGCTCAGGCTTTGCAGGCACCGTCTGAGTCATCCTTGCTTGTAACAGGCGCCATCGGAGCCTTAATTGTTTTGGGGGATGGAGTATTATGCATCTGCTCTCCCCAGTAATGATGAGTATTAAATTGGCACTTTGAGATTTAGAGGTAGACAATACTAAGTTTGACCTTAATCTGTCGGCGTGCCTCTGTGATTGCTCTGCAATATGGGATTACTTTTTTTTTTTTTTTTAAATCAGCTGGTTTCTGAGCATTTCTGGTTCAAATCCTTGAGGATTAGCATTGATTGGAGTTTGCTTATCAAATACAGATTGTTGACTTCCGTGGAGGGGCTTTGCTTGTTTATTTCCATGGGACTGGATCCAGACCTGTGCTCAGTAGAGTTCGAGTTGTGCTGGAAGAAGGGGGTGGCGATTCCTTTCCTCTGCTATGTGTCCCCTTAAAAGCAGCTCTGGAGGCTTGGGGGACCCTCTGGAACCCTAGGCTGCAGGGGGAAAGGGGAACTGGTGAAAATCACCACCCTGCCCTCTTCTTCCAGTGGAAAGGCTCCACGAATCCTGGTTCTCTCCTCGCACAGAGTGGGTCCTTCTCTTCACAGAGGGACAAGACCAGCAGTGTAGTGGTAAATTTATTTATTTATATATTTAATTGATTTTTAAAAATATTTATATCCCACCTTCTTTCCTGCAAGGAACCCAAGACGGCTTACATAACCCTCCTCCTCTTCTGCTCCATCTAATCTTCACAACAACCCCATGAGGTAGGTTAGGCTGAGAGTCAGTGACCGGTCCAAAGTCACCCGGTGAGTTTCATGTCTGAGTGGGGACTCGAACCCAGATCTCCTGAGTCCCAGTCCAACACTCTAACCAGTACGCCACACTGACTCCCTTTAAATTTAGAAATATAGGTTCATGATAGTCGCCATAGCACTGCCTCCAAGGAGAGGCCAAAAATGCAAGCAGTTGTGTTGATCATAGCAACAGACGAGCTCTAGAGGTTCTCATCTCCACCAGGAACAGGTCTTCGGTAAAGCCCATGGGTCCTAATTGCCCATTCAAGACCAAGCCACTCCAGGACACCTTGCATTGCAACAGGGAACAATATATTGGTGTTGGTTAAGGTTCATTTCCCCCCAGCTACTATCAGAATTACAGGTAACCTCAGAGGGAACAGGTGGGGAGTGCCGATCTTTATGTACCCAACATGGCACAACTCGCGCACAACAGGGAAGTATCAGCAGGCTTGGGGGAACCCTGAGGTTTACATAAGTGAGCCCAAAAACAGTCCAATGAGGACTGAGCATGTTCAGTGGCCATGGCATGTTGGATGACCGTTGGGGAGGCGGGGAATGGAAATCCTGAAGGGCAGTGTGGCGTAACCCCACAACTCAGTTCCCTGGGGTATGTCTGCATTCGTATGTTTAGTGTGTCTAGAATGTTGAACCGAGTGGGTGTGGTTTGTGATGTCTTGGAAAGGGTGGGGGGAGGAGTATATAAGGAGTGTTCTGGGCTGCCAGAGGACGTCAGCATCCCTGATAATAAAAATCTGCTGGTGCTGCATCCCTCTGAGCCCTGGCTCCACTGCATCCCCCGGGCAAGACTGGATCCAACCATTTGTGTTGAATAACAACGACCGACGTGCTCACCAGTAGGACCCGTGGTGCTGGTGTGCGGGGCGAGAGGGGGGGCTTTTGTACTGCAACGACTGTGGGGAGTGTCTGTGCACAAACACACCTTGACCCATTCAGCCGGAGCCCAGTCAGTCAGAGGCAGAGCCACCTGTGTCAGTGGCACAGGTGAGGCTTCTCTCTCTCTGAGCTGGTGCACCCAGCCGACTCTGTTTTCCCTCCTCCAAAATGCCTGGAGATCACCTGGTTGGGAAGGGCTGTTCAGTCCTGTCCCCAGCTAGTGCTCATTTGTCTTCCGAACCCTTGAGGCCCCAATCATTTTAACTTTTCCCATCTCAGGGAAGTGCTCCAACCTGCCAATTCTTTGGGTTGCCTTTCTTCTGTACTCGTGTCAAATTCTTCCTCCTTCCCGCCTTAACATGAAGGTCCCTCACCCACATCGTGATGTCAGCATTTCCCTGCTCTGATTGGCTGCTGATGGTGAGGAGGTGGGGAAATGAAGTGTGTCTGTGTGTGTGTATTTGGCACGGGGCCACTATTTTCAGCCAGAGAACTTCCTTACATATAAACCGTGGAGGCTGGTGATGCCTATGTCAGTGGGGCTCCTTATCCCTTGCAGCCATTATTCTGAGCTTTATTGGTGCTCCATGGTGGCGGACCTATTTTGGGGATGGAGTTCAGCACCACGGATAGATCCATATTCAAGGGAGGCTGTTGACTCCTCTGTCAGTGGGGCTCCTTATCCATTGGATCTTTTTTATTTGAGCTATATAGGAGCTATCCATCTGCTGAATGCCACCCCCAAAATAGGTCCACCACCATGAAGCACCATGGATAGCTCCTATAAAGCTCAGAATAAAGGCTGCAAGGGATAAGGAGCCCCCCACTGACATAGGAGTCACCAGCTTCCTCTGTGCATAAAGTGATATTCTGCCCTAGGGAACAAGCTTCCTGGTGTTCTATATATGCTCTGCAACATTTGGCACATAATGGCTTTGAACGGGCCTCCGTGGGTGTTAAGAAAAAAGTGTTCTTAGTTACATGTCCCCTCCTTCCCTGTCTGTTGGTTGCAGTGGTGGAATGCCGAGGAGGAGTCGTAGACAGCATGCAACGATTCACAAACTTGCCGGTATACCTCCCTGCGAGTTACCGCGTCTCTGATGCTGACGTTTCCTTCTTCCTCAAAGAAACCAACCAGGATATCATGAGGAACGCGAGCTTGCAAGCCCGAACGGAGCCTTTCCTTGTCTATAAAGCCACCAGCTTGCCTGTATTAAATGCTACTTATGGCCCATTTACCGTGGAGCAAACGGTGCCTCCGCATCTCCTGCTGACATCTGCACTGTTCAGTTTCGCGGACCAGTTCACTTTTAATTGGAAGTTACAATCGCGCGTCATTGACAGCTCCATATATTCTGGCAGGCCCAAAGTGCAAGCTTTGTTCTACATTGCTGGCAGAGATTGGGAGGACTACGATCCTGCTGAGATCCTGCCCTGTGTGCGGATGATGGCCTTCCGGGAGGAGCAGGTAGCAGTCGGCAGTTGTCGCTTGAAAGGTCATCTGGGGTTATGTGTTGCAGAGGTGGAGTTTTCACCGAGCTGGTTCAACCTTGCGTTGGCATCTCCGCTGCCGCCGTTGGCTGCCGAGGATCAACAGATGGTGGATTCCTCGGAAGGGATCACCGTGGAGCTTTTCTATTGGGTGTATGGAGAGGAAGGGGAGTGTTCTTCAGAGGACCAGAACCTGGAAAGTTTTCTTCACTCAGAAGGCCAAGAGGAGGCACAGATGCCTTTGGTGTCGATGGAGAGAATTGGGAATGTTATTCTTTACCCAACGCAAGACAAGCTCAAGAAGTCCTTGCTGAATCTTGACAGGAACCTTGTGATCTGCTTACCACTCAGCCCAGTCAAGGAAGGAGACCTGGTCATGTTTCTCGTGTCTCTCACCAGTGGCTCTCTAGCAGATCAGTTTACACTAAGGTAAGTGTTGCTGTTGATGTGTGTCTGTTTTTGCTTTTTGTTAAAAAGAAGAAGAAAGAATGATATGAGCTGTCATAAACCAGCTGACCAGAAACCTGCTTGGTTGGCTGGTTGGTTGATCATTTGTGCCATCAAAAGCAGTAGTTGTGGTTAGAAGATAGACTGTGATCCATAGGTCCCAGCTGTAAAGAGAGCTCTGGAGCCTTGATCCATTTATCCAGATGTATTGTGTGCAGAGCCCATAAAGAGGGTGCGTCTGCTCAGTAGTTCATGATCCTTCCCAGCTTATTAAAAGCTAAATGCTTCTCTCTCATTCACTGGTTGTGTACACAAAGATGCATGCACACATATGACAGCTCTTGGGTGCCATCACACTGAGGCATGACCAAGAAATGGGAGGTAAAGTGGAACTATGCGATTGAGGGGGTGGGCCTATGCGATTGAGAGGGTGGGTCTATGCGATTGAGTGGGTGGGCCTATGTGATTTAGGGGCTGTGTCTATGTGATTGAAGGGGTGGGTCTATGAGATTGAGGGGCTGGGTCTATGTGATTGAGGGGTGGGGCTATGCAGAGAGTGACTGGATCAGTTCTCAGTGGCTCCCGTTGAGTCATAAGGGATGAAATAAAAGGGGAGCAAAACCTTCCCCAGATAACAGGGACAGGTTTAGCTTCCACCTCAAGGGTACACCCCAGCCTTCCCCAACCTTCCCCAACCTGGCACCCTCCAGATGTGTCAGACTACAAGCCCCATCATCCCCAAGCAGCATGGCACACTGGCTGGGGATGGTGGGAGTTGTAGTGCAACACATCTGGAGGGTGCCAGGCTGGAAGAACCCTTTTACTTTCTCCCCTATAACTCAAATTAAATTGTGCTGATTTCAGTCCACATGCATGCCATCAAAGAAAAGGCAATTTTGTTATATTAAAACAACGAAAGTAAAACCGAACAGTATGCATTCACTCAAATAATAGAACATAAAGACAGAGTTTCTCAAAACGGAGTATATATAAATAAAGTGTGTGTGTGTGTGTGTGTGTGTGTTACACTTAGTTAAGATGCCTGGACTCAGAATGGTGTAGTATCCTTTAATATCTGTAACCTTGTTTTATTGGCTACAGCAAGAAACTGAACTATATTCTTCTCAGTAACCTTTATATTAATGCCTGCCATTAGGATGCTTGTAGATTATTGCACTACTAGAAAGATTGATACATGTGGCCCAGCCTCAGAGACCCAATGGAAAGGCTCAACCCTCTCACCTCTATCCAGCTCTCTGTGGCCCAAATCATTCACCTTTCTCATTGCTTTGATGCCCCCACCTTTGCAAAAGCTAAAACAAACCATAAAGTTCAGGAGCTAACCCCCTACCTCCCCAAAAAAGAACCCACAGTGACACTCATCAGATGGATGAAGACTTCAGTTGGCAGGCATTACCAAATTGGGAGAAAATAGTAAAAGATGGAGGTAAAAAAAATGTACACTCTGTGATAATTGTAAAAATGTACAGTCTGCAAAAAATGTACAGTCTGTGATAATTCAATTAAGAGTGTAAATGTATGCAAAATAAGCTAAAGGCGCAATCCTATGCATGTTTAGACAGAAGAAGTCTTACAACTCCCAGCATTCCCCAGCCAATATGGCTGTCTAGGGAATGCTTGGAGTTTTAGGACTTTTTTTTCTGTCTAAGCATGCATAGCATTGTGGCCTAAGTGACCTTTCACAACCGCATTGACTGGCGATAACATAATCGCCACAGCCGCAGTGTAGCTAAATTGATTACCACCTGCAGGGGACAGGATACCAATGTCCATATTCAGACCCGAATGACTAGCGTCTAACTTTCATTATTAGTTCTAATTTGGCTGTTTCACACTGGAGTCTCCCTTGGCAATTCCTCTGTTGGAGAATGGCCAAGTTCAGGTCAGCCACCCACAGGGCGTCCTGGGAGATGGAAATGTTCTCCTATGGCGTTCTGCATGTGGCCATGTCAGATTTGCACCCGTTTATTCTTTTGCAAAGGACAGGGATGCCAAAAAGTGTGGCCTGTGGACCCCCAAGCCATTTCCAGTGGACCACCAGACTTCCCTAAATCTGCTGCTGCCGGAAGAAATGGTAGTGCTGCCTGGGGTTTTCCTTGCTGGCGCTCTCATCAGAGGGATCTGGGAGAAGGAAGGATTCCCTTGCTAGCACCAGCAAAAGAAACCCAGGCTTTCCACAGCTAGCACCAGCAAGGGAAACCCCAGCTTGTGTGTGTGCATGTGTGAGTGTGCACATGTATATATATTAGGGATGCATAGATTCTGTCAAATCCATCGCATCTATGTTTTGCTTGTTGTCAGGCATCTTTTGTTCCATCATCCTCTCACTAAAGGGATCAGAGGTTGTTGTTGTTGTTGTTTTTACTAGAATTTCATTCTACTTGTGCTAATTTGCATTCGTGGTGCTTGCGCATGTGCACAAGTGTGCATTTCTGCATCAGCAGGAATGCACACTTGTTCTCATGTGCATTAGTGCAAATCCCCCTCCTCCCCATGCAAAAAAGTGAAAACCCTGTCTGCATGTCCACAGAGTCTGCGTGACTTGGAAAAAACCCATCTGTTGCAGGATCTTCAGGTCGGATTCATGGATATCCGAACGCATTTGGATCCATTATGGATTTCTCCAACATCTCTAGGCCATGCATGCTTGTGTAGTCCCTCTGTTGCCACCCAATACAGCCTTTGGGAACAAAAATATTGTGTGCCCCCGGCATACAGACAGGACCAGCTTGTCCTGTGTAGAAAGCAGGAAGGCACCGGTGGTCAGCAGAGGCAGTGTTAGGAGGCAGCCCACTAGGGCTGGAGCCCCGATTCTTTCATTTGGAGCCCTGAATCTCTGGGAGGCCCTCTGCCCCACCACCCTCCTGTCCAGGGGCACTTGCTGAAATAAAGGTACAGGGACCCTGATGATCTCTGCTGCATCTGATCCCCCTGGATTAGCTGGCTTTTTGCCCACCTGTGCTTCACCTCCTCCTGTCCCCCCGCTTGAATCTTTCTGCCTGAGGATTTTTTCTGCAATCAAATGCTCTCCTCTCCCATGTCCATACATCCCCTTTTACAAATAGGGGTGTCCTTAGGAGACAGGGTCCTTTAAAAACACACACACACAGATTTTAGAGCATATATAAATCAGCATGTGCAAATTTGTGCTTTTTTTTTTTTTTTTGGTCCTGTGGGTATCTTTTCAGTACCTAGGTTAGGTATCTTTTCAGTACCTAGCACTGCCCCTGGTGGTGGGTGCAAGCAGTGAGGCTAGACAGAAATGAATTGCAAGCAAAGTACACACCCCATGACAATTACGTTAAGGCTTAAACATATGTGCAGGAAGCACAGTGACCATTCAGAACAGCAGTAACTGAGGATAACACAGACATCCCATCAGCATTGCTCAGTTAATTAGCAGCTGCAGTGGGACAGCAAGCCATGATTATGATTCGAGACAGATATATTTATTACTCGTCAAAGAGCACCTAAAAGAACCAAATGTTCTGATCTCAAGAACGTTTCCCCCCCAATCATCACCACCCGTCTTATTTACGTGATTCCTTCTGTACCCCTAACAGTCAGCATCTCAGTTTGGAGCTACACAACTCTTGAGGGAAACTGGAGCTCAACTTCTGAGGAATAAAAGGTGAAGAGGTAATTGGAAAGTGTCTCACGCTGAGAAAAGCATCAAGATGCTGGGAAAAGAAGGGGTTATAACGGGCAACTTCAAGAGAAACGTGCTGTGTCTAGTTTTAATGTTATGCATCTCAAAGCAATGAAAACCACGATATTTTGTTTGTTTATCTGTGGATTGCCACTAAAACCAAAAGAATAAAAAACCAGTCTGAGGCAACATACAGTAAAAAAAAAACCCCAAACACCTTACCAAGGATATATTGCTATTAATAGAAGTGTTAGTGAGGAAGACTGTTGCAGTGTGGGGTGCTCCTGTTCAGGGTTCATGCCAGCCATGCCCTTTCCAAGATACTCCATTCCGTTCCACTCTCCCTCCCCCATTTCCTGCTCCCTCCCAACAGTCAGGATTCCATGGCCACTGAGCAGGCTCGGTCCTGAAATTTCCTGCTGTGACCTCCCTCTTGTGCGTGGATGGTGCCATTTGGCTACTTAAAGATTGGCCATTGGCCATGTTGGCTGGGGAGCTCCGGACTTTTAGTACAACACATCAGGAGGGAACTGGATTGGTGAAGGCTGGTTTACAGAATTTATATAGTGCCATCTATGAACCCCTTGTCAGGAAATAGAGTGAAAGGGTGTGGCAATCGCCAACTAGGGCACACACTTTGTACTGGCTTAAAACAGTGACGTTGACCTTTTGTGGCAGTGTGCACCAGGGGTAGGCACCCAGGTGCCCTCCAGATGTGTTGGACTACAACTCCCATCTTCTCCAGCCAGCATGGCTAATGGCCATTCCAGTATGTATTCCCCGGGCTGATGGACTACAACTCTCAGCAGCCCCAGCCAGCAAGGCCAGTACTTAGGGATTATGAGAATTGGAGTCCAAAACATCTGGAGGGCCCTGGCTTGCCTACTCTGGTCCACACACAGTAATCTAATCCCACTGTGAAGAAGCTGGCTTTCTCACTAGCCAGGCATAGGAGATTCCTGCATTGAGCAGTGGGTTGGACTCGATGGCCTTATAGGCCCCTTCCAACTCTACTGTTCTATGATTCTATGATCCTCTGGTGGTCTTCTTGCTTGGCTCTTGTAGAACCTTCAAGGTGCCGTGCAAGTACAAAGTTCTACTATCCCAATGTCTCCCCAATATTTATCATCTTTATTGGGAGGAATCACTACTCCTTGAACTGTTTCTCTTGCCACAGCAAGAACGATGAAGAAAGCACATCCCCAAGTAAGGTGTCATCACGATCATGTTCTCCGTTTAGGGTAGGCTTGCAATCCAGATGTTCTGGGAACCGCATTCTTTATCTTCCTGCTCCCAGACAGCTTAGTTGTAGCACACTTTATCCTCTGAACATCTGCCATGTGTTGTTCCCTCTCTGAGGAAATGTATTCTGGGACCCGCGTCAGAGACTGGGCAGCATCAGATACTAGCCAAGAAGACCCCACTGGGGGAACCGACTGCTGACAATCCTTGCAGCTGCCTGTCCCTGCCCCTCTTCCTCCTCCATGCTGTTGCTGCCAGTTCGCCTGCCCTCTCCCGAGCGTGCAAGCAGTGACAAGACACATTTTGAGATGATTTGGCAAGGTCTATCGGAATGACAGGCAGAACAATTTGAGTTAGGAAACTTGCAGCTGGTGCAGAATGCAGCTGCTCAAGCCCTCATCGGGCTTAGACTGGCGCGGCAGGCTACCTGGTGCTCTGCCGATATATTTTTTTGGACTACTTCTCCCATGGTTCCTTACCGTTGGTCATGCTGGCTGAGGCTTACGGGAGTTGTAGTCCAAAATATATCCATCGTACCATGTTGCCTACCCCTTGGACTTGACGGTTGGATCACAGTACTGCAATCCTCTACCAGCTGTATTGGTTGCCAGTGTGTTTCTGGGCCCAATTCAGAGTGTTGGTTTTTAGTTTTAAAGTCCTAAATGGTGTGGGGCCAGGTTATTTCAAGGACCACCTTGCCCATCTTTTAACATAATCTTCAGAGACCCACCACCAAGATCAGTAAAGTTTGCAGGTGCTTGAGATAGGGCCTTCTCAGTGGTGGTAGCCCCTACCCTATGGAATCCCCCCCCCCGAGAGATATATGGCTGGCCCCATCAGTGGCTGCTTTTAGGAAGGTTTTAAAAACTCAGCTGCTCTCCCTGGCTTTTAATGGACAAATCTTACGGCATTTGCTGCTGATGGATATTTCGAAACTGAATTTGATTCGAAACTGGTTTTATTTAAAACTGTGTTTACATTTCGTACGATTTTATTAATATGTTTGCATTGTTGTACTTATGCTGTACTCTGCCTTGGGAAGGCTGCAGTCTTGAAAGGTGTTTAAGAAATGGATGGGCAGTGCCATCCAATGAGGCTGCCCATCACCAGGGGAGGCTGGCAACTCCTGTGTCAGTGAGGCTCCTTATCCATTACAGCTTTTATTCTGAGCTATATAGGAGCTCTCCTACAGGGCCTGCTCAAATGAGCCAGACTTCCCAGCATGAGCTGGAGTAACTGGAGGTAACGTATAGAGCGTTTAAGACTAGTAGCTGTAGATAGCCCCCTTTAAAGCTGTCCAAGTTAGTGGCGGTCACTACAGGCCTGTGGCTCACGCTGGCTCAGCTTGTCTGAGTGTGGAAAGCTAAGCAGGGTCAGGCCTGGTTAGTACAGTCATGCCTTGGATGGAGAGCATAATTCGTTCCGGAAACGTGCTTGTAATCCAAAACACTCTTATATCAAAATGAAATCCCCCCCCCCAATTTGTACATATATTTTTAATTTAAGCCGTACTACAGTACTTGTATTGCAAGACGTCGCTTGTATATCAAGTAAAAATAAAAATAAAAATAGATATTTAAAAATTTGCTTGTCTTGCAAAACGCTCTCAAACCAAGTTACTTGCAATCCAAGGTATTACTGTACTTGGATGGGAGACCCCTCCTCTAGTTTCCTGCATTGCGCAGGGGGTTGGACTCGATGGCCTTGTAGGCCCCTTCCAACTCTATGACCTATGAAATCTGTGAACCTTGTAGTGAATTGCCCAGTTTAACTATATGCTGTGTGAAGAAGTCCTTCCTTTTAGCTGTCCAGAATCTCCCACCGTTCAGCTTCATGGGATGACCCCACTGGGCTCTAGTATTATATGAGAGGGACAAAAATGTCTCCTCATCCACTTTCTCCACACCAGGCATAATTTTGTACCCCTCTATCATGCCTCTCCCTTTCTTGCTTCCACCCCCACCCCAAGCTTCATCAGTTGGCATGCGGATGGGATCGCTGCTATCTGCCAAGAGCCCTTTAGGCTGGGTGTGCTACAACACTGAACAAACAAGCGTTTCCCAGTAGGGTTTTTTAAATGCCGTCACGTCTACTCGGGAGAATGTATTCAACGTGAAGCTTATACATTTAGCACAGAATTACACAGGGGGAAATAAAAATCACGGTTGCTCCGACATCTAATTTATACAAGTTTCCTCACGGGCTCACCTTACTTCCTCAGTCCATTAGTAATGTCCATAAAGACCCAGGAGGTATTTTATAGAGAGAATTTCTCTGTCTTTCAGTCAGATAGATATGCAAGGGTATGTTTGCCCAGGGAGATCGGGTTTTTCCTTTCCTGAGAATAACTGATTGTTTTTAATCATGTCGCTCCTATGAGTGGAGGGTAATATATTCCATTCTGGGGAATGCAAGGTGATAGATCAAAAATGGAGGTTGGGTGGTTTTCCCGTTGCTCTGTAGTATGAATGTGATCAAATAGCCTAAATGTGCATATAACTATTTTTTTGGGGGACGGAGGGGAGAGGGATGGTGGGGTGTTTTGCTCCATTTTGTGGCATTAGGAACACAGGAAGCTGCCTGATACTGAATTGGTCCATCTAGCCCAGTGTTGTCAACACTGACTGGCAGCAGCCGCTCTCCAGAGATTTGGGCGGGGTTTTTTCCAGCCAAACCAGGAGATGCCGGGGATTGAACCGGGGACCTCCTGCATGCAGAGCAGGGGCTCTGCCACTGAGCCACAGCCCCACCCCCTTGTTTTTCAAGGTGGAAAGTCACATCTTTTGAGTTTTATCCCACAGATGGCCTGAGCGAGCCATGGTTCAGGAGCCACAAAATAGGCATAGAAAAAACAAAGGCGGCTGTGCTATCCCTAAGGAAAAAAATCCATACTGCAGAGCTAGGGAACCCCAGGCCTCCATTTTATCCTCACTTTAACCCCATAAGGTAGGTTAGGTTGAAAGTGGGGCAGTGTATCCACTCCGAGTTTCAGCCTGAACTTGTAAGGAGCTATCCATGGCACTGCACCCTACCCTAAAATAGGTTTGGCACCACGGATAGCTCCTTACAAGTTCAGGCGGAAAGCCAGAGTGGATACCCAGTCCCACGGACATTGGAGCAACTGCCGTGCAGAAGTGGGGGACCTCAGACCCAGGGTCTCAGTCTGGTGCTTCTGAGGTCCCCATCCAGCCCTTCAGGGGTTCCCCAGATGGACATGCCTCTTCCCCTGGCCCCGCTTCCTTTCTTCCAACGACTGGTGGTCTGGTAGCTTCCCAGCTTCTGTGCCATTCACCCCATGTTCTAAAAGGTTGAAATGCCCCTCCTAAGGCTTAGTTCCCTGCAAGAAGAGCTTTAAAATATGCTGGTATTTTTTCTCTCCATATTTTGACCCCATTCCTTTTGCCTTTGGTCTTGCCCAATTTGCCTTTCTCCCCTTTGCCCACCACTAGAATGCCCTCTTGAGATCTTCTCCATGAATGAATTCGACCCTTGGGCTGGAAGAGTCTCAACACACCTATTTTAACTGGGGGATGCCAGCGATGGAAACTGGGACCTCCTGTCTGCCAGGCATATCACAGAGCTACTCACTCATTCATTCATTACATTTCTATGCCACCCAACAGCCGAAGCTCTCTGGGCGGTTTACAAAGATTAAAACCTTTAAAACACATTATAAAAACCATATACATACAAACACATAAACATATAACACACAGAGCTATGGCCCTTCCCATAGGGATGGGGAACATGTGTCCCCCAGATGTTGTTGGACCACAACTCCCAATCACCCCAGGCTATTAGACATTTGGGCTGGGGCTGATGGGAGTTGGAGTCCAACAATGTATGCAGGGGCACAGTTGCCCCATCCCTGCCCTAAGAGAATAGGCTGAAGACCCTGAGCATAGGAAGTTGCTTTAGACCAGTTCAGACCTATGGTCCACCTACCGCCGTATGCTGACTTCTGATTGGCAGCAGCTTTCGATGGTTATAGGCAGAGGGTCTTGCCCATTGCCTGCCGGCTGGTCCTTTTAACTGGAGATGCCAGGGATTGAACCTGGGACCTTCTGCATGCAAAGAAGACGCTCTGCCACCAAACTACGGTCCCGTCCCAAGGCTAACAAGCATAGACTTCATGCAGACATTCAGTGGAATGTAGGTGGTTCCCCTTCTACCTGCAACCATCCTGGATACGTTGAGAGAGCAGCACTTTTGACTTGCTTCCAGAAAGATCTTACCTACTAGCCTTCCTCAACTTGGTTCCAGATGATTTGGAATGCAACTCCCAGCCTTCCTGACAGTTGACAACACTGGCTGCAGCTGGTGGGAGTTGAAGTCCAACACAACAAGAGGGCACTGGGTTGGGGAAGGGTGCTCTAACCTGAAGAAGAAGAAGAAGAAGAAGAAGAAGAAGAAGAAGAAGAAGAAGAAGAAGAAGAAGAAGAAGAAGTCGTCTCTGGGAAAGTATAAATGCCGCCCACACTAGCAAATACCTGTACTCAAGTTCTCATGGCATTTTTGCACCAGATTGTTTTGACAGCTATCATTCTGTCTCTTTAGTGATACAGCCTTGGTCCGCATTCTTCTGTTGCATTTGTGTTGCTCCTTTTGCCCTTGTACATTGAGTTCTTTGTTAAAAAATACTTCTGCCATAAATAAATAGATAGATATAAAACAAATCTGTTTTTTAACCCCCCCCCCCAAACACTCAACTTGCTGCATGAATGGGAATGAAGGCTTTGAAAAATAGATCATCTGTTGCTCTGGGTTGTATCTTGTATGTATACTACGACCATCCTGCTCAATTACTTCTATTGGACATTGTATTCAGCATCTTGATAACTTCAGCTTTTTTCTAAACATGATTCTAGTGCAGCCTTCCCCAACCTGGTGCCCTCCAGGTGAATTGGACTTCAACTCCCATCAGCCCCAGTCAGCATAGCCAATGATCAGGAATGCTGGGAGTTGTAGTGCCATGCATCTGGAGGGAATTAGGTTAGGGGAGGCTGCTCTAGATGTTGCTGCACTCTCAGCATCCATCAGCCCCAGGTAGCCTGGCCAATGGGCAGGGATAATGGGAGTTATAGTTAAAAACAACTGGAGGGCAATGGGCTGCCAACTCTATGGCACCCATCAGAAACGAATGCCCAGAACTTCCAGACACTCACCAAGGTATAGTGGAATCTCTGTGATGGCAATGAGCCAGAGCTGAGGTCCTTCAGCACCATGGAGAGAGACACCAGAAGAGCCCAGCTGCCTCCAGCCTTTCCCAAACCTCCAGATGTTTTGGATTTCAACTCCTATCAGCTCCAGCCAGCATGGCCAGTAGTTAGGGATGATGGGAGTTGTAGTCCAAAACATCTGAAGGGCACCTGGTTGGGGAAGGCTGTTCTAGGGCTGTTAAGGTAAGAGCTAGAACCGTGTGGGATAAAACTAGTTCATAGGGCTGTTAAGGTAAGAGCTAGAACCGTGTGGGATAAAACTCAGTGAAATTGCAGGAACCCATTGAGGGGCCCAGGAAAGGTCTTGGATTGAGTGCTTTTCTTCTAGAAGCAGGGAATGTACTTGTGATGCTGTGGCCATGCAGGTTGGCCTTTGGGAAAATATTCATGTACAGTCATGCCTTGGATTGAGAGCATAATTCGTTCCGGAAACATGCTTGTAATCCAAAACACTCTTATATCAAAATGAAATCCCCCCCAAAAAAATTTGTGCAGAGATTTTTAATTTAAGCCATACTACAGTACTTGTATTGCAAGACGTCGCTTGTATATCAAGTAAATAAATAAATAAATAAATAAATATTTAAAAATTTGCTTGTCTTGCAAAATGCTCTCAAACCAAGTTACTTGCAATCCAAGGTATTACTGTACTTAATTAGGGGTGGGGAAATGTATTCAGCTGCTATATCACAGCTAAACATTCCAGATGGAAAGTTTTGGTGCTGAGTAAGGAGAAGCAGCCTATAATTTCTAACATTCTCTGGCTAAGAAAGCTTATTCCCCCTCCCCCTTTGCATTCTTTTTTCTATTCCCCCCCTCTCCTCCTTCTATAATAGGAATAATCTATGGCTTTGTAGCATTTTCTCAATAAATGGCTTTTAAGATTGATTAATGGCTGAAGCAAAGCAGAGGCCCTGAATCAATCTCAGCAGACGTTTATTGCTTTTGTGTGCTGCAAAAGTGGGCAGTGGGGATTATGTCTTAATTCACCGGTGCACATGTGAGCCGTCAGAATGCACAAATTGGAGGGCGAAAGGGACCATATTTAGAGCATCCCTTGGGAAGTCTATCCAAAAATACTCTAGCACCAGCCTTCCCCAACCTGGTGTCCTCCAGATGTTTTGGACTACAACTCCCAGAATTCCTGGCCAGTAGCCATGATGACTGGGGCTGATGGGAGTTGACGTCCAAAACATCTGGAAGGCACCAGGTTGAGGAAGGCTGCTCTAGCAACTGCACAACCCCATTTCAAAGACTGTGTTGTCGTCATCACCATCATGTGTAATAATTCTTTAGCCCCTAGAAGAAAACAATGTGCATAATGCATAACACACTGATGGAACTCTCTGCCACAGGATGTAGTGAGCCCAGCTTAGCCAGAAATATTACTGGATGGCCTTCACACACTGTGCAATCCTATATGCACCAGCCTGCCCCAACTTGGTGCCCTCCACCTGCTTTGAAAAAATGATCCTTCAACGCCAACTTCAGTGGACCGGTCATGTTGTTCGAATGCCTGACTGCCGTCTCCCAAAGCAGTTACTTTACTCCCAACTCAAGGATGGAAAGCGGAATATCAGTGGTCAATATAAGAGGTTTAAAGATGTTCATAAGGCTAATCTAAAAAAATGCAATATAAACATCGAAAACTGGGAAGCTCTGGCCCATGAACGATCTAAATGGAGGTTGGCCTTTCACAAAGGGTCCATGGACTTTGAAGAAGCCCGAGTGCAAGGTGAAAGGGAGAAACGTGCTAAGCGAAAAGCATGTCAAATGAATCCTTTACAGGACCATCTTCTATCTGGTAACCTGTGTCCTCACTGTGGGAAGCTGTGTGGATCTAGAATTGGCCTCCACAGTCACTTACGGACCCATCGCTAAAGTCTACACAATCTTCTTTAGAATTTCCTCCTTTTATCCCGGAAGACAATATTACTTGGTCACGAGTGATCGCCTGATGATGATGATGATGATGATGATGATGATGACTGGGGCTGATAAGTCCAAAACATATGTAGGGCACCAAGTTGGGGAAGGCTGGTATATAGGATTCGAGCCTCACAGAATCCCAGAGCTGGAAGGAAACTTTTAGGCCATCGAGTCCAAACCCCTGCTCAGTGCAGGAATCCAGTTTAAAGCATCCCTGACAGATGGCTGTCCATTCTCTGCTTGAATACCTCCAGTGACGCAGAGCCCACAGCCTCCTGGGGCAGTTGGTTCCATTGTCTGACTGCTCTGACTGTTAGGAAGTTTTTCCTGATGTTCAACCGAAATCTGCCTTCCGGTAACTTAAGCCTGTTATTTGGTCTTGGATGACAGAGAACAGACTGGGGTTGTCTTCTGACTGACACCCCTTTAGATACTTGAAAAGTGCTATCATATCCATCCTCAGTCTTCTCTTCTCAAGGCCAAACATACCCAGTTCCTTCATTTTTTCTTCATAGGGCTTAGTTTCTAGACCCCAATCATCTTTGTTGCCCTTCTCTGAGCACGTTCCAATTTATCCAAATCCTTCTTAACGTGTGGTGGCCAGAACTGGACACGGTATTTGAGGCAAAGCTCTACCTCCAAGCTTAGGTTATTTCACAGGATTCTTGTAAGGGTCAACGTGTATGCGAGGGAAACCATGAGCTCACTGAAGAAGCATTGGACGCTGGTGGCTTCAGTGTCAGCGGGGCCGTGCTCTGGATTTTATTCTGAACTTTTAAGAAGCTATCCATGGTGCCAATCAGTTTATCTCAAGGAGCAACATCAAGTAGGCCGCTCGACCAAATCTGCCACGGACGGCCTTCTCCCTGTCCCATCAGCCAGAGAAACCAGGCTGGTGGGGACTAGGAGGAGGACCTTTTTGTGGCAGCCCCCAATTTATGGAACTCTCTCCCCAGTGACCTCCGCCATGCCCCTTCCTTGATTAGCTTCCGCCGTGCATTAAAAACATGGCTTTTCAGGCGGGAATATGGGGTGGGTTAGGATTTTTAAGTTTTGTACTGTTTTTAATTGTGTTTTATACTGTGTGTGTGTCGTCCCCCCCCCCCTTGTATTTTATTGGATTGTAAATCGCTTAGAGTGGCCAGATGGGCAATCCATAAAATAAATAAACAAACAAATAAATAAATAAATAAATAAATAAACAATAATTATTTTGGGGACAGAGTTCAGCACCACGGATAGCTCCTTAAAAGTTTGGAGTAAAATCCGGAACGGATACACAGCCCTGCTGACATTGGAGCCAGCGGCCTCCATTGTGAAGAAGAACGTGAGCAACATACATTCAAAGCAAGCATAGCAAAGGCACCTATGGCGGAGGGCTGTTGCACTCATGTCCTGCTCATGGGCTTCCTATGAGCATCTGTTGGCCCACTGTGGAAAGAGGGTGCTCGGCTTTAGACTAATGAAGCAGAGCTCTCCTTATGCACTTAGCAGAAACAAAGGAACTGACTTGAATGGTTTTGCGCGGCGAGCAACCCTTTTTCTGTTGAGGGCTGCACTCTCTCACAGATAATCTGTTGGGGGCCACGCAGCATGGGCGAGCAGTGCCAAAGCCAACGGCAGGCAGGGCCAGAGCCAGAGCCAAAAGTGGGTTGGTCACCCCCCTTTTTTCTTTCTACCACCCCCTTTTCTCTCCCTCCCTCTTCCTTCTCAGCCAGTGGGCTGTCAGAGAAGGGACAGATTGCTTTTGCCAGAGGTCTGAACTGATTGCATGCAGAGGACTTTTGAAATTAGCCAGAGGCCCACACAGAATTAGCCAGGGGGCAACATGCGGCCCACCACTGCCCTAAAGAGGACTCTGTTGTAGGTCCAATTCTGTATAAATTCTGCAATGAAAATTGCACCCAGGTTAGAATTTACCCCACATCATTGGGGGGAAGGTGAAATATCCCGGTGTCACATGTTATTTGTGTTTGTCTGTCTGTCTGTCTGTCTTTAAAATTCCAGAAAATGAATGAATCAACTCATAGATGGAAGTAAAGGTAAAAGAACACCAGAAAACGGAGCTGGCCATGCAGGGACACATTACGATACCTGAAGTCTATTAGAACGCTCCGCAGCGTACAGAATAATAGTCAAATATTTGTAATGTTAATGAACATGCAGACATGGTTTGTGAACTTTCCTTTGCCGAATCCATTCAGCAGTTATAAATATATAATGTGACATGCATACAGTATGAGGCAAAAAAATGGAAACTATAAAAATGCAAATTGAGTCCTTTGGGGAGGTGGGGTGGGGTGGTGCTGGTGGGACAGGGTTATTTTTCAGGAGATGTTACACAGGAATTGTCCCTTTGCTATCGGCTGGCAGTGTTGTATAAAACCATCTGAATAGTGGCTTTATGCGCTTAGAGGATAATTTATTATCTTGCCTGGGATGTACAAAGAGTATTTAACTCCATTAGGAGATGGAAGGGACAATCTTGAAAGGGAAGGGGAGGAAAGGAGACGTTTTGTGTTGTATGACAAAAGGGAATCTTAATGAACGTGGCTGGTGGATTGTGTTAGGTTTATTTATTTTTTATTTTAAAAATTGCATGCTCTAGAAGTACTTGTCTTCTAAAAGGGGCACACACACACTAGTGATGTGTGAGGACTCCGACGGGGTGTGTGTGAAAATTCGACCGATTTTCATGATTTGCCCCTCCAGATTCTGGTTTGTTAGCCCCTGCTGGTGCTGACTCACTGTGGTGCAAGTTGAGCCAGCGCAGAGACTTCTTCTGTCTCTAAGACGGGCTGCTGTGATTTGCATTTTATTTTTATTTTTTTTAAAAAAAATGCTATGGAAATTTGCGCAAAATCAGCCAACTTGCGCAAATCAGCACCCAAAAACCAAGTGGTTCTAGTGCGATTTGTGCAAATCACGCTAGAAACACATGGTTTTCGGGTGCTGGTTTGCGCAAATTGGCTGATTTTGCACACATTTCCGTAGTGGGTTTAAAAATATATATGCAAAAATCATGGCCTGTCTTAGAGATGGAAGTCTGCAAAAAGAAAAAGAAAAGCCATGACTTGGCCCGCTTCTGTTCTGATCATTGGATTGGAAGTGAGCAGGAGATCTGCTGAGCTCAAAGGAGCTGGATTTCCCTGTTTTGGTACATCCCCCCCCCCCCCCACAGAGCTGGGACAAAATCCCTTCCGGAGATTTGCTATCCTATTTGCAGGTAACAAAAACTGCTGGTTTTTTGGGAGGGGGACAAATTTGGGTGTGTGTGTTTCTTGTGGGGACAGCCTGGGTGGTCTCTCTCTCTCTTTCTTTACTTTTTACAAACTTTTTGCCACCAGTGGCAACAAAGCTCTGGGGGGCATTTCAAGGGCAATAACATTCCATCCCAGAATGCTGTTGAAATGACTCCCTGTCGAGATGTAGCATCCTTTTCTGGGGAGATCCTTGGAGGGAAAAAAAGGTGGCCTCCTGCTGTGAGGAGACAATGCTGCTGCTGGTAGGTATGCTCCTTGGAACTCTTTTATTTTGGTGTGTGTGTGTGTGTGTGTGTGGTAAATCATCCCCAAATGTCTATCTCAGTTCCAGGTGCCTGTTTTGCTCTCCCTAACTGAAACTTTCATTTCAGCTCTAATACAAACTCATGTATAGTGGTGCAAGCAGAAGAGCTATGGCCTCTTCATTGGTGGCCCCAGAATTTGAAATCCATTGATTACTTTTATTCAAGGAGCTCAAGGTAACATAGGTGGTTCTTCCTCTCATTATGCCCTTTCAACAACCCTGTGAGGTGGCTTAGGTGGAGAGCGAGAGAGAGAGTCTCAGAGGGATTCCATCTGGTGCCATCACTGCTTGCCTTTTGGCAGGGCATCGTCAAATCTTTTGTTTTGATGGGCTTTGTGCATTTCTCCTTTCAAACTGTACAGCTGCTGGTTTTGCTTTCGATGGCTGTTTTTCACTTTGATGATTTTTTAAAATTGGTATTTGATAAGGTTTTTATTGATGATATATGAGGGCGTTCCCCCCCCTCCCAACCACCTTGATTATTTGTATAACTGTTGGAATAAAACATCATCCTCACTGTCATTGCTGCTGCTGTTACTATTATTATTAGTAATATTAATATTATTAATAATAATATCAATGTTAATATTATTATTATGGCACTTTGCAATTTATAAGAGGAAAAAGGTCCCTGTCCCAAAATCTTCAGAAATTGACACAAGGGAGACAACAGGGTAGCAGAAGGATGCAGGCGGAGCTGTTCAGGGAAAAAAAATGTGCAGTGATTTCAGATTCTTAGGTTTGGCTGCAAACTTATGGTCCACGGAAGGTTGCCACAGGGGACCTAAGAAAGGTGGATCTCTCTCTCTCTGCTTGTGGAGAGGGAGATCGGTGGGTGGGGAAGGAGGCCCACCCCCACAAACCTCCGCCACCCTTGCTGCTCCATTGCCCGTGCCCCAGCAGCGGCAACAGCAACGGCATTGTGGTATTGTGCGTGGATCACACACTTTTGGAACCATCCTGCTGAGAGCCCTGCAATTTCCCCAAGTGCGGCAAACCCAACTGCATAGTTTGTGGGGACTGCGTTCACACACTTCCCCTTATTTAAAACATGAGGGAGGGGTGTGACTCAGTGCCAGCTAGGGATGTACGGGGATTTTGTTCGGGGTGTGTGTGGAAATCCAGCAGACTGGCTGCGCTCGACCCCCCCACACACACTCCGTCTCGCTTACCTCTTCCCCAGCTCGACTTGCGTTCTCCTGAGTCAAGCCAGGGGGAAGCAACTTCTGGATTCCTGGTGGGCCCCTGTTTATGTAGAAAATGCCCTTAAGATATGCCCAGAGTGGCTGTAATTTGCACAAATTGCAGCCGCTTTCGATGTATATTAAGGCATTTTCTATGTTAAACAGCGGCCCGCCGGGGACCCAGAAGTCCGACGACGAGCAGCGCAGCGTGCACCCGCTTTCAGCCCAGCTTGGCGGCGCAGCAACAGTGTCCGCTGAGCCAGAGGCGAGTTGGGTCCCAGCGGATCGCCCACCCCTAGACTGCCTGCCTGCGCACCTGCTTTGCATGCAGAAGAAGGTCCCAGCTTTGATCTCTGGCATCTGCAGGTTGGGCTGGAAAAACTCATGCCTAAAACCCTGGAGAGCCGCTGCTGCCGGTCAGTGTTGACAGAACTGGGCCAGATGGACCAAGCCAAGGCTCTGACTCAGTATAAGGCAGCTTCTTCTGTTCCTGTTAGCCTTTTGTTGGGCTCCCGTATGTGGCTGGCAGATTGCAGTTGGATCACTGGGTCAAAAGTTGCCCATGCCTGTCTTATCTCTTGCCTCTGTACATTTTGCACCACTATCTAATTAGCACCCACCTCTCTCTCTCTCTCTCTCTCTCTCTCTCTCTCCCCCTCTCTCTGCAGAAATAGGCAATTAACCCTCTGGCACAAGACCGTGAAATAATATGTCTATGTATTTTCCTCTTCAGCATCATAGATTACACTGAATTAGGATGAGGTGTGCAGTATTACAGGGGTGTCGCCTTGTACTGATCACTCTGGCTGGCAGAAGGGGTGATATTAGGAATTAATATTCACAAACATGTACCGGTGTGCCAAGAGGATAAATATGTGTAAAGCGAAGGAGCAAAAAAAAGAAAAGAAAAAGAAAATCAGTATTACTGAGAACGTAAAAAATGTTGACTCTCCTTTTCTATATTTTTCTTTAATAATGGGAGGTCGGTAGTGACACAGATGGGCATGACAGGTTTTTTGTTTGTTGGTAAAATTAATTATTTATTGAATGTTTTCTGGTGATTTAAAACACACACACACACACACAGAACAAATACCTTATAAACTGGGCAGAGGGGAGAGGAATTTGTAAGAGATTCCCTGTTCTCTCAGAAGAGCATTTATTATTATTATTATTATTACTACTACTACTACTACTACTACTACTACTACTGCATTTATATCCCACCTTTTTTCATCTTGCAAAGAACCCAAGGCAACTTACATAATTCTCCTGCTCCTCTCCATTGTATCCTCACAACAACCCTGTGAGGTAGGTTAGGCTGAGAGTCAGTGACTTGGCCCAAAGTCACCCAGTGAGCTTCATGGCCGAGCGGGGACTCGAACCCAGATCTCCCGAGTCCCAGCCCAACACTCTAACCACTACATCACACTGGATCTCAATACACACACACACACACACACACACACACACAGGGGGGGGGGTCAACACAGCTGCCTGCATTTTTGGACTCTCCTTGGAGGTATGGCTATGGTAAAAGTCATGATGAGCACATATACTTCAAACTAGCTTTTTTTACCTGGCGTTGCCCGGGTCGTCATTTTCCTATAGGCCCTATTTGTTCGAAATTCCTTAAGGTATCTGTCCGCTGTTTGGAATCCCTTGGAATCCCAGCTCCCCCGGGACTACCAGCTCCCCTGGGACTGTACAATGAAATCCCTGCCCCCTCCCCCGGAACTACACAACAATGAAATCCCAGCTCCCCCCCCCAGGACTACACAATCAAATCTCTGTGGTCCCCCCCCGGACTACACAATGAAATCCCTGCTTCCCCCCAGACTACACAATGAAATCCCTGCTTCCCTCCCTCCCCGGGACTACAGAATAATGAAATCCCTGCTCCCCCGGGACCACGCAATGAAATCCCAGCTCCCCCCTCCCACCCCCGTGTAGGCCCCGGCTGCAGTTCATATGAACATTATGTTTTGACGTAGGAGAGATTTGCATATCCATTCCAGATTGGGCCCCTGTGGCAGTTCATAAATATCTGACAGAAATATCTGATCTGAAAGAAAAATCATGTTAATCCTGAGAGTCTACAGGTTATGAAGAGTAACCATGCCAAGTTTGGTGTAGATCCGTCAAAACGTGATGGAGTGGAGCCTGTGCGACGACGCCCCCCACACAACAGTCATTCAGTCATTTAAAAAGTTTCCCTCCCTTTTCACCCCCTCAGAGAACATTCTAAATAGCCTAGGGGAGATTTGCATACCCACCCCTATTGGCCCCTGCAGGAATTCATAGATTTGCATACCCACCCCTACTGGCCCCTGCAGGAATTCATACAAACATTCTAAGTGTCATATGGGCTATTTGCATAACTGCTCCTATTGGCTCCTGCAGCAATTATGAGGTGAGGCCGATTTGCATAACTGCTCCCCTGTTGTTTTGCCCATAGGAGATATGAGAGTGGGGCAATTTTGCCCCCCTTTCCCACCCCCTTAGGGATGGAATTTCCAAAAATCCTTCCTTAGTGGGTGTCTTCGTCATAAAAACCATGTTCCTTCAAAATTTCACATTCCTAGATTAAATGGTTTGAGCTGGGCATTGATGAGTTAGTCAGTCTGTCAGTCAGTCAGTATTTCTTCTTATATATATATATAGATTTACCACTACACTACTGTGCATGTGCAGACTTGCACACACACACTCCAGTTCCACCAAGATCATCCCCCAGGATCCCAGGAGCAGAGGTGACATGGTGGCATATCTGAGCAGAAGCCCAAAGCCAGAGGTGCAATATCCCTCTAACAGCATGAGGTTGATCCATGGCTCTACTTGTGAGGAGGAAGCCAGACTCCTCATGTGATCTGGATCAGAGACAGGATCTGGGGCAGAGCCAGCTATAAAGCTGCTCAGCCATGGCATAGTGTAGTGCTGAAACAACACTTTTCCTTGTTGTGCTCCCAGACACTCCCTGCTGGACAACTCCCAGCCATGCAGAACATCTTGATCTTTGCCTCCTTGCCCTTTCTGAAAATGCACAATTTTGAGCCACATGGCAGGGGTGGTCAGGAATGGGACACTTCCACCACAAAGAGCACCATTTTTGGGGAAATATACAGGGTGGAGACATTGGTGATTTGTGTGGGACCAACACTTCCAGAAGCCCTTTGACATATAGTAGGGGTGTTGAACCTTTTTCAGTCTAAGGCAGTGTTCTCCAACCTTGGGTCCCCAGATGTTTTTGTCCTACATCTCCCAGCATGCCCCAGCCAGCATAGCTGGGGACCCAAGGTTGGAGAACACGGGTCTAAGGGCTGGATTCAATTTCAAAGAAGCTTTTGGGGGCCACACTGCAGTGGTGGGCAGGGCCAAAGCCACAACTATAGTGTGTGTATGTGTGTGTGTGTGTGCGCGTGCGTGCACGTGTGTGTGTATGCATATTAAAAATGGGTTAGCTATTTTTTCCTCAACAGATTGTCATGGAGCCACAAAGGTCACGGGGTGATATTGGGCCAGTTGTGCTCATTGTTACCTCGACCTACCTGACAGGGTTGTTGTAGTGGAGATAAAAAAAAATGGTGGGAGTAGGGTAAAGACTTTTGAGCTTTTCAGACAAAAGATAGGATGTAACAACATGACACATAATGAAACTGGACTCGATGGCCTTGTAGGCCCCTTCCGACTCTATGATCTATGAATATCTATGAATTAATGGAATTTGGTGCCACAAGAGATGTTGCTGGTCTCTAGCTAGGATTGCCTTAAAAGCGAATCAGTCAAATTCATTGAGGAGGAGGAGGAGGAGGAGGAGGAGGAGGGGTCAGTTGATGTCTCTTAGCCATGATGGCTAAACTTGAACCTCCCGGTTCATCGGCAGTGTATCTTTCCCTTTATTTCTGATGTTCAGACAGTGAGTTCTGTTGCTTTTGTAGCCAATACGGCATCATTAACCCCCACACAGAAGGGAAGTATCTGCAAACTTGGGGAGGAGGGAGACCCAGGCCTGTAGCCAGCCTAAAAGTTCAGCAGTGGGGCACCAAAAAAGTAGAGGAGTGTGACAGTTCATCTGCTTTGCAGGCCTTTTAAAGACAAAATTATAAACTGTTTTTTAATGATTTTGGGGGGGGGGAAATGGGGGGGAAAAGAAAATTTAGGGGGGGCAGGCCCATCCTAGCCCACCCCTGGCTACAGGTCCAGGGACACCCTAAGGTTTGCAGAAAAATACAGCATCTTTTTAAAAATGCCAAAATGGGGACCCCCCCCCCCAAAGAACCCAATGAACATGACTACACTGAGTGACTGACAGTTGGGGATGAGAAACAGTAAACCAGGTGGGAGAAGGAATGGAATGGAATATCATGAAGGAGGGCATGGCTGGCAGACATGGCAGAATGGAAAGAGTTTTTGAAAGGTAGAAAGTTGAAAACCGCAAATGCTAAAGGTCTTTCTACTGCTTCAGAACTGTTGTGATTAATGAGTATAGATGGCAAAACTTCCTTGGCAGGGGTGGGTGGGTGAGCGAATGGCCCACCTTGCCGAAAACCTGCTTTGCAACTTGAGCACTTAATGACTTCTCTACCTGAGGTGGTTTCCCTCCTGACAGTCTATTGGATTCCCCCCCCCCCCGCCCGTTTCCCATGTGGATTTCTAGCTTGCGATGGCATCGATTAATCCCGCCCCCCTCTGCGGGTCTTCATTAGGCTGGGCAGGTTGTAAGTCACACTCTGTGTTTACGCAAATCAGATGAGCTGAGGGGGTTGACGGCTGCCATGCCGCCTCCTGGAGCCTCAGACTTTGTCAGAGTGTACTCTCCCACCCCATTGATCAAGCTCAACAGCCCAGCAGGTTAAAAGGCAGTTTCCTCATCACTCCTGTTGATTTCAATGGAATTTACTTCCAAGGAAGTCTGTATGTTTAGTAGTACTCTAGTGGTAAGCCTGCCCTTACTGATAAGATCCCTCAGAGCCAATTTAGCATCTCTGCAACCAGTGAAAGAATTAAATATCTTCTACCCTCAACGCTGGCCTAGGGAGGGCTAAATCTTCACAGAGGTCAAAATGTTTTACTATACCTCCTCCCCAGCTCAATAAATCTACCTTCTAGCACTTTTAACCTCAACCAGTCTTCAGGAAAACAAAGCTTGGGCTTCCCACCCCTTCAGTCTCCACCACCTAGAATTCCTGCTCTCTTCTCTGCCTCTCTCCTGTCTATCTTTCCCATGGTGTTTACATAGCAGTATCTGCAGCCTGGACTCATTTTCCTGGCTTGGGTTGGGCCCTGGGGGAAGCAGCTGGTAATTTGGGTAGCAGGAAGGTATATCTGGTGAGGCAAGGGTCACGTTTGGTCACCGGTATGCCTGGTAAACAGGGAAATAGCAAGGCTAAGATGACTGGCACCTATGGAGGAGCTGCTAGCCTCGGGTAGCTCCTCATGAAAAGTTGCTGTTGTTCCAGCAAAGGGCCAGCAGCCAGCGAGGGCTTAAGTATGCCAGTGAGCTCAGGTCCCTCAGAAGCTCCACACTGCCCCCTGGATACTGGCAGCAACGTTAAAGGGCCCATGCTCCTTTCTGTAGCCTTGCTTACACTCCTGCATGGCTGAAGGACCTAAGAGGCTTTGGGAGATCCATTATTGGAGGCTGAGCTTGATGGGAGGGCTGGGTCTGTGGATCTGCGGCATGCATCAGGGGTCCCTGACCAGTGTCTTGCTGGGCTCCGAGTCCTCTTTGGGGTGATGCTGATTCTCCAGACCTAGGGTCATGACATTCACTGCTCATCCCTGGCAACCACACCCATTTCTAGAATGCTGTAATCTTCAGGTGGAGCAACTGGGAGCCAGCCTGGCCAGGTCTCTACCCCTGCACAATCTTTCACAGTAGCCAAAACTAAAGCAGTGTATGGTTCATGGTCTCACACATTTCACAGGCTGGGGAGCCAGAAAATGAATGGAAAAAGGGAAAGCAAGCACTTGGATACATATGCATGCATTTTGGAGCCATGATAAAATTAAAAGCTTTTGACAGTTAGTATTGTATTTTATGGAATAGATTACAGGCTATGAGATTTCAAATGAACCACTGAGAATATTATTAAATTATTTAGAAGGGTGCGTTGATGGAGTTGATGTTGGAATGATCGCAGGTTTATTAACAGCAGCTAAAATGTGCATTGATATTTATTGGGAAAAGAAAGTAGCACCAACTCTTCCAGATTGGTTCTACAGGACTTGAGGTATAGCTATAATGCTTACATTTGCATATTATGTTCGGGTTCAAGAAAACCAAATGTATGAAAATCAATGTGTAAGGAAGTGGTCAATTTGTGTTAATTTCTGGAATGATAAATATGAAGATGATGTATGTCCTTACTCATTGTTTACATTAGGATCAGGAATCAATCTGCCTTGTAGTTCTTTATCCCCCCAAAAAAGGAAAAGAAAAAGAGCAGTCAAAATGATCAAGGGTTTGGTGAAATTGACATGTGTTTTGGGATTTTTAATTCAGAAATGAAGTTGACACGCCCCAAACACATGTCAATTTCATTTCTAAACTAATTGAAACTTAGTTTAGGAAATGAAATTGACATGTATTTGGGGCATTTTAGTTCAGAAATGAAGTTGACATGGGGCACCCAAAGCCCCAAACACATGTTAGTTTTATTTCTAAACTAAATTTCATTTATTTTAGAGATGAAATTGACATGTGTTTGGGGCTTTTTAGTTTAGAAATGAAATTGACATGTCAACACAATGTTTCAGTATATCCCCCCCCTCTCTGCAGAGGGGTGTTCCTGTTCAGCTGACCTGCAACTGGAGCCTTGTAGTCCTGTTTTGGCCTGGGGAGGGGCTTGGAGAAGAAGAGAGAAAGAACCTTTTCCTCCCCACACCACAAGGCCGTCCCTTACTGTGCTGTATAGTGCTACAGGGCTGCTTGCTACAATGGCTGCCAACTTTATAGCAAGAATGGAGTGAGGGTTGTGATTCTGTAGAGCTACCTTACTCTAGAAAGAGTCCTGCTCTGTATAGTGGAGGGGAGAGGTTTTTTTGTTTTTGTTTTAAAGTTGCCTTCACCTATATCTGCCTGCCTGCACTTTGAGATCAGCGTTTGAAGCCCTAGTTACATGCCCGCCTGAAAGCACATCTAGGATGGAGGACACAATGGAAAGGGCCTTTTCGGCAGCAGCCCCGTGTTTGTGGACTGCTGTGCCAGTTGGGGTACATTGGTTCCCTTAACTGCAGGCCTCTAAAAGAGCCCTAAATACTCATTTTATTTCTGACTGCTTTCTCCCAAAAGGATTTCCCTTGGGCTGCTAGATATATGATGTGCTTTTAGCTGTAATTATTTATAGGAGTTTAACATTTTTAGGTGTTTATGTTAGTGCTCTTGCTGGGTTTTAGATTTAAGTATTCATTTTAGTATTGTGTTTTTATGGGTTTTGCAATTTATTGTTACACTGTCTGTATCTTTATATGTTGGAAGTCACCTTGGAAGGGTTTTTACTCTAAAAGGCAGCCCACAACTATTTTGAATAGATAATTAACTTTGTGGCATGAGAAGCAAGTATTCCAAAGTTATCTTGTACTGGTCCCAATTAAAATGGCTCCATGTCAACTTAATCTGGCCCCACTGAAGGCAACCATGATAAAATTAGTGTTTCCCTTCCTAATGTTAGAGAAATCACTAGATTCCTAAGCAGCAGAGAGCCAGTGTGGCGTAGTGGTTAGAGTGTTGGACTGGTACTCGGAAGATCTGGGGTTCTGGCCTCCACTCGGCCATGAACCTCACTGGGTGACTTTGGGTCAGTCACTGACTCTCAGCCTAACCTACCTCAGAGGGTCGTTGTGAGGATAAAATGGAGAGGAGGAGGAAGAGATTATGTAAACTGCCTTGGGTTCCTTGCAGGAAAAAAGTCAGGATATAAATATAATAAATAAATTCCACCCTTGCCGGCTCCTGAAACAGAAGCTACAAAAGGTTCCCATGTTTCTCTTATGCTAGAAGAAAACTGACCACAACTGCCTGTCCCTCATGGAGCAGTCAATCCAAGCTGGTCTCTGATTTTTTGACATTGCTCAGGAACAGTCTCTTGTTTACTCAGTATATCCGAATTGGCCTGAAAGAGGTTTTTTCCCCCTCCATTTTTATGAGAAGGATGTTGCCTTATGGTCTCTGCAAGATGCCATAAAATGTTTTATAGCGGCCCATAAAATGTTCAGTAGTAATCCAGTATTTTCAGGATCACCATCCAACCGTCTCTATATTTCAAACCATGTACGTGTGTGTCCTCGCAGACACAGCCCCCAAATGTCCCCCTCCGGCTAGTTCAGTTTGAAGCTTAACCACACTGATTAAAAGTTTAAAATTGCCAGGAGATGAGACATCTTTTCCCAATGCTATTTGTCTTTTTTTTTCTTTCTTCAAAGAAGAGGAAATTAAAAATGCATGGAACCACTTTGTGCAAAATGACCTTATTTACTGAAGCTAATGACTATCGCCTCCCTTTAAAAAATCAAATAAAAAAATTAAACTGAATCTGCTTTTACCTAAAGGAGATGGAGGCAACAACTGTTTTTAGCTTTAGGTTTTCCTCAAACTTTGATCTTATTACTATTATTATTTAGTTTTAGCCCACCCAAGGAGCTCAGGGCGGTGTGTACGGTTCTCCTTCCCTTATTTTATTCCCACAACAACCCTGTGAGGTTAGGCTGAGAAATAGGCATCAGCCTGAGATCTCCCAGCGAGTCTCATGGCTGCAACAGAGATTTGATTCTGGGTCTCCGTCAGGGCTGACCCAAGACTTTTCATTGTGAAGGACAAGATGATGCCTCCGCCATTCCACATACAAAAACCAACTGGACTGGCAGTTTAATCTGTACTGGTCACCATACCTGATGGCAGCTGGCTAGTTTATGTGGTGCAGGCCCGGCCAGATGGAAAACAGAGCGATGTCCTCCTCCGACGGAGGGGAACAGGCCAGCAGGGGCTCAGGATGGACAGCTGGGAAACTACCAGTGCAACCACCCAGCATCTGCTGCCTGAAGTGGTTGCCTCACTTTGCCTCATGGTAGGGCTGGCCCTGGTCGTTACGGTCTCAATCTAACTGCTACAAAGCTCTGTGTGCCACTGTCTGCTATATTTCTCCATAGCCTGCTACTCTCTCCCAATTTTGGGCCATACATCACACAGGGAAACCACCAAGCTCCCCCGCTATGCTTAGAGACCTGTTGGCTAGTGATCCACATCTCTGCTCCAGGTAGTGGCTACCTCTCCAGCTAGTCGGGATCCCAAACAAACGTCACCGGTGCTGGACATCTCTGAGTGGTGGGCTGGAATTTCTCAAAAGATCGCTTTGGGTGAGATGGGGGTATTGATGGTGAAAGACTGGAGTGAAACTGACTTCCCTTTTTCAGGAACTGGGGTGGCAATTTCTGGGACAGGAGTAATGTTCAGTCATGCTCTTGCAGCACTAATTCTCACAGAACTGTAGAATTCACCAGCGCAAGATGTAAGGATGGCCAGCAATTTGGATGGCTTTAAAAGTGGCTTAGACTAATTCATGGAGGAGAAGGCTATCAGTGGCCTCTAGTTGTTACAAGTTTTAACGTTGTAAAGCCGCCTTGAGTCCCAGTACTGGGGAAAAGGTGGGATACATATAAATATAAATATAAATATATAAATATAAACAATAATACGACTACATATTGTCTCCAGTATCAGAGGCAGTTTGCCTATGTACACTTGTTGCTGTTGCACTCATGTCCTGCTTGTGGGTTTCCCGTGGGTATCTGGGTGGCCACTGTGTGATCAGGACTAGATAAGTCCCTTAGTGGGATCCAGCGTGGCTCAGCTTACGCTTTTAGCTTCCCTTTGCCTGAAGGCCGCCATTTTGTATTTTCCAAAAGTTGACCTTTCTAACATTTACACTGTAATATTGGCTGCCACCCACCCCACCATGCACTTCAGACCAAACTTGATGACCAATAGTATTGTTCAGGGGGGGGCATGATTGTAAAATAAGGAAAGCAGCCCCCACTCTGAGGAGCCCTGGTGAGTTTCATGCCCCCCATCGTCAAGGTTCACCCCATATCTGCCTGAAAATAGCTGAAGTCTCCCCCACCCCATTTGGGGGCCTGTGAAAAGAGGGCATTTTTGCTTAACCCTAAGCCTCTTCTAGTTTTGTGTGTGTGTGTGTGTGTGTGTGTGTGTGTTCCAGTGCCTCATTTCGATTTGCACATGGATTTACAATATAGCCCATAGGTGGGTTTATGCACATTGTCGAACCTTTTTATTATTTAAAGAGACATTAGTGAGCATGGAAGGCAGTTTTTGATCATAAGCTTCGAGTGAGACTGTTGAATCTGCCTTTTTCAGTGGCAACGACAGAAAGAGCAAATGAATGACTCGGGGCATAGCTGATTTAGGAAAAAAATAAATAGCGTTGGTAAGCTACTTGGTGCCCTCGAGGGTTTCTTCCTACGCATTAATTAATATGTTTAATTAATTGAAATGCCTTTTAAAAATGTTCCACAATGTACTTTGAGAAAGAAGCAGATTTTGCCTTGAAGCAAGCAAATGTTTTTGGGGTTGCATGTCTGGAATACAGTACTGGAATACGTTTTCGAATGCTTGACACATTTGCAGAAGACAGATGTTTATAGCTGGGTTCTACCCATGCTTACTCAGAAGGAGGCCCAATTGAAATCAACAGGGCTTACTCCCAGGTAAATAGACTACAATCCTAGCTATGCTTACCTGGGAGTAAACCCTGTTGAACAAAGTAGGGCTTTCTTCTGCTTAGGCTTATACTTTCAACTACCGATGATTGTGTAAAAAGCATTTCTGAATTAGATTTATATCGCAGTCTATTCAGTGGCCCCAGAGCACTTTTCTTCACAATTATTTATTTCATATTATTCCCACCTTTCCATGTATAGAAGTGATCAAAGTGGCTTGCAATCTGAATACGGATGAGCAAATCTGCAAAACCCGAGCTCACCAAAGTTCTTTGAATTCCATCTTGAAGCTCGTGCCGAGCTGAGTCCATATCAGATTGTGAGCTTTGTGTTTTTTTTTTACTTTTTGCATGAAAATCCATGTGTATTTTCATACATCTTTCCCCAAATGATGCATCAATTGTGCACATCTTCGAAATGCATGCATTCTTCTCACATTGATTAAAGAATATTTGTGCACATTTTTCAAAAATATGATTTTTTTCATGCATATTTTTCAAACGTATGCATGCCCTTGCATGCATTTTTTGGGGGCCCACAAATCTCATTGCTAGCTTGGAAATGTACAGCCATGACTGTAGATTGTGTCCAAGTCCATATTCAGTTGACATGGGGCACCCAAAGCCCCAAACACATGTTAGTTTTATTTCTAAACTAAATGTGCAACCTGGGTAAACCTGGAATGTGCAACCTGGGTAAATCATGACAAAAAATGAACTGAAAATGAAAATGAACTTGCCTTTCTGTGGCTGAGTTTTCTCCTACTGACTCTGGAGCCTCTTCTGAGAATGAGGGGTCAGAATCCTCTGAGGATGATAGTTCAGGGTGTTAGTCCATGACAGGAGGTAGGTAGATCTCCGCTGTTACAATTTTAGTAAAGAGTCTCTCATCTTTCAGTCTGGTGGCAAAAAGTCTGAGCCAGGAAATCTCTGGTTAAAATCTCATCTCAGCCATGGACTTACTATGGATGGAGACAGAGGACAGTTTGCCCCCTGCTTTCGTGCAGGACTGTCTGCACACAGACTCCCAGAAGCCCTTGTTCTGGGGTGGTTTGTTGACTGGGAAGGGAGTTGTCCCCTCTTGCACAGATCCAGTTGTTCTTAAGCATCGAATCTCCCAGGCGGTGTCTCTCCTACTCTTCATTTCTAATTCCAGCCACCAACTCCCCCCTCCCCCCTCACTGTAGCACTTGAACCGGAGCTTAATTACAGGTAATTATTGATCACTGAGGGATCACCAGTTGACAAATCCAATTTCCATGCTCTTATTGAGCATGACTGACATTTAGACCACTGGGAATAAGTAATGGATACAATCTGTCATGGAAACTTGCAATGGCGGTACAGCTGGGGGAACACGGCAACTAGGTCTACCACCCCCCAGAGACGTCTGTTGCTGTCTTGCAGAGGGACAGAGAATTCAACGGTGCTACGGCATATTAAAACCACCAGGTGTGAGGGGAAAGGATGCAGCATCAATATTGCTCTCTGGGGAACTGTTGACAACACCAGAGCCATGGTCCTTAGGCTGTAAATCTTGCTGACACATACCTGATAGGCTGTTAGTTCATCCGTTCTCATTAGTGGATGAATCTTACAGGCTGCAATCCTATGCACACTTGCTAGGGATCGTAAAAGTGCTCTGGATTAGGGATGTGAGGCACTGGAAACTCATTCCATTTGAGCTTGATGGACTTTGGACACACTTCCAACCCAATGGCCAAAAGTGGGCCAAGTCGGGTCCCCCCCCCAGCTTCCAAGTAATTGCTCAAAATATTCACCCAAATTTGGAGCGGAGAACTGCATATTTCTAGCATAATTTGTGCAAATTGGGGCCTGACTCATCAGATTCAAGTCATTGTTCTTGTTGTTCTTGTTGCTGTTCTTGTTGTAGCATTTAACATGAGAAGTATGGAAGCATCCTCCTCTTCTCATTGCAGAGGCACACATTCCGCCTTGGCTACCTTGAATTTTCTGGCAGTTAATTTCAGATATGAGCAAAATATGGGCCTCTGCTCCACAGTTTGCGCAAATTTGTGCGCATGTACACAATTTGCACAAATCTGCATAGCGGAGGCCTGCATTTTGCATGAATTTCCCCGGCTTAATTTTTTTAAAAATTGCACAAATCATGGCCCATTTTAAAAATGGAAGTATGCATGCTGGCTCGACTCACATCCAATCGATTCAGTGCCAGCACAGGGTTGAGGGAATGGAATTCGCAGGCCTGAGTCAAGAAAATCCATCAGATTTTCATCCCCTTGTTGGATTCCTCACACACCCCTACACTGGGTTTCATTCAAAAGAGGTCTAGACCATTGCTCCAAAGCAAGGAAAGACATTCTACTTACCTCACAAATCTACATACTCTTCCCCTAAGCTGAACTATAATATATGTTGTCATATATGACACTGGAAAGTTCAGCACCCTGGGCAAAAAAAGTCACTTTGAGCTTACAGAACAACTGAGCAGATAGATTGCAGCTTAACTGTACAGTGCATTGAATTTTCACTTTTTATATGAGATACAGATGAAATCTGGCAAGCTTCATACCCTGAGATGACGATGAGCTTACTGTGCGTGCACATTTCGTCCAATTCTGCCATTTTTAAATGTGTAGGCCTTTGTTGATTTTCTCATTATACTTAATGGGGAAGCTATCCAAAGCTTCAGAAGACTGAGGCAAGGTGAAGCACCATGTCAATCTGAACTGTTAACCTGAGGCAGATCCCTATCTGAGCGAATGAGGTGGGTTCCGAGGCATATATAGATAGATATAGATGTAGATATAGATATAGATGATATATAGTTTTCTGTTCAGCACCCGGGGGCCGGGACAGCTCCCAGGCTGTGCTTGAGAGAGAAGAGGAATTGAGTCTAGCCGTAGGCTAGCCTGTTGTAGGTCTTCCGCTAGCTGTTCAAGATCTACAGTTGGCTCATGTCCCCCAACCTAACACAGGTCACAAAGGGTAGCACCATCTCCTGGTTTTCTTTTCTTTTTGTGAGAAGCACAGTTGAGGTTTAAAGCTATAAGGTAAGTCAGATCAAGGCAGCTTAGATACGGGTCCCATGAAGATGGCTTTCCTACATTTTTATCGACACCTCGTGTATATATTATTTCCTGTATGCTTAGCTTAACATGCGGCAAGCATCAAGCAAGGCTGGGCACCTTTTATCTGCAGCGTGAAAGAGGTTAATGCTGATTTTTGCAGAGATATTCCCCCACCCCCTGAAGTGTGTTAAGAAAAGACGTCGACTGAAGAGGATTTCTAAGATGATTCTCCCCACCGTGCCCTTTAGTTCACACGGTTAATATTCTGCGGAGGTGATATTTTTGCCCTCTCCCACAGCCTGGTCTTGGTTTAAGAGGAGCCCCTACAGCTGCATAATAAGGGCATGGAAAGCAAAGCACAATATGGTTTCTTTGAGGTGCAAGTATGCGTGTGTGTGTTCTCTTCCTTGTAATGGAGGAGCGTTTGCTGAAAGCTAGCGGATTGTGCTTCAAGCTTGGGTTTAAGAAAAGCTGCGTGTGCGTGCGCGTGCATGATTGTCACACTCTGAAAAGTTTCCATGTGAGAAGCACTTCTGACTAGGACGAGATTATCTAGCTGCCAAATGCATTTGAGAGAGAGGTGGTGGACAAGGGCCCCTCATCTCTGCAGAGAAGCCTGTGGTGTGTGTGTGTGTGTGTGTTGCACCTTTTTGTTCGAGCTTTATAGAAGCAATCCAGGGTGTGCCATGGGGGTGAACCTATTTTGGGGGTGGAGTTCAGCACCATGGATAGCTCCTATAAAGCTCAGAATAAAAGCTGCAATGGATAAGGAGCCCCACTGACACAGGAGTCACCAGCCTCCCCTGGTTTGAGCCCTGCCGAGCCATTGCACAGATGAAGCTTTGTTCTCACCCAGTCAACTGAAGGAGATAGCACTTTGTTTGCATGGATTTATTTTTTAAAAAAATTCATTTCATTTCATTACATTGCTATACCGCTCATCAGCAAAAGCTCTCCGTGCATCAGACTGAATGCACAGAGGTGATAGCGTGTGTGTGTCTGTCTGTGTGTCAGAGAGACAGACAGACAGAGAAAGAAAATGAATTGACACTGTCAGCAGCCAGATTAATGTGTGGCGTTCCCATTCAGCATTCCCGGCTCCAGGCAAGCTAACTCTGTTTTTAACTGATGGGGTAATTGAATACCAGGTTTAACACATGAGCCACCAGTTCTTGGCACTGTGTGTATTCCTACAAGCCTCACTTGGAATCAAAACCTTATTGGAATAGACACTGGCCCATTCGCTGTTGCTCTGATACGATGCTGCAATCCATCACTGCCGTAGTCTGCCCTGTTTTTGCAGAGGCCTCACTTCAGACATTGTGTATCGGAACGAAGAATGAGCCCAGACCAAGAGGGGATCTGATGCCTTCTGTTTGATGAATGACACCTCTTTTGTTCTAACTCTGCAGCTCCTACTTACAAGGATGTGATGATCGATGGCATGAGATAAGAGAGGGCTTCTTTTCCAGGTCTGGACTGGCAAAGAGGGCATCTTTTGGTACCCCTGACCCAGACCCTCTTCTTGAGAGCCTTTAAATGTGCAGGAGCCCTGCCTGAGAACATCAGAAGAAGAGCCCTGCTGAATCAGACCAGAGGTCCACGCTCTCTAGCATACTGTTTTCCAGACAGTAGTGCCATCAGGGAAGGCCTCTGGGGCAGATGTCCAGGGTCTCAGTCAGCAGAATACCAGAGAGCCCGTGTGGCTTGGTGATTAGAGTGTTGGACTGGGACTCGGGAGATCCAGGTTCTCGTCCCCGCTTGGCCATGAAGCTCACTGGGTGACTTTGGGCCAGTCACGGACTCTCAGCCTAACCTACCTCACAGGGTTGTTGTGATGATAAAATGGAGAGGAGGAGGAGGTTTATGGAAGCCGGCTTAGGTTCCTTGCAGGAGGAAACAAACTGGAATATAAACTTAAGAAATAAACTTAACACACGGTGAGTGTAAATGGATCTTTCAGTACCCTTTTCATAGCTAAAAGACTAACATTACAACACTGGAAGGACAAATGGCTGCCTTCAATAATACAGTGAGTTGAGGACTTGACGACACTTTCATTTTTTGAATGGGTGGTCTTTCAGCATAATCTACAAATGGATAATTATATGGATATCTGGCTTGCCTTTGTTGAAGTCTGTCCATAACTATGCCTAAGAATAGTAATATATTTTGCTATACATAAAATACAGAGGGGTACCTAGTACATTTGTATTCATTGTAATGGATTTATTCAAATTTTATGTAAGAAAACTGTAGTACTTTATTTTATTGTGAGTGTGTGTGTGTGTGTATTGTTTTTGTTTTGATTTTTGAAACTAAAAAATATATATATGAATGAATAAAAATAAATATGTAGGAGAGACCCAAACACAGCCTGGGCTGGCATACCTGATTTTGAAATCAGTGAAGTATTACACAGTACCCCTATAAAGCACCCTCCTCCAACCCGGCACCCTCCAGATGTTTTGGACTACAACTCCCATCAGCCCCAGCCAGCACAACCAAGGGTCAGGGGTGCTGGGAGTTGTTCTTCCAAAACATCTGGAGGGTGCCGGGCTGGGGAAAGGCTGCGGCAGGCAAACCAGGAGAGCAAGGAGTGCTTATGTAAGTGTGGGCTTATTACCCATTTTTTCGGCGTTAATCGTTCATATTTCTGTTGACGGATTTGCAGGGCAACTGGACCCGTCTGTAATTGTGGGGCTGAAAAACCAATTCCCTTAGTTTACTTTTCAAAATGGTTCAGTGCTTGGGGTGGGGGGAAGGAAGGCCAGCCTGTTTCAAAGTTGCGCCCGAACTATATTTTTTAAGTTTTGTTTTGAGAAACTGAATATTGTGTACTTCTTTTGATGGCCTTAAAAAAAAAAAAAGCCACTGCCCTGCACTGTCTGTTCTTCTTTGCCACCAACACCTTCCTGTCTTCCCTCCCGTAATGAAAGCATATCAGCAGCCTGAGCCATTTTCCAGCTCTTGTATTCTGCTTGGGACGTGAATGAACCCACAGGCAGGGAATAGCTTGATGGATGCTTCTGCTTGCAGATTACCTCCAAACTCGCTTTGGATTTCTGACACATTGAGCACAAGAGCAGCCAAAATTATTCAAAGGGGAGATCATGGTTGAATTGCAGTTAAAATAAATAAAAAGGCGGCAGCAGCCAAGCCTCCTTCGCAGCACCTTTTGCACAGGTCATTGCTAAAGGTATGGAGCTGCCTTATACTAAATTAGAGCATGGTTCCATCTATTATTTCTTTATTTCAAGTCCCCCCCACACTTCATCCCCCCAACCCAAAATACAGCCTCCCTGAGTAGCTTACATGCGATCAGTAAAAGAAGACAGTCCCTGCCTGCACGCTTACAATCTAAAAAGATACAACACACAAGGAAAAAGGGACGGGGAGGGAAGAGGAAAAAATGAGTCTTTCAGCTGGGATGGTGGAATGGCTCCACTTCCCCTCTCCTATCCCTCTGAATGGCCTGCTGGAATGACTACTGCTGGTGACAGTTGCGGGAGGAGGAACCTACCTGGGGGGGGAGGCCTTTCTGCAGGGCTGGTGGAATGACTCCCACTTCCCCTCTCATCACCACACTGGTGACAAAATTGCTGTAATCAGGAAGGCTGTGGAGACCAGTCCTTTCCAGAAACTTTACAGAGCATCCTTATTCCCTGCAGCAAATAACAGGAACTTGTTGCTAGTCCTGACTTTGGGGGCCTCCACTTGAATGGCTACCTGTGTGTATTTGCTTCCTGCTTCCTCCTGAACCCTGGGCCACTGTCTGTGCTCAGGGATGCCCACAGTTACAACAGGTGTCCAGTAGAAGATGCTGCTAGGCTTTGCAGCCTCATTGGGAGGGCAGAGTGGCTCAGTGGAGAGAAAGTTGCAGGACAGGGCTGCAGCTACTTAAATGTGCACATGTGATCCTGATTCTTGCAGGGCTGGGGGAGCGATCGGCACATTTTGTGCAGGACTTTCCTCTCAGGTTCACTTTCTTTCCTTGGAGGCCTCCCAGGCAAAGATAGATGGTTGGGAATCATTTCAAGGTTTTTCTGTTAGATGAGGCTGGATAGAGAGGAGCTTTTATTGTATCAGTTTCTAAATTGCGCTGTTTGTTTTGCCCCTGCTGGTGGGAGTTCATTTTCTTCCTGCTGTGTAATGGCAGAAGATAACATTTTCTTTGCATTCACCATTGATCGGAAGAGATAGCACTTTGTTTGCACCCTGCTGGAAATGACTGAAGGTGATAGCATCCCCCCCCCCCCACGTGATGTAAAGGCTTCACACTTAAAACGTGTAAGATATTGAGGGTGCAATCCTATGCACGTTTAGACAGGGGAAAAAATGTCCCAGAACTCCCAGCGTTCTCCAGCCAGCCACAAATAATAATTCTGTCTAAACATGCATAGGATTGCATCCTTGGAATGTAATTTCTTGGATCATTCTTTCCTTGCTGACACCACTGCATTTTCAGTTCAAAACCATCACGCTTTCTCCTACATCCTCCCTTCCCCTCCTCGACTCTGCCTCTCCCAAAATCCTAATGTCTCTCTTTTTTTAATTAAATGCTGCATTGGGCTTCCTAAAACTAATTTTGCTGGGGTTGTCATGTTCAATGCAAGGGCAAAGGATGTGGCGGATGCTGCACTTTTAAAACCCACTGGCAGGAAATCATATTACACTCAATGTAATTACATTGTTCTAGAAATGTGATTATGTGTTTCAACGACCAAGCTCCCATTAAATTACTTCAGATCAGTCTCAATCTATAGGACAGAATCCTCCTGATTTAGATGTTAAAAGTGTAATAAATCTGAGATGGTGTGATCTGCATTTATACTTTATGCTGCCGTCCGGACGCTGCCGATCGCATCGCGCAATTTCGCCCTGCTCCCGCAGCACATAGCTCACCTACTTAACTGGCTGGGGAAAAAAAACACGGGCCTCAGCTTTTTGCATGATTATGGTCTGCCGTTTTGCTGGGCTGCGCATCCGAAGCTTAGCTTGGCCATTCCCAAACAGTGCCGCGTGTGAGAGCAGTCGGGGCCCCACGATCAGTCAACGAAAGGCAGCCGCGAGATCCAAAGCAACCTAGCCGCAGAGGAGTCTCCCCGCTGCCCCTCTGCAGGATTTGCTTCTCCGCCCTTGGCTCCTTCCAACCAGCCTTTGCTGGGGGTGGGTAATTCTGCCCCTGCCTGGGCTGTGATTGGACCATTCAGCGCTAGCCGCTTGGGAAGCATAGACGCAGCCGAGGCTGGTGGCCCCAGTGGCAGTGGGGTTGTGTATCCACTCTGGGTTTTAGCCTGAGCTTTAAAAGAGCTATCTATGGTGCTGAACCCAATCCTCAAAGCAGGTCCAGCTCCATGGATAGCTCCTTAAAAGTGCAGGGTACAATCCAGAGTGGATGCACAGCCTCTCTGACATTGGAGCCACCAGCCTCTGCTGTGACGTAGTAGTTAACACTGAGGTTGCAATGTTTCGTTCTGGGATGGGGAACCTCCTTCAGCTGAAGGGCCAAATTCCAGTTTGCAGAAGCTCTTGGGGGCTGCATTCCAGCGGGGTGTGTATGTGTGTGTAAAGGCAAAAGAGGCAGGGCCCCAAAATTAGAAACAATCTAGCATACAGGCAGTCCCCGAGTTAAGAACGTCCGACTTACAGACAACCCATACTTAAGAACGGACTTCTGGGTTCCCCGGCGCTACATCGCTTACGTAGAGTACATAGCGTAGCGCACTACGCAATTTGCGTAAATGCCGATTGTAACGCATAGAACGTGACGCTGTTCTGACTTGCATACAAATTCGACTTAAAGGCATTCTTAAGAACGGAACTCGTTCGTAACCTGGGGGGGGGGGACTGCCTGTACTGGAGTTGAATGCTTTTAACGAAGTAGATAAGGGCACCGTCCTATGGGGATGCCCCCCCGTGACCCACCAAACTCAGAGGATGATGGGCATTCTATGCAGGGCGGGAGGAGTGTGGAGGAAGGCTGCCTCCTCTGTGCTTCTCCGGCCCTGCAAAGCAGCTCAACGGCCAGTTTTGGCTGTCTTGACTGCCACGCTTCAGAGCAGGAGGGAAGGAGACAGAGGCTGCTGCCAGGATACCTTGCCTCTTGGTGGCACTGGTCTCTTCCCCCCCTCCCCTCTCTGCCCCCCAGAACCCTTTCTCCGAGGTTGCTTTTGCGACCTCTGAGATGGCAGCTGGTGCTGTTCTATCCAAAGAAGGGGAGGCAAAAAGCCACCCCACCTTCTGCCCTGGCCAGTGGCAAGACATAGAAAGAGGTGGTTACTCTGCCATGCAACCCCCCCCACTCCCAACCCCCAGGTTTGCTCTCTCAGTACAGTATTGCTCCAATCCTATTCATATTTTCCCCAGGAGTAAGCCCCACTGAGTGCAGCGGGACTTCCTTCTGAGTCAGTATGCAATCGGATTGCACTGTAATCCCATTAGTGTCAATGATCGATTAATCTCCCAGTTCCTGCTTCCGTTCGGTCGCTCTGTTTCGGCCCCCGGCCATAAGGATAAAAAATATAATTACAACGGAGGGAAATGCAACAGTATCAAATCCAATTTAAAAACTAGGTTTTACGACGACGACCACCACCACCACCACCACCACCACCACAAAAAAAAGAACCTGTCAGCAGAAATGTAGAGGCATTGGCTAACAACATCTGAAATCACCAACTTCCAGTTGACTACATTTGCATCGAAGTATTTTTGTGGCTATGTTACAACATTCAAGTAACTGCCATTTAGGTGATCTCTTTTTGTCATCGTCAGCAATCCAATTTCTTAACGCTATGATCAATCTTTTATTTTTATTTTTATTACCGGCCCTTCCCCCCTCTTACAAGGAACCCAAGGCGGCTTACATAATCATCCTCCTCCTCTGCATCTTATCCTCACAACAATCCTGTGAGGTGGGCTAGACTGAGCGTCAGTGGCTGGCCCAAAGTCACCCAGTGAGCTTCATGGATGAGTGGGGACTAGAACTCAGGTCTCCCAACTCCCAGCTCAGCACTCTAACCCAGGGTTCTCCAACCTTGGGTCCCCAGATGTTGCTGGACTACAGCTCCCAGCATCCCTTGCCATTAGCCATGCTGGCTGGGTATGCTGGCTGGGAGCTGTCGGCTAGCGACATCTGGGGACCCAAGGTTGGAGAGCCCTGCTCTAACCACTACTCCACACTGGCTCTCTCACCACACCAGTGACTGGTGATGATGCACTGAAAGGGCCAAACGTAGCTTGTTTGCAAGCAAAACAAGATTTCCGCCGTGCCATTTTTTGTACATTTTTTTTTTAATGCGAGGGGCAGCGGAGGGCAACATGGTATGATTGGGGTGCACTAGTGGGGGAACTGCATGTGTCCTGCAGGCCACGTGTTGCCATCCCTGGTTTAAAGAGATTTAGGGCATAGTCCAGTGGAGGCTGGCAGCTCCAATGGGGTGGTGTATCCACTCTGAGTTTTAGCCTGAGCTTAAACGGAGCTATCCATGGTGCTGAACCCTATCCCTAGAATAGGTTCAGTGCCATGGGTAGCTCCTTAAAAGTTCAGATTACAACTCAGTGCGTCCGTGTGTGTGTGTGTGTGTGTGTGCATGGGTGTGTGTCCGGACTTTTATTAATTAATTAATTAATTAATTATATTTATATCCTGCCTTTTTTTTCCTGCAAGGAACCCAAGGCGGCTTACATAATCCTCCTCCTCCTCCTCCTCCTCCTCCTCCTCCTCCTCCTCCTCCTCCTCCTCCCATTTTATCCTCACAACAACCCTGTGAGGTAGGTTAGGCTGAGAGTCAGTGACTGGTCCAAAGTCACCCAGTGAGTTTCATGGCCAAGCGGGGACTAGAACCCGGATCTCCCGAGTCCCAGTCCAACAGATGGATAGTTGAATATAGTTATTCAAATATTGAGGATCAGTAAAGAAAAGGTGTTTGATCAAGGCAGAGGCCTAATGACACTTGCCAAATCCTAACTGGTGCACTATGGGAGCAGCTCGGATGCCCCCTGGCTCCTCTTCTGAAAATAACAGTGCCATTGTTGTTGAACGTTTACATTTCCAAAGACCTGATGAAGATGCGCTTCAAAGTCCTTCTGTAAATGCTCTTCTTCTAAAAGATGATGAGGGCTCTCTTTCCTGGTAGGTGATGAAAGGGACATCCGTGACTCGCAAATACAGTCATTTATGTTCAAAAAGCATGGAGCATTTTGCTGTTCATTTTGGATTCATTTCCCAGCACCAAGCTGTGGGTACATGAAATTGGAGATGGAAGCTCAGCTCCCAGGGCGGTCAGCTTCTGGGACCCGAGGAGACTGGCTGTTGGTCCAAGTGGGCCAGCAGCAGGCGTGGGATCAAAGCCAGGCAAGGGTCAAGTTTCAGAGCAGCAAACAAGGCCTGGTGCGGCCGGGTGGGTTGGCAAAAAGCAGGCAGGAGTCAAGATCTGAGGGAACAGGAGCTTCTGTGGGGTTGTCAGACTGGAGACAAGTTGCTCGTACTTGGGGGCAAACTTTAAGCCGGGGCTGTATCGGGCTTGGTGGCTGGGGATTGGCTCTTGTGTGGGGGGGTCATCTGTTGGAATGCTCAGGTGAGCTGGTACTGCAGCCTAGAGGGCGCTCTTGAGGCGCAGAGTTCAGTCTGCCAGGCTTGCAGGCCGACCAGAGGCACTGGTGGTGGCCCATGTGTGAAGGCACTGGAGGTGGCCCATGTGTGAAGGCACTGGAGGTGGCCCATGTGTGAAGGCACTGGAGGTGGCCCATGTGTGAAGGCACTGGAGCCTGGGTGCTGGGACCCCCTGCTTCAAGATGTATCCATCCCAACCTGTGCTTTTTCCGGGGGGAGGAGACAATTGCTTTGTCTATATCCGGGGTGCACTACCTGCAGCCCAGGGGGTGCATGAACCCCCTAAAGTCTTTATGTTAGCCCCACAAAGGTGCCCTGACCCTTCTGCCACCACTAAATTCCCCACCAGCAGCTGCATACTCTACTCCCTCCCCCAGAAATCCTCATACAGGTCACGCTTCCCCTGCTGCTGCTAGCAATCTGTATTTATTTATTTGTTTGTTTAGTTATTCTATTTTCTGTATCAGGATTGCTAGGATATGTGCATGTGTGCACACATGCATATGTGTGCACGTTTTTGCACATGTGTATATATGTGTGCATGTGTCTGTGTGCATATATAGGCATCCCTCAAGGCTGAAATGTTGTGTGCATCCCTAGTCTATAGAAACAGCAGACTGTACAGCAAATCTGTTCCTGGACTTTTAAAAGACCTTTAAAAGTCCAGACTTTTAAAAGATTTTTAAAAGTCCAGACTTTTAAAAGATTTTTAAAAGTTCTGGACTTGTATATTTTTCTCTTTGTGACAAATGGCAGAGTCAGGGAAAGGGTGTGTGTGTGTGTGTGTGTGTGTGTGATGGAGAGAGAGAGAGAGAGAGTTTCATTGGGAGAACTGCCCAGACGCTATGGTTTCACCACTACAATTCTTCTCCCCTCTTGAATAGCTGCTATTAAACTTAAGAAACACACACCTCTAGTTTGGCCCTCCAACTAAAGAAGTGCGGCAGGAGCAAGGGTTTATAAATGCATGACCCAGTCTGGAGCTTACAGGCACTTGCATGACCGTGACCCTTCAGTACCTATATAGAGTCGCTGATGGCCCCCGATGGAGTAGTTCTTAGCAGTGCAGTTCCTTCCCTGGGCTGCAGGAAGGTTTGCTAATGAGATTGGAGGATAGTGCAGTTGTGTGCACAAGTGTGTTTGGCTTAATAGTATCTCTGTCTCTCGGCGTTCCTGCCAAACATTCTGTTCTTTTGCTTTTTGTTTGCCAAAGCCATGCTGTTTGTACAGAGTGCAATGCTCCGTTAGGCTATTTCATACCTGCTGCATCCTGGCAGAGTTGATGTGTGTGAGTTAGATAATGCAGCTAGGAAAAGGTTATATAAAAATAGCAGCAGGATAATTATTATTTTTTTTAATAAAAAAAGCACACAGGAATGCTGATGTGCGATTCAGGTACAGTTTTGAAAAGGAAAGTTTTGTGGAGAAGTCGGACCGGAAAAGAAACACAACATGTCGCTACCTCTCAGTCTCAGTCGCCTGTTTACCAGGTGGAGATTAACAAAACTGATCTACCCCACAGGGTTGTTGTGAGGTTTACTGGTTTATTGAGTCTTATATAAATGCCGAGTGATAATGGGCCCCTTAACTCTGTCTGTAATTAATTGGGCTTGGCAAACTGAGCCAAGCAGCTCAGCTCCCCCCCTCTGCAAGAGCCCAGTTCTGAAATTTGGGCTCTGTTGTGCTCCCAATAACTGGTATCACGAGGAACACACCCTCCCAAACTCCTTATGAGGCCCTGCTGCAACCTTCTCCACCACCTCCTCCCATTCCCGTTTACCTGGCCTAAGGGCCCAGGGATCCTGGGAAACTATATTTCCCATGGCCCTTGTTGCCTGGGTTGCTGCAGTTCCTTCCTCCCAGGCACTAGGGAGAAAAGGAGGGCCCGGGGGAGGCTGGTGACTCCTATTTTGGTGGGGCTCCTTTTCCATTGCAGGTTTTCCAGACTTCATTTGGAGCTTCATAGGAGCTCTCCATGGTGCTCCATGGTGGTGAACTTATTTTGGGGATGGAGCTCAGCACCATGGACAGCTCCTACAAAGCTCCAAATGAAGCCTGCAAAACCTGCAATGGAAAAGGGGCCCCACTGCAATAGGAGTCACCGGCCTCCCCTGAAGGAGACAGAATGACATCTCGTGGGTGGGTGGGTGTTCGTTTCGTAATGCAGACGAGCATCACAAGCTGAGCTACTTTGTGCTCAAGTGAGTATGAAATTTGGTGACATCACTAACACTACTATTCAATGGGGATGAAACCATCGCTCCACGTCAGGGGTAGGCAACTTCCGGGGGGGGCCAGGGGGGGGCGGCATTGAAATTCGCTGCTGAAATTGGTCAGCACGGCAGTGGTGAAAAAGAGGCCATTTTCAGGCATGCAGGGAGCATGTGCTTTGCTTGGAAGCAAAACTGCCTCCAGGAAGTTTCCGGTACCACAGTTCTGCTTCTAAACAAGGTCACTGCTCCCCTCACACCTTGTTTTCAAGAAAAACCGCGGCTTCCCCCCCTTTTTTTTAATGCAGACACTGCCACAATGGCAAAGTGGGCAGTGGGGACGCCAAAAAAGGCCAGGCGCCCCCACGTGCGACCCACGGACTGCATGTAGCCCGCCCTTGCTATGTGTCTTTCTTTGCTGCTCCTCCACAATTTCTGCCCAGATGTTTGGGTGTCTCTTTATAAGCTTCACTCATTCCCACCCCGCTCCCACAGTTCTCAACTCTGGTGTGGTACAAAAGGTGAGCCCCTGCTTGACAGGGGGGAGCCTGGCGACTTCCATGTCAGTGGGGCTCCTTATCTGTTGCAGCTTTTATCCTGAGCTTTATAGGAGCTATCCATGGTGCTCCGTGGTGGTGGACCTATTTTTGGGGGGTGGAGTGGGGAAGGCGCACAGAACCATGGATAGCTCCTACACAGGCCTGTGGCTCACGCCGGCTCAGCTTGTCTGAGCGTGGAAAACTAAGCAGGGTCAGGCCTGGTTATTACTTGGATGGGAGACCCCCCTCCTCTAGTCTCCTGCATTGAGCAGGGGGTTGGACTCGATGGCCTTGTAGGCCCCTTCCAACTCTATGATCTACGAAATCTATGAAAGCTCAGAATAAAACCTGCAATGGATCAGGAGCCCCACTGACATGGGAGTTACTCACCAGCCTCCCCTGCTGCTCGATAAGGTGCCAGATTCAAGGCTTAAATCCTGACGTGTATCCAGAGAGTTTGAGATGTGTTGGTCGGTGAGTCTTGGGAAGGGAGGGGGAATACTGTATGAGGCTCACCTGATGCTAAGCTGGGGTGACGGTGAGTGAAATCTGCACCGGCAGCGGACAATAAGGCAGCTCTGGTGAAAACCCAGGAAGATCAGTGATGGGAACGGCACCCCTGTGGGGCAGAAGCAAATGGCCAGCTGACAGGGGAAGCATCATCAGCAAATCTCTTCCGATGCCCAGTTGGGTAAAAATAGCATCGCCAAGTGTCCTTGGACGGATGAGAAATGTGTCGCGCTGCCTCCTGGCTGAAGGGCTGGAAGACGTGGCAGTTGGCTTTAGCAGATGGGAGCGTCAGCATTTATTGGATCTGGCCGGTTAGGGACTGTGGTGGGTTCTGGACTCTGAAATAATAACACAGTGGGCCCCAGCTGCAGATACTGAAGCACGCTTAAGTTCTGTTGAATCAATCAATGTGACTTACGCAGTTCACTGCAAATCACATTAAAAAATAAAAAAAATCTAGAGTTCCTTGTCAGGATCCAATGGGGGGGGGGGATAGCTTGTGAAGGCTGGTGTCTGTAGGCTGCAAGGGAAAGATGGACAGATGGATGATCTGAGAGCCTAGTACTGGGTGAGTGATGAGCTGCTCGGATGGAGGAATCCTAATGGCTCTTAGAGTCACCTGACACTCACAGAGCTGGGAGCTGCAGTGCCACCCACTGGCCAGCTGTGGTGCTGCAGAAAGCAGGAGATCTGCTATCACAGCCAGTAATGGTCCTTGGTCCTGCTGTCAGGGTCCCTCGTCCCAAGATCCTGTGCACTGCCCTCGGCCGCTTGACTCCTTAGCTGTTGTGTCTGTTCACTTGAGATGGGTCCAGTCCCCAACCGGCATCTGCTAGCTTCAGCAAGGTGTCTGCATCATGTGCCTCAAACAGCACTTCTCTTCTTCCCATCATTAGCGCCATGAAGGTGTCTCCGGCATCTTGGCTTTGAGGTTCATGCCTCCCCAGACATCCTCGTGCCTTCTTGCTTTTCTGATAAAGCAGGGATAGGCAATATACGACGTGTTGGCTAGTGTGGGCCCTGTCCTCTGGCGTGGGGCCTGTCACACTGCTGAATGTTAGTGGTACAGTGGTGGCGGCAGCAGCAGGAGTGTGGCCTGTGGAGGCCGCCCAAGGGGTGTAAATTGGCCCCCAAATTGCCCACCCCTGTTGTAGAGTAAGGGCCTAGATCAGCCTTCTCCAACCTGGTGCCCTCTGGATGTTTCATAGATTTCATAGATCATAGAGTTGGAAGGAGCCTACAAGGCCATCGAGTCCAACGCCCTGCTCAATGCAGGAAACTAGAGGAGGGGTCTCCCATCCAAGTAATAACCAGGCCTGACCCTGCTTAGCTTTCCACGCTCAGACAAGCTGAGCCAGCATGAGCCACAGGCCTGTTTTCAGATGACAACTCCCAGCATTCCTGACCATCGGCCATGCTTCCTGGGGCTGATGGGAGTCAAAGTCCAAAACACCAGGTTGGGAAAGGCCACCGTAGATTTACCTGGCCAACAGAACTCTGACTGGAGAAGGCATCCTGGAGAAACAGGACAGCTGACGCATCCTTCCTCCTCCTGTAGTCCAGGCACAGGAGAATGTCTGGGTCAGTCAGAACACATGGCCACTTCACCTTCTCCCTGCAGCGAACATTAGGATGGAGCAACACCTTCTGTGCAACGCGGGGATGCCACCAAAACTGGCTGTCCCACGTTGGGTGCTGCCTCTACCATGTAAGCATCCTTGGGCCAGACTGGGAATCTCCACGGGCTGGATTGTGTGTCATGCGTTTCCTCACCCCATTGCAGGGCTGGCCCAAGACACTTTGCTGAGGCAAAGAACAAGATGGTGCACCCTCTCCAATCCATGTAAAGAAGCCGACTGGGCTGGCAGCGGAATCCTTCCTCAGTACTGGCAATGGGATAGTGTCCTCTACTGCACTTGAAGGGAGCAGGTTAACTGAGAGGTCACAGGGTAGGCCACGGAGAGAGTACATGGCTCTCTCCTCCAATAGCTGGCTGCCGCCTCCTAGCATCTGCCACCTGAGCTGATGGCCTCACTCTGCCTAATGGTAGGGCCTGCCCTGCCCCATCGGGAGCCCCTCCTCTCACGGGACAGGAATCGTACAAGGTGGCAGCACGGTGACATGGCAGGACTTGACTCAGGGATGCCGTTTTCAGTGGCACCTCTTGCCACGTGGAATGTGCATGCAGATGGCAGATGCGTAATCGTAAACACTCACTGGTGTGTACTGGGAAGCCACAGTCCAATAGCAGGGATGTTGAAGAGTCCTTGGTCTCGAGTCACAAGTCGAGTCACGAGTCTTTGGACCTGAGTCTTGAGTCCGAGTCCGAGTCCTTGGTCCAAAATGGTGACTCACGAGTCCCAAGTCCCTCCCAAAGCTGACTCCACGAGTCCCTATTAAAATCAATGGGTTTTTTTCCCCAACAAAATAAGGCTACTTCAGATGTGTGGCTTAAATAAATTCTAGGCACAAGTGTGCCTTTTTATTTCAAAACTCTGCCACTGATTTTGGCAAGAACAGACCAGGCAGACAAACCCAAAATAACCAGGCAGGCAGAGGAGGCAGGGAACCCCAAAGCAGGCAGGCAGAGGCCTTTGTCTTGGGCAATTCAAACTGTGGAACTGGTCAAGAAGAGACCAGGCAGGCAGAGGAGGCAGGGAACCCCAAACAGGCAGCCAAACCCAAAATGTCTGAAAGGTTGCATTTTAGGGAAATGATTTTAAAAAATAAAATCTTCGCTGGCGATCGCACTTCCCTCCACTCCTTCTGGCACAGCCCAGGGATGTTGAAGAGTCCTTGGTCTCGAGTCGAGTCTCGAGTCCCATTAAAAATATTGGGACTCGAGTCAGAGGGGGGACTCAGTCCGACTCACGAGTCGAGTCCTGGAGTCCGAGTCCCCATCCCTGTCCAGTAGGCAATTGTGGGTACATGTAACAGAAAGATGTGTTGCTCGACCATTCACTGGGGATTTCTATGAGGTTTCTCCTCTCCCCCCGCCCACTGACCGCCACAAGAGTGCTTTGAACTAAAGCTGTGTCTGTTGTTTTCCCGGTAGAATTAAGGCTGCCCCAGGTGTGAAGATAATAGACATCCGAGTCAGTGATCCAGACCAGTGGGGAGTACAGCAAGATGTCGACAATGGAAGGACACAGACCACTGCCACCATTGTATGTGAACGCATCGATCCCAACGCGGAGAGCAGGTAAGAAACCCAAGCTATGCTGCTCCTGACTGTGGTTGCCTTTTCCAGTTAAGCTGGGTTAGTGGGGTGGGGCGGACAGATAACGTTTATTGATTTGGCCTTTTGTTTACTCTTGAATAGGAATCCATTCCTTTTTGTATTCCCAGGATTAGCCACAGCTTTCTAGCACTGGAAAACCTTTCCATACTAGTTCCAAAGATACATCTTGTTTTTCTTCTTCTTCTTCTTAAATCATCTTCATCACCATCATTAGACATTTATATAAATGCTAAAGAGCCATCAGGGCCTGTGTACAAGCATTTAAAACAAGAACATCTTAAAGCAGTAAAAACAAGAGCATTAAAACAGTCAAACATTTTTTGAAAAGACATCTTTTCAAAGGCTAACTTGAAAGGATGCATCTTTACAGCCTTTCTCAAGGCCAAAAGAGTGGAGGGCCAATCATAGTTCTTGAGGGAGCACATTCCACAGTTTGGAGGCAACAGCAGGAGAGAGCCCTTTCATGCATGTCCAACAAGCAGGCGTCTGCGGCGGGCTAATGAGTGCCCCCAAAAGGGCCTGCCCTGCAAATCTTAGTACTCAGGCAGGTTCATAGTGAGACAGGCAGTCCCTTCGCCAGGTCCTAAGCTGTTTAGGGTATAAAATTTTAGTGGGCCCAGTTGCACATCACTGCAACAAATTGGGGGTTAAATTAATCCATGATTTGCCAGGATTAATTTGTGAGGTAGGTTAGGCTGCCTCTCAGCCCAACCTACCTCACAGGGTTGTTGTGAGGATAAAATGGAGAGGAGGATTATGTAAGCCGCCTTGGGTTCCTTGCAGGAAAAAAGGTGGGGTATAAATATAATAAATAAATAAATAAATCATTTGCCAGGTTGCATACCGTGTGCGAGCCGCTTCTGCTTTGCATAAACAACCTCCGATCGGGCCGATCAGAGGTTGTTGTGTGATGTGCGAACCTGGACATAACCTGGAAAGTTAACCAAATAAGTAATCATAGCTTAACTAATTAACCCACGATTTGCCGCCATGACGTGCACACCAGGTCAATGCGTTCGGTAAGATTGAAGCCAATGCAAAGACATGAAAGTCCTGTTCTCTAGTTCCCGATGTACGTTGGAAGTTGGCTGTGTCGATTTGTTGTATTACTTGTTTTCTCATGATCATTTATATACTGCCTCTCTTGTTGTTGTTGCTAAAAAGCCATCAAGGCAATGTGTAGCTCTTTATGATCGTAAAACCATCAGGCCATGAAGAAACATTAAAACAATTACATAATTTAAAAGTAGGGGTGCAGATTGGATTCAACCAAAGGCCAAGCCAAACTGGGTCTCTTCAGATCATTTCTAGTGTTTCCCAAAGTGAAGTGGGCTTCCTTCTGAAGTGACAAGAAATGAAGCTGGGCCCTGCACTAGGCTTGGTTCGTGATTTGGTATTCAGAAAGGCAGATGGCGTGTCTCCAAAAGTATTGTCTTTTGCTTTCTTTCTCTTGAGCAACATGGGGGGGGATCCAGGGGCCACTTTTGCCCCTCCACCCCCACAACAATGGGCCACATTCTGCAGGGTGCCCAGGAAAAAACAATGGGAAGTTAGCGGCAAACCACAATGGAGTGCTAAAAGGGTAAATTTAGCTTGAAACCAGCTAAATAATTTGACCCTTTCACTGCCCTGTAGAAGGCAAGTTGGCACCCCAGGCAGGCTGGATTTGGCATATGGGCAGAAGTTTGGTGCCTCTGCTCTGAAGTGCTGGCTTTATTTATTTATTTAATTCATTTTTATGCCGCCCAATAGCCGAAGCTCTCTGGGCGGTTTACAACAGTTAAAAACCATAAAATACAATATAAAATATAAAATTTAAAAACCACAGATTAAAAACAAACAGCAGAGCTAGCAGCAGCAGTTACAATAACGGAATTAAAAACAATTACAAGATTAAAATGATTAAGATGATTAAGATGATTAAAATGATTAAAATGATTAAAATGCCTGGGAGAACAGAAAGGTCTTCACCTGGCGCCAGAAAGAATACGAAGTAGGCGCCAATCGAACCTCTTGGGGGAGCTCATTCCATCACCGGGGTGCCACAGCAGAAAAGGCCCTCCTCCTGGTAGCCACCTGCCTCACTTCCTTTGGCAGGGGCTCTTGGAGAAGGACCGCTGATGCAGATCTTAGTGTCCATCCGGGCAGGTACATATGGGAGGAGACGATCCTTCAGATACCCTGGCCCCAAGCCGTTTAGGGATTTGAATGTTAGCACCAGCACTTTGAATCGGGCCCGGAAACAGACTGGCAGCCAGTGCAGGTGAGAAAGCACTGGTATAATATGTTCTCGTCGGCCAGGCTTTGAGCTGGAAGCAATCTAACCAGTGGTAAAGTGGAGCCAGGGCCCACCGGGGTGTAGCTCTGGCACTTTTATTTTAGCGGGGACACTGGTGTCATCCGCCACTCACCCCAAGAATTCCCTGTTCCCTCTGGGCTCAGCATGAAATTCTCACAGCAGCTGGGGGGAATATCTTTATCCAGGGGAGGCTGGTGACTCCTATTTCGGTGGGGCTCCTGATCCATTTACAGATTTTATTTGGAGCTTTATAGGGGCTATCCATAGTCAAGCCAGAAAATCCATAAATGTAGAGGAATGAATCAACCATTTGAGCTGAATTGTCACTAAGTCATAGTTTTCAAAATAGGTTCACCACCATGGAGCTCCACGGACAGCTCCTATAAAGCTCCAAATAAAACCTGCAATAGATTAGGAGCCCCACCAACATAGGAATCTCACCAGCCCCCCACTGCCTTTCCCCCAGTTGTGATGCAAAGTATTTTGGGGTGGCCTGGTCCTGAATGGGCAGTGAAGACCCATTAGCTTTAGAAAAGACTTGCTCCTGGTGGAGGTGAAAACTGTGGATCTGGATCAATAAAGCTGCCTGATTTTTTGGACTCTCCTCGGGGGGCATTGCTACAGGGACGGTGGTGATGAGTGCCCACACTTCAAAAGTTACCACTACTCTGCTAGCTATAAAACACCATCTCTGATCCAGCTCAAAGCAATTTTCTCCCCAGAAGTCCAGTATTTGCCAACTCTAGAGATAGGACTAAAGTATGGAGAACGTTTCACTCTGATAAGAACTTCTGCTGTTGTGCTGGAAATACAGCCATGAAAAAAACAAAAAACAAAAACGGCCGCTGCTTAATTCTGCTTTAGGTTTTTCCATTTACTGCAGTTGTGACCCATGTTCCGTTGAGAGCTGCATGAAAGAAAAATCACATTAAGAGAGAAATATTGAGGTTAAAGGAAGAATGAAATGTAATTTTCATCTGCAGGAGAGGAAAAAAGATGTTTTAATTGAAGCAAGGTAACTTAAAAAATTTAAGTTAGCCATAAAACTTGTTGAGAATGCTGGAAGTTTTGCTAATCCGTGAAATTATACCTGTCACAGTAACTTAGTTTTTATTAACACCGTTTTCTGCTTTGTGTCAAACTTTTAAATTATACAAAAGCAATGAATCTCAAGTTAATTAATACTCTGACCTTTTCCTTTGTGAGATTAGTTTTAATATTTTTTGGATTAATTAAAGTATGCAAACAGAAAACTCTGTAAGATCCATTCTAGATTTGCAAATATTGTTGCTCTTGGAATAAATATTTAACTTTGATCATTCTTTGAATTTGCAGTTCTGGCCGCCTACCTTGCTGTTAGTTTAGAAGATTCAACTACTCCCATAACAAAATAAAAGATAACCCCAGCCCACAAAACCTCCACAGTAGTTCAGCCATTAGTCTCTTGTAGTCATCTTTGCATTACAATCTCCTTTCTACTCTAGACCATCGTAGCTTTTAAAAAAACACTGCTGTAGAAGCAAGTGAGCAACATCAAGACCTGTGGCCTGAAATGGCACACACAACCCAGAATGGAGGAGCATTGCTTTTGGGAGGGGAGGGGGAAGAGAAGGCAATAGGGGAGGGGAGAAGGGCTGAGCCAAGGGACATGGGAGCGGGTAGAAGCAGGAGAAAGGAGAAGGAGAAAGGGTGAGGGTGAGAACTGGAGCCCTCGCCCCCCCAGCACTCCCCCAGTCCCCCACTCTGCTCGTGCAATTTCATGGTCCATCAATGGGACTATGAGCGCATAAGGAGAGTCCTGCCAGAAGAGACCGAGGGGCGATGCAGTTCAGCTTGTGGTTTCCCACACTGGCCAGTTGGTTGCTTCCAGAAAAACCACATGCAGCATGATGGCATTAGATGGTCCTTTAATGGGAATACGATAATGTAAGAAGAGAAGAGACCGAGGGGCCATTCAGCTCAGCCTGCTGGTTTCTCGCCCTGGCCAACAGCTGGATCCATCTAGAAAGACCAGAAGCAGGGCACAAAGGCAATTGAATAGCGACAAGACAGCTCCAGTCCTGGCCTTCCATGAAAGTGATGAATCTACTTTCTGCTAGCATTTGAGTGATATGTTGTTTGCAGCTTTGCAACTGAAAACTGAAGTGTAGACACTTTTGCTTAATCCAGGAGCCTTAAGGGGAGCCGCGGTGTATGCGTGACAACGAGGCAATTAAGCACTCTCCTCCAATTTCCAAGGTGGTCATTGAGTACCTTTAACTTACTAAGCACCTTTCTCCTCTTCTTATGCTTGTAACTGCTATTATTTTCTCCTGTACTTGCTGGCCATAAAAGTCGCAATATACCCTGAAGTCTGGCGAACAACGGCATTAGAATGTAATGCATTCATAAATCTGGCCTTTAATTCCTTCCCGCTTGTGCTATCTTTTCAGAACCCTTTTCAAATATGCTTACTTTTCTAATCTTTTCCCTCCTCCCTCCCACGGTATTATCCCTTATCAACATTTTTTTTCATCTCAAGTTCTCCAATTTGCTCACACAAATTGAGTGTTCATTAAGATATTTTAAATGAAGACCTTTCATGAAAAGTGTGTCACATACTTTCTCCCTCTCTTTCTCTCACACTCTCTCTCTGCAATTTTTTTTTTTAAACAAAACAAAACAAAACTCCCTTATCACAATGTCTCAGGCGGCTTACATTATATTCTATTAGAAATCCATTTTGTCCAAGGTTGTTGCAATTCACAGATTAAAGCTTCTTTCCCCTGGTTTTGTATTGTTCGAAATGCATTTATGAATTCACCTCTTTAGTAGTCAGACACATACTATACATGGTATTTCAGTCTCTCTTTGATAACGAAGTCTAGCAGAGCGCATTTTTCATTTGATATATATAATTTCAAGACTCCATTGAGAAGCGTACTTTATGGTTTGCAAATGGGTTTGCAAATGACTTAGGGTTCTCAAATCCCACTTGTGAGCAGAGATGGTCAAATCCGTCAGTTTTGCTTCCTCCCACATTTATTTTTTTAATTCTCAAGGTCTTTCTGTCATTCCATGAAGCTGATTGGTGGGAGATTCAGGACAGATCAAAGGAAGGACTTCTTTACACAGCGCAGCATTAAACTCTGGAATTCAGTTCCACAAGATGTGGTTTGGAGGGCTTTAAAACGGGATTGGACAAATTCATGGAGGAGAAGGCTATCAATGGCTACTAGTCCTGATGGCTATATGCTACCCCCAGTATCGGAGGCAGCATGCCTACGTACACCAGTTTCTGGGGAACATGGGTGGGAGGGTACTGTTGCGCTCATGTCCTGCTTGCAGGTTTCCCACTGGGCAGCTGGCTGGCCGCTGTGTGAACAGAATGCTGGACTAGATGGACCCTTGGTCTGATCCAGCAGGGCTCTTCCGATGTTCTTATGAACATGAAGTTTGTGCAAATTCCCCCAAATTTCCTCCATAGACTAAAGTGAGGCTGATTCAGTGTGCAGAGGGAATCTGCACAAACTTAGAAGTGTGCACAACATTGAACTGGGAAGTTGCGCAGATCGAACATGAGCACAAGTCCACCAATTTGCAAATGTTTTAGGCCGACACGTGCTTGTGCTCCGAGCTGGGCATGCTCGCATGTTTTGTGAGCAAAATTTCTCATAGATTCCTAAACACAGCCTCCTCTGCTCATTGGGGCTAGAATCCAGAACCTCCAGATCTCTGGTATGTTGCATGCCATTATTTACCAAGAACAGTCCGCATTTTCGGCTGAGTGTCCCTAGGAAATCACCATCCCTCCATTTCCCCTCATGGATACCTTGTTAAAATACAATAGTGTGAATAGTGTGATTGTCATTCTTCAGTTTCTAGCTCTCTCCCCCGCCAGGGTCTCTAGAAGTCACATCTCAGAGTGGAGGGTGGGGACTTCTTGTCTCTAAAGTGCAGGTAGATAAATGCAGGTCCATGCATGTTAAGGCACAGTGCAGTGTGCACAATCAAACATCTGGAGTTTCTTTAACCCAGAGAATTCAGCCACGTTCGTGGTGCTCAATTAGGGTTTCCACCTCTTTCTTTCTGACAGGCTCCTTGTCTTTAATAATTTCACAGCATGCAGGGGACAACGTGTTCCTCTCCATTCTGGGTATATTCTGGGAATAGCGGAACCTTTTGAATTAGGCCAGTGTAGACAGGTGAGAATTTTGCTTGCTTTGTTGTTTGATCAGATCTTACCAAAATTCAGAAACTTCTTCATAATTGGGATGGGAACAACCTGAGATTTTTTATTTTTTTTAACGAATGTGAAAGAAAATGAAACTGACCAATTCATCCATTCTTACTTTGGACTACGACCCTCATCTTCCCCAGACAATTGGCTGTGCTGTATGGGGGTGATGGGAGTTGTAGTCTAAAATATCTAGAAGGCACCAGGTTGCCTCTTCCTGACTCTAAGCCAGGGGTTTCAAACCTCTTTCAGCTCAGTGGCCAAATTAAATGAAAGACATGGAGCACAGGCTACAGGCTCAACATGCACTGACTGGTACCGGATCGCCAGGGGTTCAGTCCAGGGCCTTTCTCAATCCTTCTTGGAGATGCCGGGGATTGAACTTGGGACCTTTGGCATACAAAGCAGGTGCTCTGCCACTGAACTACGGCCAATTATGTATCCACTCTGGGTTTCAGCCTGAACCTTAAAGGAGTGATCCATGGTGCTGAACCTATTTCCCCCCTGGGTAGTGTTCAGCACCATGGACAGCTCCTTAACCCGTCAATCTGAAGCCCAGAGTGGATTCACCATGCCACTGACATTTGAGCCACCAGCCTCTACTGCAGAGCTCTCCAACCTTGGGTCCCCAGATGTTGCTGGCCTACAGCTCCCAGCATACTCAGCCAGCATGGCTAATGGCAAGGGATTCTGGGAGCTCTAGTCCAGCAACATCTGGGGACCCAAGGTTGGAGAGCCCTGCTCTACTGGCTACTGCTCTTCCTCATCAGTAGCTCCTGATATCAGCCCATTCTAGGCAGATCCCACTCTCAGATATTCACGACTGAAACCCCTGGGATTAGATGTAAACAACTTAAAACTCTAAATGACAGCAGATGGGTAGGTGAGACTTTATATAAGAGGAAACTGGGCTTGGGATTTCCAGTAGGGAGAAAGCATGCTAGTGTTAATAGCATCTTAGGGAAGCATTGCAAATTCTGTCCTTGTTCCTTCCCTTTTCTTTGTCCTGTTTTTGTTTCTCAGGCCATCGGAAGGCAAGTACCTGTGGGTGGCATATACACCGTTGCCCAGCAACTTAAAAACACATAAAAGATTGCTATAGTAGCAGAATAGAAACCCTTTGTTCCCGGGGACCACTTAGGGCGAAACAAGAGAGAATAGGCGATTTTTAAGGACGAGAATACAGGAGAACCAACCGGGCCTGTTTTCTAATAAGCAGGGCTGAGCATAAACAGATTGCATCTGAGTCTTCTTTGTTGAAATTGGAAAAAAGGGAAGGGGAAAGAAAGAAAGAAAGAAAGAAAGAGAAAGAAAGAAAGAAAGAAAATACTTCAGGCATATCTAACCTGGATGTAGCGGAGGCTGCTGGCTTCAGTGTCAGTGGGGCAGTGTATCCACTCCGGGTTTAGCCTAAACTTTTAAGGAGCTATCCATGGTGCAGAACCCCAGCTCCCAAAAAGTTCAGCATCATGGACAGCTCCTTTAAAGTTCAGACCAAAACCCGGAGTGGATACACCACCCCACTGCCATTGGAGCCACCAGCCGCTGCTGCTGGGACTTGGAAGGAGGGGGGGAGTGTCATGGTGGGATCAGAAGATCAGTATTATATTATTTTGATGGAACAGCTCAGTATTCTGTTTTCAGAAGGCAGCCTGATTCCCTGGAAGCTCACAAGCAAGACATGAGGGGCATAACCCAGCATCTGGTTGTTGAAGGTATACTACTCTTTTATGTGGAGGTTCTGCATAGCTATCACGTTGACAGACATGTCCTCCATCTCTTTGGCTAATAATCCTTACAGCGGGGGAAAGCGATCAAAGTTAGTGGGCACCACCACGTCATGTGTGAGTGAATTTTGAGAAGCTAGTGGTAGACGCTGGGTGTAGAAGTGCTTCCTTTTGTCGGGTATAGCTGAGCCTGTTGCTAGGGACGGAAGGGGTGCCAATTTCACCTGTGAACGTCCATCCTGTTTTGTCTCCATGTGCTTTGTGTGTGTGTGTATGCCATGTGGAAATGGGACAAACCAAAATGGAAAAAGGAGAAATTGAGAGAAATTGAAATTGATGGATGCATCCATCCCTATTAATAATTCTCGAAGTGTACTTGGGATGCCCAGGAAGTTTCATCTCTCTCTATCTGATGCAGCTACCTTTTGCTGGGGAAAGAATATCTGATTCTCAGACAAGATAGTCCTTTCATCAACCATCTTTATATGCATTCCAGCTAGCACAGCTGTCGGAATGAATTCTTCCATACCTTGTGGAGTGGAGCAGAGCATTTTGGATACTGTTAATATACCCTTTCACTTAGGAAGATTACTTTGTATATCTCCAATCAGCAACATCAGCTTCTATATCTCAAATGATCCACCTGTGTATCAATACAACCCCTCGCTGAGTGCCAGCAAAGCAGTGAGATTACAGCAAGATATTCCGATATTTTCCTTGGAAAACATTTATTTTCCCATTTAGAAGTTTTTATTTATGACAAGACGGCTCACTAATCTGTAATGTATCTTGAAATCATGATAACAAGGAAGAATTGGACATCTTCTCTCCATCTTTTTGTATGAGGATGCAAAAAACATTCTTGCCATTTAAATGATTTTTGATTGCCTTTTCCTAAAGTGACCCCCCCTCCAGTTATCAGTTTAATGGAACAGATATCTTTGGAATCAAAGTAAAGGTATATAAGAATCCACCATAGGCATGTGTGTAAATAGGTTTGCCTCATTTCGGAAGCTTAGGTTGTGAGAATTTTGGAAGTAAGACTAATGGCGCAATCCTTTATGCGTATTTTCTCAGAAGTAAGCCCCATAGAGTTCAATCAGCCATGGGGGCCCTGCTTTTGGGCCCACCAGTAAGATCCATCAGAGTGGCGGGCACAAGAGATGGAAGTGGCCCTCTTATTGTAGAACTCTCATCCCTGGGAAGTGCATGTGATTCACCTGTTGGATGATTTTAAGTGGGCACTAAACACCTTGCTGTTTACATGTGTTTTTCACTGATAATATTGGTGATTTTACACCCTTAAATTGAAATTTAAACTATTGCTGCTATTTTACTGCTGATTTTTGGAATGAATTGTTTCTAGGTGACTATTACTGTGAATTTTGTAATGGGCTCTCAAGGCGCAATCCTATGCATGTTTAGACAGAAAAAACAACTCCCAGCATGCCTACAACTCCCAGCATGCTTGCTTGGGTATGCTGGGAGTTGTAGGCCCCTTTTCTGTCTAAACTTGCATAGGATTGCACCCTTAAGCTGTTTTATGCTGTGTGTGTGTGTGTCTGTGTGTGTAAATGATATGAACTACCCTGAGAGGGCTGTATTAGCCCTGAAAGGTGGTGCAAAAACATTTTTAAATGAATAAATGTGCAAGTCAACATATTGACTTATGAGCAAGCCCAACTGGGGTAAGCAATGCTCCATTTCACTTGTTTGGACTTACTCCTTTGTGAGCATACTTAATTGGAAAGAGGTCCCCTTAGAATTCAGCGTGACCTTCTTCTGAAGAAATAGGGTTAGAAAGGTAGTGACAGTGCACTTCATGTGAGGCTTTGAACCTGAGTCTCAGTAGATGCACACAATCTACCTCTCTGACCACTACACCACACTGCCCTTCATGGGTTAGATGGATGCACTGCTTGGGTTGCTTGGGGCACTATCTACTGCAGTTCTGGGCAGCTTGTAGTCCTCCTGATGTTTTGGCTCATGACTCCCATCAGCCGTAGCCAGCATAGGCAGTGGTGAGGGATGATGGGATTTGTAGGCAAATAGAGCTGGAGAGCCACAAGTTTCCACAAGATGTGGTGATGTCCACCAATTTAGATGGCTTTAAAAGGGGATTGCACAAATTCATGGAGGAGAAGGCTATCAATGGCTGCTAGTCCTGATGGCCATATGCTACCTCCACTATCAGAGGCAGGATGCCTACGTACACCAGTTGCTGGGGAACATGGGTGGGAGGGTGCTGTTGCACTCCTGTCCTGCTTGTGGGATCCCGTGGGCAACTGGTTGGCCACTGTGTGAACAGAATGCTGGACTAGATGGACCCTTGGTCCGATCCAGCATGACTCTTCTTAGCTTCTTAAGTTGCCCAGCCCTGACCTCCTGGCCTGTAAAAGAACTCAACAACCCCCACACAATGGACATACTGTTTCAGGTGAGAAGGGAGACTCATGGGGGGAGGGCCCCCTTTGGGGGTGTCTCGCCCAAAGGCCCTCAGAAACCTGGAGCCAGTGCTGCGTTCCACAGTTTATTTATTTATTATATTTATACCCCGCCAGTTGAATGAATGGAGGGGGTGCATCCAAAGACAGGGCTCAGAGGGGTATTCAGACAGTGACCTGTGGTTTCAGAACAAGGATGTTAGGAGTGCATGAATATGTCCCTTTTTGTTTTGTTCTTTTAAATCTGTGATATCGAGGCCGCGAAACAGTGTCTTAGGACTGCTGCGTGAAGGAGGTCTGATCAGCTCCGAGAACTGTTTTCATTCTGGGTTAGGAACAATGAAATTATATGGCTGTCTCCTGCCGGGAATCTAATAGCCAGGTAACCACGTGAAGCCTCGGTTGACCAGCAAACCCATGGACGTTTCCCCCTTTTCCCCTCCTCTTTTGCTTGGCCAACTGCCGATTCAATAAAATATCCAGCGGAGACTGGTCATTGAAAGGATCGACTGGCGTAGTCTGAATAATTACTGTTTGGCTTGGCTTCCGTAGGTCCAACCCCCCCACTCCCCCCCCTGACACACATACTTGGAGAGGAGTCAGTACCAGTCCCCCCCCCCAATCAGTAGAAGCTTAGAACATTTCTGTTTCGCTTTGTTCTCGCTGTGCTGGTTTATTGCAGTGGAAAGGAGCATTTGACGAAGTAATAAAAGCCCCGATGACAGAAAAGAGAGAACCGCAAACCCTCCAGCGATACAGCAGGGAAACTCCGCAAAGTGTGTGTGTGTGGGAAATAAAAAGCACAGTTGTCTTCATGAAAGCTTGGGGAGACTGCTCGATTTTCCACCAGAAAGGGGAAGCAACAAGAGGGACTAGCGGCATGGTAAATTCACAGCAGGTGCCAGGCCCTGCTTTCTTACTGTTGCCTACTGATGCAGGCATAAACAGCTGATGATTCAAGGGCATGTGTGTGACACCTATGCATAGACGAGGAAGTAGGAACTAGGAGTGAGGGCTTTCAAAGGATTCTACCTTTAAAAGCAGGGGACCAGTGAGAAGCTAGTGCCTCTGGATTTTACCCTGAACTTTCAAGGCGCTATCCATGGTGCCGAACCCTACCCGCAAAATAGGCTCGGCAACATGGATAGCTCCTTAAAAGTTCAGAGTATAATCCGGAGCGGATACACAGCCCCGCAGACATTGGAGCCAGCACAGCCTCCACTGCAGGGAACTGGACGATAAGAACATATATCACGCCCGTGCTTTGTGATCTGCACTGGCTTCCAGTCCAGCCTTGTCACCGAGGGGTGGAGGTCAGATACTGGGTTGGCCAGGGGAGGTTCAGCCTGTGTTTCCTACCCATTTTGACAAGCTTTGCTCAGACGGCTGGCCTAGCCTAGAAGGAAGGGTTTTTATAGGGCCCGGCGCCTCTCCATTGGCTTGCAGCGGTCAGCTGACCCCTTCCAATCTGACAACACTCAGGACAATATTGCAGCTTAGAGGCAGTGCAGTCTGGTATCTCCAAAGTCAGCGGGGCTGTGTATCCACTCTGGATATCACCCTGACCTTTAAAGGGGCTGTCCATGGTGCTGAACCATATCACCACAATAGGTTCAGCACCATACAAGTCCGGAGTAAAATCCGGAATGGATACATGGCCTCGTGGACACTGCAGCCACCAGCCTCCGCTGCTTAGAGGCGCCCTTGCTCTCTGGAGCTGAGTCTGACTGGCTGGCTGAAGGTAAGACACCCAAGACTGGCTACTGGTGGCCCAGGTTCAAGACCTCCCCCTCTTGATGCCTCACAGGCCTGTATCGATTGTATGTACCACACTAAGTCCAGAGTGCAGCATTACCTGACTGCACCACTGGCCTAAACAATTTGTGTGGGCCCTGCTGCAATGAATTAGGCAGGGGTGGGGAACCTTGCGCCTGGGGGCCACATCCAGCCCCAAGATGACCTTACTCCCTTCCCCTGGCCCTACCTCCTTTCCCCTAACCACTAAGCGTTTGGTGGTTCCCCAGCTTTTGTGCAGTTCTTACTCCATTCTAAAAGGTTGGCACGTTCCCGGCAGTAAGATCTATAAGCTAAAATGTTCTGGTATTTTTGGTCCTGCCCTTTCTGCCATCGGCCACACACCCCTTTGCCTTCTGCCCCGCCCACTGCTGATATGCAGCCCCACGAGAGCTTCTCTGAAATAGAATTTGGCCCTTGGGCTGAAGGAGGGTTCCCCACCCCTGGCGTTAGGAACATTTTGAATGGGGTAGACAACAGTCGAAACGTGGCTTGTTGGCTTGGATCACGTTTCAGGGTTGGTTTTGCCCCCACTCCCATTCCTTACAGCAGTGGTTCCCAACCTTGGGTCCCCAGATATTGCTGGACTACAGCTACCAGAATCCCTTGCCATTAGCCATGCTGGCTGGGTATGCTGGGAGCTATAGGCCAGCAACATCTGGGGACCCAAGGTTGGGAACCACTGCCTTACAGTAACTGTGTAACACTGTTTGGGTGCTTGAAGAATAGCCGGGAAGTAGGCGAGGAGAGAGTTAAATGCCTTTGCAAAATCCTGGGCAGGCGGATCTGGCAATCTGCATGTTGTTTCGGCCTGTCTTGATTTGATATGTACAGTGTTGGTTTGCCGGTGGATACAGTTTAATTTCAGGGTAGGGTAGTCTGTAAAATTAAGATTGCGAGAACATATTGGTCTTCTGCAGTGGAAGGGGGAGTTGGGAGAAGGAGAGGAATTCCTCCGGCTCATTTGTATGCCTAGGAGAAGTGTTGCCTCAGTAACACTCCTCAAGTTCTTGAAGAGGAGTTGCTCAGGTTTGTTGTCCTTTCCTACTCAGGGACAAATAGGGTTGTGTGCAGAGGTGGCTGGTGTCTCCTGTGTCAGTGGGGCTCCTTATCCATTGCAGTTTTTATTCTGAGCTTCATAGGAGCACCATGGATATCTCCTATAAAGCTCAAAATAAAAGCTGCAATGGATAAGGAGCCCCACTGACATGGGAGTCACCAGCCTCCCCTGGTTGTGCGATCCTGGAAAACTTGTTCCGTTTGAGCTCGATGGACTTCTGATACATTTCTGACCCAATGGCCAAAAGGAGGCCAACTTGGGTTTTTCTTTTTGGCTTTTGCGAAATTGCTCAAAATATCTGTACAGATTTGGAGCCGAGAACTGTGTATCTGTAGCGCAATTCGCGCAAATGGGGCCAACTTGTTAGATCCGAGTCATTGTTCTTGTGGCTCTTCTTGGTGTAGTGTTTAACCTGAGAAGTATGGAAGCATCTTCCTCTCACTGCATCTGCACACACTCCACCTTGGCCACTTTCAATTTTCTGACACTTAATTTCAGATTTGTGCAAAATTCAGGCCTCTGCTCCGCAATTTGCGCCAATTTACATGTGGACTGGAGGCCCAAATTTTGTGCACATTTCCCCAGCTTTTTTTTTTTTTTTTTTTTTAAATAGGCAAATTGTGGCCCGTTTTAGAACGGGAAGTCCGTTTGCTGGCTCAGCTTGCGTCAGATCAAGTTGGCACCAGTGCAGGGTTGACAAAACAGAATCTGTGTGGCCGAGTTGGGATAATCAGTTGGATGTTCACCTCCCTATCGGATTCCTCACACTTCCCTAGGGACAAACAGTTTTGTCTTGTTCTATGCTTTGCAGGTGCCATTTTGTCCTCCGTCTGTATATAAGAATATAAGATCATCTCTTCCCCGGGAAGTAAACAAAAATGAACACAACCAATATCTGGGGAATTTCTTAGTATAAAACTTGCTCTTAACTAGTGTCAAGCTGAAAATGTGCCCTCTCCCAATTTCTTGTCCCATGGACAGTGTTTTTCCCACTGCTAGGATTCCATTTTCTCCCCAGAATGCCTTGAATTTATTCCAGGGCATTCTGGGGTGATACTGGTGGTGGAATGGTGGTCATTGCAAAGCATGGTGACCACCAATGGCAGAGTGGATCTCCTTGTTGACAGTGGCACCCGGTGGCTGGCTCCAATGTCAGTGGGGCGGTGTATTAAGTTTTAATCTGAACTTTAAACTTTACTCTGAGTTTTAATCTGAACTTTAAAGGAGCTATCCATGGCGCTGAGCCCCCGGGAATAAGTTCAGCACCATGGATAGCTCCTTTAGCTCAGACTAAAACCTGGAGTGGCTACACTGCCCCACTGACATTGGAGCTACCAGCCTGCACTGCCTGTTGGCATTCTTAAAATAAAGGAAGAAAAAGAGCAAACTCAACGTTTCTCCCCGTCCACATTCCCAAAATATTACTCCCATTTTGGGGGGACATTTTCACCCTGCCTCCCCCATTCAAGCTGCAAATTCTCACTGAGAACTTTACGCCTGGCATTTATTTCTCTTTTCTTGGATTTTTTAAAAAATGTTTTCTTTGGGTTGGTTTGGTTATACGCAGCCCTTGATTTGAGACTCATGACCCCCCTGGTCCTCCTGATTTATTTTTAATTTTTAAAGATATATATCTTCAAAAATTAAAAATAAAATTTTTTTAGAGCCAGTGTGGCGTAGTGGTGAGAGTGCTGGACTGGGACTCGGGAGATCCGGGTTCTAGTCCCCACTCGGCCATGAAACTCACTGGGTGACTTTGGGCCAGTCACTGACTCTCAGCCTAACCTACCCCACAGGGTTGTTGTGAGGATAAAATGGAGAGGAGGAGGAGGAGGATTATGTAAGCCAGTGTGGCGTAGTGGTGAGAGTGTTGGCCTGGGACTCGGGAGATCCGGGTTCTAGTCCCTGCTCAGCCATGAAACCCACTGGGTGACTTTGGGCCAGTCACTGACTCTCAGCCTAACCTACCTCACAGGGTTGTTATGAGGATAAAATGGAGAGGAGGAGGAGGAGGATTATGTAAGCCGCCTTGGGTTCCTTGCAGGAAAAAAGGCGGGGTATAAATATAAATATAAATATAAACAGGGCTTTTTTTCTGGTGGAACTCACCGGAACTGAGTTCCAGCACCTTTTCTTCTATTAATTGCATTACAATTTAATCGCCATCTACTCCCGAGGAAATGTAATCCAAGAGTTCCGGTACCCTTTTCTCCAGAAAAAAAAGCACTGAATATAAATATAAATATACTGGGAGACTGGCAGACCACAAAGTGAAGTGCTGTAGTTGGAGGGGAGGATGCCTGGGCAAGAATGGCCTGCTGCTGCCTTTCAAGGGGTTCCGGAGCAATCTCCCCCACTTTTAAAGGAAATCCCTTCTTCCTCTGCCCTGTGGGGAATTTCCAATCGAGCACTGGTCATGAATGGCATCCATTATGGGCCATGGATCCCAAAAACAACCAAAGGGGCCCGTTGGGAGAGAGAGATCCCCTGCCATCCATGTTCTCCTCTCAGCTTGAGTTTGGCCTCAGGTGTGGCCTGTTCGGCATTGTTTGTTAGGTGTGTTTGAAGCTCCGGGCATCATTCTTTGCTAAAAAGTTCGTGTTTACAATTTGACTTTTTAATTAGCTTAATGTGGCACAGGGTTGGGGGGGGGGAAGGATGGGGAGGAGAATTTCACATGCAAATGGTACCGCTGGCATAGCAGTGGCGAGGTTTTTTAATTTCAGGGTAGGATAGTTTGCATAAATACGGGCTGCTGAGTGTGTGTGTGTGTGCATGTATGTGAATACACACACACACACACACACACACACACACACATATATATAATCACAGCAGGGAAGATGTGGGTGGAACATAATTTTCAAAAATTCCAGTGCAGCATTAATGTGTCAGGATTACCTGCTGGGAATTCACCACCTCTTTTGTGCCAGGGTTTAAAGAGAATTATTCTTTTGTGGCCTGTGTGGTTGTTTTTTTTTAATTGGCCCCAAAGAACAGAAGAAGCACAGGAGATTTTTCATCTGGCCATAGCCAGCCCCCTTCGAAATAGGGGAAGGGGTCAGTGGTGGAGCACATGTATTGCATGCAGAATATCCAAGGTTCGATCCCCTGGCAGCCTCTCCAGGGAGGGCTGGGGAAATTCCTCCCTGAAACCCAGGTTCAAATCCTTACCCAGCCATGAAGTGCCCTGGGTGATCTTGGGCCAGTCACTCTCTCTGCCTAAGCTACCTCACAGGGTTGTTGTGGGGAGGGGGAATGACAAGCCATGTACGCTGCTCCTTGGAGGAAGGGCAGGATAAAACTGTCATAAATTTTAAAAACAGAAATGGGGGAGCTGCCCAATTATTTTAAAAGGTTTGGGTGTCTGAGAGGATTGTCAGTTTATTTTTAAGGTTTTTAAACTCTGCCTTTCCCCACTGTAGCTCAGGATGGCATGTCTGGCACCCCCACAGCAGCAAATGGCCCCAGTTTACCTTCATGGGATGAGCAGGGACTTGAACCCAGGTCCACCCAGTCCTGGTCCGACACTCCAGTCACTCTGCCAGGCGGGATGCATGCAGCCTTATTTGATGCTCACCAATTAAACTGCCCGTCGATATGGCTGAAAGAAGAGAGACTTCTGAGACAAAATGAGGGGGGAGGAGGGGGGCGGAAATGCTCCCAATTGCTCGCTGTTGCCATGATAGGGGATGTACACTTAAATTGGGTTTAATTGATATCTTGCAAATGAATAATAATCTATTCCAAGTAAGGATTGAGTGCTGAAATCACTGCAGAAGGAGTTCTTAATAGCAGGTGCTCTGAGTCGAGCAATGGAAGAGAATAAAGATGAGGGGGGTTATTCCTCCCCCCCCCTGCTCCCATATGTATCTGTTACCCCTGATGTTGCGATGGTTATTGTGCTGTGGTACGGCTGGTTCTTCGGTGAGCAGATTGGAAGAGGGATCATTTTGAAATGCTTCTGGTATAGACCCCTCCTTGAACTGTCTGTCTGTCTGTCTATCATCATCTATCCGTCTATCCATCCATCCATCCATCCTTCCATCCATCTATCTTGGGTGCAGTTCTATGGGTTGCGCCACTGTTGGACGGAAGCCACCAATCTCGGGGGCTTCCGAGATTCTTGTGCCCTGTCGGGCTGCGACCAGCAAGGCAGCAGCAGCAACGCGGGCGATTTTCACCTCTCCGTCCTCCTTTGTTGCTCTCCCCCCCCTCTAGACAGGCCTCTGAGCCCATCTAGCAGAGGCATGCTGGTGGGGACAGAGCTGGGACTGGAGAGGCCGTAGAATTCGTCATAACCTGACTCCTCCTTTCTCCTCCCCACCCACCGTCCGCAACACCTCCCAACGGACCTCTCTCAGGTTCTCCGAGGCTGCTTTTGCGACCTCGTAATCCAGGCATCGCAGTTCTTTCTGTGGCAGCTGTGAGGGGGTAGGGATGGGGTGGGGAAGGAAGGAAGGAAGGATCGGGTCTTGGAGTGCCCCTTCCAAGGTTATAATAGTGTCTACGGCCTCAGAGGGGGGACTGCAAGGAATCTTATGTTCCCTGGGACATTCTGCCAGGGACCATAGAATTGCTCTCTTAATAGCAATCTCAATTCTCTGCCAAAACGGCACCACCCACGCATCAGCAGGCTCAGTGGCATCCGAAGGTTTGCAGAAGCACAAAAAAATCTTCAGGGGAAAAGAAGTCCTAAAGGGGAAAAGTGATACTGCCCCTTCCGAACCAGCCCAATGAAGGCTGGGTGTCCTCAGTTGTCATCGAATGCTCTCTGTTTGGAGGATCGGATGATGGAAAACTGGGTGGGAAGAGAAATGGAACAGAGTATCTTGAAGAAGAGCACTCGACACCGCAACATTCTGTTGCAGTTCCCACTTGTCCATTTGAAATGGAATTTGAATGACCACCCAGAATCTTCCATCCTGGGACACAAGCAGCATGGGGCAGAGGCAGAGAGAGCGAGAGAGCGAGAGAGCTGAGAGCGAGAGCGAGAGCGAGAGCGAGAGAGAGCACCTTTGTTGATCTGGTTTGTCAATTATTCAACCTGGCTTGATCATGTAGCCAGCCAAAAGTATGCCACATATATAGGTGTGTCTGTGTGTGCTTCTGGGTTCATGTGTATATTTCTGGAAAAGCAGCTGCCAAAAGGGGGCAGTGAACCATAGTTTTTTCCCCCTTGAATTTTGTCGTTGATTATTTAAAAGTCTTTATATATATATGTGTGTGTGTCTCTCTCTGTGTTGTATGTTTTTATGTATATGGCTTTATAATGTATTTTTAAAATGTTTTAATCTTTGTAAACCTCCCAGAGAGCTTCAGCTATTGGACAGTATAGACATGTAATAAATGGAATGAAAAGAACAAAACAGAATGAGTAAGAAAAGCTTTTTGTGGGGAAGGGGGTATTTTGGAGAAATTTCTTGGGTGGGAACTCCCTTTTACATGCCCAAAATGTCCACCCATGAAAATTCCAGCTCAGCCTTATGAATCAATAAGGTGATAATAAATCCTATACATAGGGTAAACGGTGGTACCTGTCGTAGTTGTCGACATGTCAGTGTGCATCAGCTCTGGATCAAGCTGAGATGCATAATGAAGCGGGATTTGGATTAGGGGCTAATCCAAAAAGAATATGAAAAATAAATGGAAGGGTAAGACCAAGACCAAGAGCCATGGCTGTCAGTCACTGTTCACAAAACTGGGTTAGATGGACCAAGGGTTTGACTTCAGTATAAGGCAACTTCCTATGTTCTCAACTAGCTCTGCACTGAATGACTTTCATTCCCAATAATTCAGTGGCCCTGCTTACTATGTATCGCAAAGGCCCCTTGCTTTTAGTGGATGGGGAATTGCTTGGGACCAGATTGAGTGTACTTATATGGCGGAGTCTGCGTTGTACAGCAGCTTTGATGGTTCATTTATTGATTTATAATTTTGTATCCTGGCCAGTTTAGGAAGCTCTTGGCTCCCATTTCAGCTTCCATTATGGAGATGTTGATATGCTTACTTAACAATCAATGCATTAATGTACAAAAGCTAGCAAGCAGTTTGTTAGGCCTTTAGCCAGAACGTAAGCTCGTGCGATTGTTGCAAGATGCTGCCACTGAGACTGGCAAGCATTTCAGAGCTGTTGCTTTGATTTATTTGGGTTCCCTTGATGCCAAATATATAAGTTTTTATAAAGCAGCTCCGTATTAACTTTGCATAAATTAATTTTGGCCTGTTGGCATAGTCCCGGCAATATCCCTTATGCTCTTTTTGAAGGTTTGGTTCAAAAAGCGACTGCTAAAATGGTTATAAAAAAGGAAAAAGGGAGAAAAATGGATGATCCAAATTAGCTGTTAATGGATACAATGAGGATTTATGCCCAGTGGAGGGTGGTGACTCCAATGTCAGCGGGTGTGTGTGTGTGTATCCACTCCAGGTTTTATTCCAAACTTTAAAGGAGCTATCCATGGTGCCAAATCCTATCCCCAAAATAGGTTCGGCACTATGGATAGTTCCTTAAAAATTCAGAATATATGCATGCCTCTGAAAGCAACCTCATTTAGAAAACTGTCAGGCAAAGAGAATATGAAAAATAAATGGAAGGGTAAGACCAAGACCAAGAGAAAGTGGTGAATCTTGGATTTGAGAACCTGAGGATGAAGATAGGCATAACAGTGGTAGAACAGTGGAGCCATTTTTGAAGCCTCCTTACCACATTCCAGACAAACATACCCTTTCCTTTCTGGGGTTGATTCCTGAAGGAAATAAGGATCCACAAGTTCGTAGCAAAAACTGGCTGTGTACCATTCTGACTGGTTAGTGCCCTGGAGCTTTTAGAGATGTAGTTTCAAGGATGCCTGACATCCATATGAAGGAATTGGGTGCCCTGGGAAAATTCCAATTCCCATGGTCCCTGGAACACTACCGTAGTGGCATTTCAGGTGCCAGAGGGGAAGGCTTGTAGGCCTTCATTGAAACTTTCCTGCTGTCACCAGGTTGGATTAACAGGGAGGCAGGAGGGACGTGGTGAGGGAGAGAGTTATTCTCTAACTCGGAGTACAAAGTGAGCCAGAGAAGAGCTTTGGGCCAGTCATAGTCACCTTGGATTGAGGGGATCATTGCAAGTCACCCAGGTTCTTAGTAGAGCACTTGCTCTGCATGCAGAAGCTCCCAGGTGTGATCCCCGGCATCTCTAGGTAGGACTGGAAAAGACTCCTGCCTGAAACCTTGGAGAGCCATGGCTGTCAGTCACTGTTCACAAAACTGGGTTAGATGGACCAAGGGTTTGAGTGACTCAGTAGTATAAGGCAACTTCCTGTGCTCCCGACTAGCTCTGCACTGAATGACTTTCATTCCCAATAATTCAGTGGCCCTGCTTACTACGTATCGCAAAGGCCCCTTGCTTTTAGTGGATGAGCCAGGCTTAATTGGAAGTGGTGAATCCCTCGCCAGCAAAACTACCCCACCCCACAGCATTGCTCTGCTGGTCATGGCAGACTTGAGCTGAATCAAGGCCAGGGAACAATTGGCTCCAGGGTTGCCTTTGCAAAGGAACTGTTCCATCAACATCCCAATGGCCTGAACAACTCCTCTCTGGTCACAGCTTGGCTGGCCCGTGTGACGCGACTGTGACGCTTAATGTGTGTGCCCTCCACCAAACCTCCTCTTTTTTCAATCCTCACAAGCGGCACGTGGCTAAACACGGGTCGAGTCCTTCCTCGCTCAGTGCAGCTGTTGTGCAATTATAGCTCCACTTTTCAATTTTTGAATCACTCTTTTACATTGTGCATGGCGCCCTAAACCGGCTGGACCTCCTAGGCATCTCTCGCAGAGAACCTGCGGCAAGCCGTGTGGGAGGAACAGGTTAACGGGAGCCCAAATGACAGGTTACGTATTTGGTTGAGTCCACGGTTCCAAACTGTTCAGCTTTTGTCTCCAGTGTGTTCCTGCATAAAAAGGCAGCGGGCTATATTGCGGTCCCATTTTCTCTTGCAGGAACTGTACTTCCCTCGGTCCTGTTTAATTAGCAGTTAAACTTCATCAAGAGCAGGAGGCGTGGACGGATGGAAGAAAGGCTAGGATTGCATTGTTGTCATGGAAAAGGGGAATCGACCGCCTGCAGGGAACAACCGAGCATCACCCTTCTTCTCGTTAGCCCACCTGGCTTGCCCATTTCAAGTGGGAATGTTGGGTGCCTTTACAAGGGCTGTTAATTGGGTGGTAATTGCTGGCGGTGCAGCCTGACTGAGTGAGAGCAGGAGCTGGAGTTCTTTTGCCTGGTTGTTTTTGTGTGCTGGCGGTTATGGATCCATAGAGTTGGAGGTAGAGATGTGTGGATCAGCAGAGCTCGAGCTTTCCGAAGTTCTCTGAACTCCACCTCAAAGCTCTTTCCGACTCGAGTCTGTAACTGGACTGTGAGCTTTGTTTTTTCTTTTCTTTTCGCGTGAAAATCCGTGCGTATTTTCGTGCATATTTCCCCAAATGTAGGCATCAGTTGTGTGCAAGTTTGAAATGTATGCCTTCTCCTACTGATTAAAGCATATTTGTGAGCATTTTCCAAATGCACGCATGCGGTCGAACACACCTGTTTTGGTCTGCGAACCACATTGCAAACTCAGAAATGTACGGGCTTCGACTGTATATTGTGTCTGAGTCTGTGTTCAATCCGGAAGGTGTGAACTGGGTAAATCCTGATCAAACACAAACTGAAACATATTTCTTATACATCCCTAGTTGGAGGTAGAGTGGCCATGTATCCTGCTTTACAAAGGACAGTCCTCTGTTTCAGCCTTCCCCAATCTGGTGCCCTCCAGATGTTTTGGGCCAGAACTCCCAAAATTCCTCACTGTTAGCCACGTTGGCTGGGGCTGATGGCAACTGAAGTCCAAAACATCTGGAGTGTGCCAGGCTGGGGAAGTTACTTTTTATAACTACACTACAGCAATGATATCAACACAAGTAAAACTGTCGACCCCTCACCATTTATTTTTCAGTCATGGGATTTGTGCCTCATACATACTCAGCACCAGGGGAGGTTGGTGACTCCTGTGTCAGTGGGGCTTCCTATCCATTGCATCTCTTTGTTTTAGCTTTACAGGAGCTATCCATGATGCTGAACTCCACCCCCCAAATAGGTTCACCACCATGGAGCACCATGGATAGCTCTTATAAAGCTTCCCGGTATCAGAAGCAGCATGCCTATGTACACCAGTTGCTGGGGAACATGGGCGGGAGGGTGCTGTCGCACTCATGTCCTGCTTGTGAGATCCCGTGTTCAGCTGGTTGGCCACTGTGTGAACAGAATGCTGGACTAGATGGACCCTGGGTCTGATCCAGCAGGGCTCTTCTGATGTTCTTAAAGCTCAAAGAAAAAGGAGACTAGAAAAATAATGATTTGTTTGTTTGTGGGTTCATGGAATAATAAGTGAATTTGGGACAATGGGAAAAAAAGAGATTTCTCATTCTGATTATCGAGTAAGAAAAATTATTGTTACCTATATTTGCTGTAGAAGAAAATCGGAAGTCTATTTTGTTTTGTTAATTGTTATATTTTTGATATTATAGAAATGATTTTTTTTTTAAAATAAAGATGCTATGGATCAGGAGCCCCGACTGACAAATGAGTCAACAGCCTCCCCGGCAGCACATGGGTCTAGTAGTCAATTGTTTATAACAAGTGTTCAGTGGTCCACTGTAGAGGTCATCAAACTTTGGCAAGGGTCAAGATTCCAGATTAGTCGCTGTTGCTGGCCTCTGGTTCCCTTTCCACCCCACATCTCAGACACAAGGTAACACGGCCTGCATTCACACACCCACATCCAGCTTGATTGCATGAGCTGCCCTTTCTGTGTATTCCCAAGAGTCCCGCTTTCCAAATAATCCATCTCCTGTGTTTTCCGCTACATGATGAGGACGGTGGTTGCTGGCCCCTCTTTTCTTTAAAACTTCCCATCTTCTGCTACTCCTGGGAACTCCAGCGGAGATCAACCAACCTCATGTGGCAGCGTTGAACTGTAATTCTCCCGCAGGCATGATTATACGTCAGCCTGTCTTATCTCTTAAGTGGTACTTCTTGCTTCCTGCTGGGAGTGGCTGATTAGATTCTGGTGAGGTTTGGATCTTCTGTGGAAGAGAGATTCTCCTCCCACCCAGCGACTTAACTCAGTGCTGCCTCTTTCCCCCCATATAACTTCTCAATGGAAAAACAGCAACACCAATCCACTTCTTTTACATGCTCACAAAACCTCCCAGAATATAATGTGGAGTTTATCAGGCACCACTGCCTTGAGGATAGATGTTATGCAGGAAGGAAGGGATCAATCAAGGACCACCTGATCCCAAATAAGTCTGCTTGATCCCTGAGCTTATTGGGAGAGAGTATTCTTTGGGTGCATCCCTCCCCTGTGCCCCTCCCCCCCCCCGGAGGGGAGGAGGGTGGAGAGTGAGGATTGGGTCTTTGTAGCAACCTTGCATGGAATGTCCTGCTCAGGTCTTCATATTACTCTTACAAGTTTTAGGGACCAGACAATTTCTAAGAAACTTCTTGGGGTTTAAATTCCGCTTATATTTAGTTTAGATCCACTGGCTGCTTTTAATACTTTTGTTTTTGTGGTGTGTGTGTGTGTGTGTGTGTGAGAGAGACAATTGTTCTCTTGGCTGTTTACATATACATACAGACATATATATATATATATATATAGTTTATAGTTTTTATTTGTTCTATTTTAGTATCTTAGGGCGCAGTCCTATGGCCACTAGACAGAGTCTAGATGGCAGTAGGAAGATTCGGAGTCCCAGCTCTCCGGCCTCGCCGGAAACGTGCTCCAGGTTCGGAGCTGGGACTCCGAATTTGGAGCGCCCTCCCTCCGCCCTCATAGCCAGCATAGAAAGTACAGTGCTGGCTGCAGCTCCGAGGTCGCAAGAGCAACCTCAGAGACAGGCTTTTGTGGGCAGGGCAAGAGACAGGCAGCATACATAGTATCTCAGCCTCTGCTCCCTGCGCTCCAGGGCAACAGACGTAGACGGCTGGAATTGGCCTTTGCCTCCGCTCTCCTCCTGCCTAGGATGGGATGCCCGTAATCCTCCAAGCTCAGAGGGTTATGGGCAGCCACGTTGGATGCCGCTGTTAGGCTGCAATCCTAAACACACCTCCTAGGGTGTGCGTGCCCTTGGACTTAAGGAAGGGGGAGAAACTCATTTGGTTCGCATTTTGATGTCAGTCCACCTAGTCTGCACGCCCAGAACCAATACGTCGCAAACTGAAGCGTGGTTATCCTTCTCCAAACTTTGTTTGTGATGCAGTTCTGCGATTGAAAAATGTATCTGTTTGGGAAAAGTGTGCCCCCAAAATATGTATATCAGTGAAAATGACACACAAAAGTGCACTATGGTAGGTCAACAAGAGAACTCCCTTCTCTGACTAATGCCTCTGTCTCCCAGTTTCATGGAACACACATAGGAAGCTGCCTTATCCTGAGTCAGACCCTTGGTCCATCTAGCCCTGTATTGTCAACACTGACTGGCAGCAGCTCTCCAGGGTTTCAGGCAGGATCCTTTCCTAGCCTTACCTGGAGATGCCGGGGATTGAACCTGGGACCTTCTGCATGCAAAGCAGGTGCTCTGTCCCACTGAGCTATGGTCCCTCCCCTACAGCACCTGGTATTCCAAGGTGGCCACCCATCCAATCCAAGTACTAACCAGGCCCAACCCTGCTTAGCTTCCGAGATCAGGAATGTTCAGGGTGGTCACAGAGTGAATGTCGTTATTTATGTAGCCAAGTGGCATCACCCACGCACAAGAGGGGAGGTATCAGCAAGCTCACAGGAACCCCAAGATTTGCAGAAGTACAAAAAAAGTTTTTAGAAAAGCAAAGAGCTTAAGGGGATAAGCAAAGGAGGACTGAGCATGCTCAATAGGCAAAAAATGCTGGCTGACTGTTCAGGGGTGTAGGGGAGGAATAGAAAACCAGGGGGAGTGGGAATGGAATGGAGTGTCCCAAAAGTGGGCACGGCTGGCTGGAACCCTGAACAGGAATACCACGCTCTGCAGTGTCGTTTTGCTACACAGCCAATCGTGTTGTTCCTTAGCCATCTCCCTCTGCCCCCACCGCTCCAACAAAAATGAAATGGCCCCATATGGTTTTCATAGAGAAGGTGCTTCAATCCCTTCTATCTTCCTCTACCTTCCACTTTTTTTTTAATTTTATTTTTTTAAAGAAAAACATATTGTTACGCTCTTGGAGGCTTCAAGATAAAAGAGTAATAATAGATGAATAATGAAAATAAAAATAGCCTTTTCTAACACACCAAAAAAATTGTGAATAGAATGCTCAATTTGGATCCCCCTTGCGAGAAAGTGACAGCGAGCGTAGGTGTATTTTTAGCTCACTCGTTTCGTTCCTCATTGTCAGAGTGGCTGAGCCGCTTTCGACGCATATCTTTCGGACCAAAAGGAAGGCGACGGTTCTTTTGAGCGGTTCATGCTGGCGTCTGCATTCAGCCGGCTTCTCCCCAGCTCCTGTGTTGCGAATTGCTCATTCTCTTTTCTTAACTAGCTCCTCAGACTTGCGGGGCTAAGCAGATCATCATTGTGCCAGGCCCGGAACCGGGGCATTCGTTATTTCTGTCCTGGGCGGAAATGGCGGCTTGCTAAAACGGCCGTGCCGCCGGCTCCAGACTTTTGAGGGCCTTTGGGCAAGACACCCTCAGTGGTCCCCCTCCCACAGCGGGTCCACCTTCTCACCACCATTGTCACCGGCTCACATTGCTGCTCCTCCTCCTCTTCCTTGTGATTGGTGCCACTTGCTTGCTTGAGAGGCAGAGAGCCAGGGAGCAAGCAGGCCGTGGCATCTCCTGCTGCTTCTCACCACCACAGTTGTTTGGGACCAGAGGGAGAGGCAAGTGAACAAGCGGGTTGCAGCGATGAAGAGGAGGAGCAACTCCAGGCCGCGGGGGGGGGGGGGGGGCTCTTGTCATTTCATTTCATGTATTACAATTCTATACCGCCCAATAGCCAAAGCTCTCTGGTTGGTTTACAGAGATTGAAAACCTTAAAAATACAACACTGTACATATAAAAACATTATACAAAACATAATATAAAATTATACACTCACGCACGCATGCGTGCGCGCGCGCACGCACGCACGCACGCACACACACACACACACACAGTCAGTGGGCCCCCTGCTGGAGTGGGGGCCATCAGCAAGTGCCCAACCAGGCCTACCTTTGATGCTGCCCTTGGTAGAACCTTAACAACTTTAAAAACCACAATATTGTACAGTATATAGAAACATAATACAAACGGAATATAAAACATAATATTATATATTAAAAATCTGTCAGTGGGCGCCTGCTGGAGTGGGGATGCTTGGCCAGTGCCCGACCATGCCTACCCCTTGATGCCACCCTTGTTGGGCAGCTCTTCTGCAGCCCCGTTTGGGTGTTCAATGAGAGGGAGTGCATAAGGACACCGGAAGAGCCCTGCTGGATCAGACCAAGGGACCATCTAGTCCAGCGTTCTGTTCACACAACGGCTGCCCACGGGATCCCACAAGCAGGGCATGAGTGCCGCAGCACCCTCCCGCCCATGTTCCCCGGCAACGGGTGTACATAGGCACACTGCCTCTGATCCTGGAGGTGGCAAAGAGCCATGTGGAGTGGAATAGTAGCCACGGATAGCCTTCTCCCCCATGGTATGGCTATGGAGCATGCTCCTCCGTCGTGTGCCCTGTTGCTCGGCTGTCCCCGCTCACCACACTGTAGAGGGGGCAGTCTTAGGCAGAGAGTTTGCTCTATGTGTGTAGGCTCCGCACGTGAACTGGAACTCGGTTCCCTGCCTCAGACTTTCCTGAACACCATGTGGCAGGCGGGGGAGGGCACAAGGAAGGTCTGGGCCCAATGACTGCAGCTCCGTTCCCCCCCTCGTACAATGGAAATTGTGTGATCTATGAAAACCCAAAGAGGGCTGTAAGAAAGGAAGGCCAAGCAGGAAGCATAATGGTAAGAGGGTGTCATGTACCCCCCCCCCGGACTAATGATTTATTTTATTTATTTATTTACAGCATTTTTACCCTGCTCTTCAGCAAAAACAGGCTCCCAGAGTGACTTACAAAGATTAATATTAGACAGTCCCTGCCCTCAGGCTTACAATCTAAAAGACACGGCACAAGAGGTAAAGGGATTGGGAGGGAGGAGGAAGAAGGCAAAACTCAGGGTCCAGCTCTTAGTTACAAGGTTCTTCTAGATTTTTCTTTTCTTTTCTGGCAGGGAAGGGCAAAACAAGCTCCCTGCAGCTGTTCCCTCTTTGGCCGATGTGTGGGGTCAGGCTGGCCTCCCCCTTGTCATGATGTTAACCCGGGGAGGCAGGGGAGGCAGCCTCCCAGTGGCCCTTGGTTCTCTGGCCGATGGATGAGGCCAGAGTCTGCCACCCCAGAGAACTGACGCAGTGGAGTCGGGGCTCACAGGGATGCAGTGCCCGGAACTTTGGATTAGCAGGGACACTGACGCCGTCTGCCACCCCCAGCTCCACCCAGAACCTCTCTGCTCCCTCTGAGCTTAGCTGTAATCCTCACAGAAGCTGGGGTGGTGGTGGTGGTGATGTTAACGGGACGGATTTCCCCAGCAACAATATATATTGTTCCCTGTTGTGAGGCCAAATATTTTGGGGTGGCTCGGTCTTGAATGGGCAATGAAGACCCATGGCTTTACTGAAGACCTGCTCCTGGCGGAGATGAGAACGGCGAGAACTGGTCTGTCGATGTGGCTCAACACAGCTGCCTGCTGCTTTTGGCCTCTCCTTGGGGGCGCGGCTATGGGGGCTGTCAGAATGAGCGCCCGCGCTTCAAAATTTACAGCTGTGCCAGTGCCTACGGCAGTGTTCTCCAACCTTGGGTCCCCAGATGTTTTTGGCCTACAACTCCCAGCATGCCCCAGCCAGCGTAGCTGGCTGGGGCATGCTGGGAGTTGTAGGCCAAAAACATCTGGGGACCCAAGGTTGGAGAACACTGGCCTACGGGCAAGGAATCCCTAGACCAGTGGGAGGACCCTACGGACGTAGCTAGACCAATCTGACTATGCTATAATTCAGCTTAGGAAACACAGAGTGGGAGTGGAGGGCAGTGTAGATGCACAGGTGGAGATTTTTGCAGATCGTGCTGAAATCGCTGTACAAGAGGGTGCGCGTGTGTTTCAATGCTTCTGAAAAAGTTCCCCCCCAAAAATGGTGAATAGTTTCAGCTGAGCCCTAGCGAAATGGAAATGGTAGGCAAATATTTTGACTGGGGAGTTCTTTAAAGAGCAACTGCAGCCCCTCCTTTTTTTTTACATGCACGGAGCGCTGGCAGGTTGCTCATTTGCAGCAGGCACGGCGTCCTTTATCCCGCTTCCAAAGCAGCCCTAAAAATCTCCTTGCCCTGCAAAAGCAGCCGTTTGATTTCCTCCATCACTCCGAAGCACCGCAGAGAGCAGGCTCCTTCTGAGCTGAGAGTGCAGCACCAGCCCTCAATTTGTTAACACCCCCATTAACACAAACACTATCGGTCCTGCGATCCTGGCGCTGTTAATTAATATTTCTATGGTTTGCTCTTATCGCTCCGAACTGGGAGCCAAGCCAATGCTAACAGTAGAGGCTTCTAATACAATACATTGTTTTAATTATTATTAATATCTTTTTGTGTATGCACTGCTTTCACTGCACACCTCAGTAAGCTTGGGCGGCAGGGCTTGCATTTTATATATATATATATATATATATATATAGTATTTGAATTGGAGCTTTGCTAGGCTGGAAGCAGTAAGGGGTGATGGGGATAGAAGCTAAGCATAATGGACCTTGAATTTATTCTACTGTTTTCTGGCTTCCCTATTTCATGGGGTACAGTCTTTGACAGGTTCATACTTATTTATCATATATTTATTCCATCCTTTGTGCCCAGGAGCTTTGGATGGTTAACCTATGTCGTCCCTGCTTTTATCCACACAACAGCCCTCTGAGGAAGATCAGATAGTGTGTGTGTGTGTGTGTGTGAGGGTTGAGCCGTATGTAGACACTGAGTGGGTGCCACCAGGAGGCTTACCTTGTTCTGACCTGCCCGGCCGCAGCAGCAGGCAACCAGAGTTTCAGCACCTCGGATAGCTCCAGGTGCACAACTTGTGCCATGTTCTAGGGATGGGCGAATGAGCAGTGTTTGAGACAACAATGGCAGTGAGAAGGTAGACACACTGAGGGAGGGCCCCCAGTGATGGTGCCTTGCTCAAGGGCCCTCCAAAACCTAGAGCTGGCACCGATTACAGTTGCTGAGGCAAAGTGTCATCCTAAACAGGAAGTCTTTGTCACTGTTGCTGTTTGTGAGCCCCAATGGCCAGCTTGGTAACTTAAAAGAATAGCTGGAGAGCAGATTACGAATCTTCCAACAATGCATTGAGTCGTGTTCTAGGCCATTTCTTTGTTTCCTGCAATGAGAGGCAGGCTTTGTGGCAGAGTACAGGAACTGCCGTGAAAAACTCTCAATCTGGTCCCAGGATTGGCTCTGTTGCCAGGCTACAACCCAGAGAGACGTGCTCTACCCTTGAATTCCCTGATGAGGCAGCCATGACTTCTGCCGCCGCTTTCCTCCCTGGTCATGTTGTCTGTCCCCTCCTCACCTTCCGAGTGGCACACCTGTAGTCCTCTTCATTACAGTGAAGTGTGTGTGTGGTGGTGGTGGTGGTGGGGAATACAGCAAGACCATGGCCAAGATACGGCAAGACCAGTACAGCAGGGAATGGGTGAGAGAATGGACTGACTTATCTCCTACTGTATTGAGGAATTGAATGACATAGCACAGATCTCCGGGTTGCATTCTGGCAACCTTAATTAAGGATTGTGCTGAGCCAAAATAAGGGTGGTTCCATTCGGTCCTTGCCCTTACAAAAGAATTCAGGCCATATCTTTATTGTATTGATGTAGGCATGTTGCAACTTAGACGATTTCCCCTGCTTTGACTATGATAACAGTTACTCCTTCAAAAACACAGGCCTGTGGCTCACGCTGGCTCAGCTTGTCTGAGCGTGGAAAGCTAAGCAGGTTGTTACTTGGATGGGAGACCCCTCCTCTCGTTTCCTGCACTGAGCAGGGGGTTGGACTCGATAGCCTTGTAGGCTCCTTCCAACTCTGTGATCTATGAAATCACCCACAATGGAGCCTAAATGAGGTAAGGTGATGTCAGAGTGGCTAGGACCCGAGGGTGATTTTTTTTAGGGCCCAGTATAAACATGCAACACAGCTCCCCACCCACACACATACCACAGTCTCATCCCATACATACAATGTCATGATTTGTATTCATAGCCAGACACGGCAGAATTTATAGCCAGACACGACAGTGCAAAGACAGAGAACTAGATATTTACTCAGGTATATTTTGGTCCTGTAAATCATACCAGCCACACTGGCTCCCACTTTGCCAGGGATCAATGCCCCCAATAATTATGGTGTTTTGTCCCACCCTGCAGCCTATGCATGAGAAACTCTGGGACTGCTAGTTCGGGAGGGTGGAGAGAGCATGTCACATTAGGAAGCACAAATCTCTGTCTTGTTCTCTCCAACAACACTTTGAAGGTTTCTGGAGAAAGAAACTCACTGTTCAGAATGTGTCTTTGTTTTGCTCTAAAAGTCTAACACTGCTTCTGACGCTTCTAACAAATCCTTAAATGTCTGGACAATATAATAGATATTTCATTACACGGAAACATGTTTCTATAAATATCCTCAAGCATGATTTACAATTTAGCCTCATTTCATGCATCATGGTAATGGGGTTCCAGGCTGGTCCCTGGTAAAATGTACCCCTACATGCTTGGAGACTTGCAGCAGGCGCTTGTTATGTGGAGAATATGTTTTAGAGACATTGGGTATTGGAAAATATACTTTAGAGACATGCAACCAGGACAACTATTTTTTCCTGCATCACCATTTCACATTTATGACATTTACACAGAATAAAATCAACCCAAGGCAAGGCATCTCTCTCTACTGGGAAAGTTTTAAGAAGTTAGAAAATTATATTCAAAATCTAGAAATAATGACAACCCAAGGTCTGATTGCCATTTTCGGCTGTAAGAATGCCAGGCAGGCTGATACGTACCGCTGAATGGGATGTCCTTTACAGGATGGATAAAATCAATAACTCATTCCACACAGTTTACAGAATAGCACTCGGATCATAATGAATCTTGGACTGACCCAAGACCTTGGCTGGATCTCAACTGATGACCAAGAACCAAAAGCTCCATTTATGATTAGCAATTCTTTTTCATCTAATGTCTTCAGTTGGCTATGAGAGGGCTAGCGGGAAGTGATTAAGGTTGCAATGTCTATACTCCCTTACCTGGGAGCAAGTCCCGTTGAAGTCTGAGCAGACCTGACTAGGATTTTACTGTAAGGGGAGGAGGCAGATACACAGTGAGGGAAAAATTCTAGAAGGGAAGTGGAAGAGGAGGGAAACGGGGGACCTCCCCATGGGCAACTGGACCCCTATGAAAAGTCAACCAGCACAGTAGGAAGGCCATAGAGGTTGCATACGGCAAGTGATGCTGCCGAATTTCGTAATTAGACGGCTTATTGGGTGAAACTCATCAGTTCGTAAAACTCACCTTTGTAGCAAGCCTGGATCGATGTATTCCAAATTTTCTATAAAGTTCAGAATTGATTGCAATTGTAGTATACAGATTGCCACCCCCAATATTCAGTTTTCCTACGCCCTAGAACTCCTAAAACCCACTTGAAGCAGTCTCATTAGCTGCTTCCCTGGTTGTCAGCATCACCACCACCACAGCTCTGGCTCTGAGGAGGAGAAGGAGGACTATCAGGTCCATCTTCATACCAGCGATGGCCAACGGTGAGTCAGCATCACATGGCTTCATCAAACAGGCAGGGCCATGTGAAAACAACCAATCAGAAAGTGGGCCACATAATATAGGGATGCATAACATCATGCTACACAATGCGATTCCAAACTACAGCTCCCAAGATGCATGTTGATAATTGAGCATGTGCAAAAACTCATATACACGGAATGAGATTTCGTATCAAAGGAGAACTCTCTTCCAAGGTCACATAGACAAATACATTACTTTCCGAGTAAATAATGAATTCAGTCAGGGTAAGTTCGCCCATCACTAGATCTAGCCATCCAGCCATTGATAGCCCTTTCCTCCGATAATTTGCCCAAATCCCCTCTTGAAGCTCAGCTAGTGGCTTTCATTGCATGTAAGTTAGTGGTTTTCACTGGAGATTGGGGCAGTAAATTCCACAAATTAATTGTGTACTGTGTAAGAAGGTGAGTGAGGGGAGGGACAAGATAGAGCTGTCTAACCTTAGGCATGATATAGAGAGAGTGGATAGGGAGATGTTTTTGTCCCTCTCTCATAATACTGGAAACCAGGGTGATCCCTTGATCATAGTTAACCTATGGAATTTGGTACCACAAGGTGTAGTGGTGGCCACCAACTTGAGTGGCTTTGAAGGGAATCAGACAAATTCATGGACAAAAAAGGTTACCAATGGCTACTAGTCATGATGGCTGTATATTGTCTCCAGTATCGGAAGCAGTATGGCTCTGCATACCTGCTGTTGTCGGGGTAGGGATGTATGAGACATTCGTTTCAGTTAGTTTTTGATCAGGATTTACCCAGGTTGCACCTTCCAGACCAAACACGGACTCGGACACAATCTGCAGTCGAAATCTGTACATTTCTGAGCTTGCAACGTGATTTGCAGACATTTGTTTTTTGTTTTTTGTTAAAAAAAAATGCATTCGACAGCATTTGTACATTAGAAAAATACGCATGAAATAATGCGTACTTTTGAAAATGCACACAGATACGCTTTTATCAATGGGAGAAGAATGCATACATTTCAAAGACTGTGCACAACTGATGCATACATTTGGAAAAATAAGCACAGAAATATGCACGGATTTTCATGTGAAAAGAAAGAAACAAAGCTGGCTATCTGATACGGACTCGAGTCGGAATGAGCTTTGAGATGGAATTTGGGGATTTTGGCGAGCTCATGTTTTGTTGATACACACATGATCGGGAGGGTGCTATTGCATTCATGTCCTGCTTGTGGGCTTCCTCTTTGGGCATCTGGTTGGCCACTGTGGGAAGAGAATGCTGGTCTAAATAGGTCTTTGGTCTCTTCCAGCAGGGCTCTTCTTATTTTCTTACATTCTTTTGTCTTTCTTGAGTCTCTGGCTTACTGGATGAATTCTAGTATTACAAGAGAGGGAGAATGGTTGGAGTCATTTAAGATAATGATGTAACACTTGTGCAGTACAACTCAAAACGTTCTCTTGGATTCACCAAACTTCCATACTTACATATGTATTTTGTGAACACCTAACAAGTCATGTGTAGATTGCTATTGTATTTTCCGGGGGCTGGGGAGATCAGATGACTAAATCTGGCCATTTTCCAGGACTTAACATATTTCTTGTCCACTCTAGAGATGTTTGGAGTGCTTCAATTCCAGGCCGAATACATTTCCCACCAAAATAACATATCTCCAGCAATACTGCATTTTGCCTGAAATTGTGGGTAAATATCCCACATCTCCAGGTAAATTAGGGTTTTAAGATGGGTTCCAGAGGAGTATCAAGCCTGCAGCCTCCCGGCCCAAATAATTTAGGAGAATTGCCTGTGTAAACACACAATTAAAAGCAATTTTCCCAGCCTCCTGATTATGTTGATTTTTGTTTGCTGCACACCTGGCTGTACCAACTCCTTCAATTCCATCACTTAGGCGGTAAACAAGTGTGTCCCAGTCAATAATGTGACAGATGCAAATGAAGGTGACACGCTGCAAAAAAAGAAAATGAAATAAAATAAAAATACAGTGTCGGAAAGCTGCTGCTTATCAAAACATCCAGAGGGTAGGAAAAAAAGAAGCATTTATTCTTTCCCCTCCCACTCTTCCCCTTGAGTCAGAATCTTACATAAACACTTGGAAACTTTTACCATCTTGAACACTGATTAGGTGGAACTTAGTGGGTTTTTTTTCCTTTCTCATCCTCCTTTATAGTCTCTCCTGCACATCACTGCTTATGTCGACCTGAATCGGTCTCACTGCTTCTTTGAGCTAGCTCAGGGCTGGGCAACTTGTAAGCCCTCCAGATGTTTTGACCTACAACTCCCATCAGCCCTAGCTTGCATGGTCAATGGTAAGGGATGATGGGAACTGTAGGCCAAAATATCTGGAGGGTCACAAGTTGCCCACCTCTGAGCTAGCCAAACATAGTGGGAGCCCTTCCTGCTGCTTTCAAATATCTTTGCTCTGATTTTGCAACTTTCTCTTTTGATGATCCTTCCAAGTCCTTCTGTTTTAAATTCAGTTGTTTTCGAAAAGAACGCTGGGAAAGCAGAACTTTGGAACCTGAAGAACGAAATATGAGCCCTGCTGGGCTGGGCCGAGCTAGGGGTGTTGAACCTCTTTCAGCCCAAGGGCCGAACTCCATTTTGGAGAAGGTCTCGGGGGCCACCTTCCAGCAGTGGGTGGGGCCAAAGGCAAAAGGGGCAAGGCCAAAATACCAATCTATTTTAGCTTAAGGCTCTTCCTGACAGTAACTAAGCCTTAGGAGAGGCATTTCAACCTTTTAGAATGGGGGAGAAAATAGGGGCCCATGGATTCCCCGTCCCCATCTTATTTTTGCACAAATTAGTTGCAGAAAAATACGCAAAATAAAAAATCCTGATCAAAAATGTGCAAATCCCCCCATAGTGTAAAGTGTGAAAATACGTGCTATGGGTTTTTCTTTGCACATTTTTGGCCAATCTGCACATTTTTAGGAGCGTGGATTTGTGCAAATACATGCAAATGCACTTTTGCAAATTCTGAGCCCGCAAAGCGGTGGACGGTGGAGCGAAGGTCACCCCCAAATCTGGAAATCGCTGGTGGAGTGGCTTTCTCTCTGTTCACACATCCCTAAAGATGCTTCGATCAGTTTGGTTGCCATTTTCTGCACCACCTCCTGTGTTACACACTATCCTTTTTTTGAGATGGTCCAGTCAGAATTTTTTTCATGTCGTCACATCACATAGTCAACTCTATATAGTCGCATCATAGATTCACATAGTGGTGCTCTGGTACTTGTCGCTTCATTTTTGACCCCTTTCTTCAGAACTTGTTAACTAGCCTGATGGTACTCAGGTCAACAAGCCAACAACACAGAGTGCAGTCTCCGCAAACTGGAGGTAGGGTTCTTTAGAGTAATGTGCGAGAGACAGGGCCTTTCCACTAGTGGCACCGTGTTTACAGAAACCCCTTCTCAGGCAGGTATATATGGCTTCTGTTGTGTCAATTTTTAAATGATCCTGGGAGGACCTTTCTGTTTCAGGTCCCTGAAATATTGATTAATATCATTCTGTATTTAAACTGCTGTTATTTTAAATTCTTTTAAAAAGCTGTGTTGATTTCATGTATACAATGTTTGTACTGTTTTAAAGTGCAGTTATCTATCTATCATCCATCCATCCATCTTCTATCTATCTATCTATCTATCTATCTATCTATCTATCTATCTATCTATCTATCTATCTATCTATCTGGATTGTGGTTTTATGCTAAGCTTTGATTAATGTTATGATTTATGTTGCAAGTTGACTTGAGAGCTTGGAAGGCAGCACACAAATGCTGGAATAATTAGATGCCAATTAAAATATAGAACTCCCCCCCAATACATTCCACCTGTCATAATTGGGGGCACTTTTCTGGTAAAGAAAGGGTATTCTATTCTGGAGTCAAAAGCTCATACATGCGAAGGAATGTACCCCTCCACCTCTGCTCCTACAGGGCCAGCAAGGACTGGGTGTTTTTGTTTTGCAGGAAGAAAAACCAAACGAATTCTACAGATTATGAGGCCTTGCAACTTTCTGCCATTCGGTAAGGCACTCTTCTTCCTTCCCCTCTGCACGGAAGCTCAGCAGGAGAACCCCACAACACATCCACGGATTAAACTCGAGCAAATGAATGTTTTTCAGAGATGCGACCTTTTGCTGAAAGGATGCTTCAAAGCTTGCCTGCCATTCGCCAACTTCAGTGTTTTATGTGGGTGCTTATACAGCTGTGCAGGAAAAACAACCAGAAGCAAAAAGTGCCTTAGCGAGCCACAGCTTCTGTGCTGTGCACCTGCAATCTTCCTGACAGCTGGGAAGTTGGCCTACTGCTCCTTCACTTCCCATCTTTTGTTTAAAGTCTTTTTCTCTCTCCTCCTTGTTTTCTTCTTTCCTGTAACCTATCACTAAGTGTTTGCGTCAATATGTTTCTGTCTCTTTTCCCTCCCTCTCTCCTCTCTGCCCTTTTCCTCGCTGATTGACTGCCATCTGTTCTTTCGTCAGGTAGGGGGATGTATGAGAAATTCATCTCAGTATGTTTTCGATCAGGTTTTACCCGGTTCACAACTTCCAGACTGAACGTGGACTTGGGTGCAGTCTGCGGTCGAAGTCCATACCTTTCCAAGCTTGCAAGGTGATTCATGGACCCCCCCCCCCAAAAAAAGGGCATTCGGCAGCATGCATACCTTTGACGAATGCACACAAATGCACTTCAATCAATGGGAGAAGAATGTGTACATATCAAAGATGCACACAGTTGACACGTATATTTGGGAAAAGCACACATGAAAATAGGCATGGATTTTCATGCTAAAAGGAAAACAACAACAACACAACAACAAAGCTCGCAATCTGATACGGACTCGAGTCAGAATGAGTTTTGAGAGGGAATTCATAAAACTTCAGTGAGCTTGGATTTTGCTGATTTGCACATTCCTACTGGGAGGCAACCATCAAGCCTGTGTTGTCCAGCCGAGAAACAGATTGGGCCACATTTAAGACATCCCAGGAACAAGAGGATTCAAAGAGTGGCAGGTAGTGATTCCAAGGATGGGTCAGAAGCGGTTCTCGGATCTTCACAAGTGGGGCCTTTCACCTTGGATCCTGCACCTGGTGCTGCTGCTGCCCTCCTTCGACTCTGAGGCCTGGCCCTAGACTCTGCCAGTTAGCAGGGAGCCCTAAGGAGCATACCCCAAACATCTCCTCACTCCCCAGACCCTCATTAATCAGATGAAGCCAGAGATTGCAGGAAAGGACACTGACTTTAAAAATAAAAAAAAAATACAATCTTGAACCTGCCAGCTCTTTGTCCCCTCCTGGTTTTAGTTTATGTCTTAAGATTTTTTTTGTTGTTGTTAATAATTTTTAAACTGGGAAGGCTGGCATGCTGCAAAGCAAAGGGCTACCCTCCAGTGCCATCTTTATTTGGATTCAAAGAAGTGTTTCTGGAGCTCCCCCCCCACCTCTGCCTTGCACTTAGGTTCTTGCACAAGTTATACTTTTCTTTTAATCTCACCACTTTGCCTGGTGGGAATGGAGTGCTTTGTGACCAGCCTTGGTCTGTAATCCTGGTGGCTTGCCAAACAGAGTTCTGTGGGCTCCTGGTTCCAGCCTCTGCAGCTCTTGAGAGAGGAACAAAGGAATCCTTTCAGGGCTGGGGTGGGGTAGGAGTGAAAAACGTATGTGGTCCAACTTTTCCCATGCATCCATGCACATCTTTCTCTCTGCCTTTCTACTCACTTTGACCTGGGCTGGGAACTGGGGAGGTTTCTAGAGGGGATGTAAACTGGGTGGTCGCCTAAGGCGCCAAGAGATCCAGGGTGCCAAACTGCCTCCCCCCACCCCAGGCAAGCAGGCAGCAAGAGTGGCTGGGCAAGGCTTGGCATACAGTAAAGGAAAGCACTGCATTGGCCAGTCCAGGTGGCAGCCATGTGCCATTTTAAATCACAAGATTTCTCCTAGTGTGTGAGGCAGTGAGCTGAACCAATCAGTTTGCTAATTATTTTGGGAGGGGGTGCAGTAGAGATGTGCGGCACTGGAAAACTTGTTCCATTTGAGCTTGACAGACTATTATTATTATTATTATTATTATTATTATTATTAATAATAATAATAATAATAATATTTACAGTATTTGTATACCACTCCACATCAAGCAGATTCCAGAGCAGTGAACAATAAAAAGACAAAAACAGGTAAAAGAAACAAAAACAATACGTTGAAAATGAACTAAAATTACACTGGTGGTTGAAGAGCAGAGAAGGCTTCCTGGAACAAGGAGGTCTTCAGCAGGCGCCGAAAGCAGCACAATGCTGGAGCCTGCCTGATCTCCAGAGTCAGGGAGTTCCGCAGAAATGGAGCCACCACACTGAAGGCCCTTCTCCTTCTCCTGGTGGACCCCAATTGTGCCAAAGGAGCATGCCATCTGATTTCCGACCCGATGGCCAAAAGTGGGAGGAGTGGGTGGGTTTTTCTTTTTCTTTCGCTTCCATGAAATTGCTTGAAATATCTGCACAAATTTGGAGCCGAAAGCTTCGTATCTCTAGCGCAATTTGTGCTAATCGCAATCGGTACAGATCGGGGCTGACTTGTTAGATTCACATTGTTGTTCTTGCTGCAGCTTTTAACCCGAGAAGTGTGACGTTCTCCTCCTCTCCCTGCGTGTGCGCACACTCCACCTTGGATTTTCTGACAGTTAATTTCAGATGTGCAAAATGCAGGCCTCCACTCCGCAATTTGCGCAAATTCATGCAATTTGTGCAAACTGGAGGTGCAGAGGTCTGAATTTTGCTCAGATTTCCCAGGCTTTAAAAACAACAACCTGGAAGTCTGCATGCTGGCTCGACTTACATCAGATTGAGTCGGAGCTATATCGCAGGGTTGACGACGGAACGGAATCCATGGGTCCTAGTTGAGAAAATCCATCAGATTTTCACCCCGTATCAGATTCCTCACACATCCCTAGGGTGTGGCACTGGAGCAGTTAAAGGCCCCATGAACCCATTTCATGCTTTTCTGAAACGAATAGTGGTAGCGTTGTGGGGGCAGGTGCCAAAATTATACCTTACTCAAGGCACAAGAATACCTTGAGATGTCCCTGCTGTGCTGGGAACCTTATCAAAACATGCAGCATTTTGTGTGTGTGTGTGTGTGTGCTAGGAGCAAAAGGGCCATACCTTTTGAGCCAGGGACCATAGGAACATAGCAGCTGAATGCTGTTGGCAGAAGCAAACAGCTTAATTGAAGCACACAGCCCGAAGGGAGCATTTTTGATGTTAACACTCTCGCAGAGAGAGGGAGGCTCTGCTGCGCCAGAGGGAGGCCCGAGAGTGGATGAAAACGCCGACGTGTGCAGTGTTAAATAGTATCGAGGGCTTTGTTGGTTGCATGTTCATGAAACTCAAACCAAAGTGACGACAGGGACAGATGTGTGTGTCATCTGCTGAGGATAACCAAGAGCACCTCGTGGTTGCGCAGCATAAACATGCCAGACTTTGCCTCGCTGGATCTGTTATTAGCTTGGGAGCAAAACACTCCTGAAAACTGGGGCAGTTGATGGAGGCAGGAGAATTTCACTGAATTTTTTTGGGGTGCCTGTGTGTGTGTGTGTGTGTGTGTGTGTTGACACTTAATAATTCATGTTAGAAGGTGGTCAATAGTTATTCTTCCTTGTAACTTTTCTTTTTTTAAAAAACAAACAAACAAACCCTCGTGTCTCACCCTGGTACTTTGTAGCTAGCCTTCCTGGCCAGGAAGGACCTGGAGTATAGAAGATGATGGCTCACTGGATGATACTTCCTCCATAAGAACATAGGAAGAGCCATGCTGGATCAGGCCAAGGGTCCGTTTAGTCCAGCACTCTGGTCACACAGTGGCCAGCCAGCTGCCCGCGGGATCCCATAAGCAGGACATGAGGGCAACAGCACCCTCCCACCCATGTTCCCCAGCAGCTGGTGTGCATAGTCATATACTGCCTCTGATACTGGAGGAAGCATAGAGCCAATCAGGACTATTAGCCATGGATAGCCTTATTGTCCATGAATTTGTCCACATCTGAGCCCTCCTCTGAAACAGAGGGGTGGGGGATTGGGGCCAGAGAACATGACAGACGTCACAAAATGCAGAGGAATGTTATTCACAGTAGTAGTAGTAGTAGTAGCTGAATAGCCCTGAACAGCCCAATCTTGGCTGATCTTGGAAGCTAAGCAGGGGCCTTAATGCTGATCTCAATGCACGGGAAGGCTCAGAAAGGTCATTTAGGGCTTTAAAGGCCAAAACCAGCACCTTGAATTGGGCCCAGAAACTAACAGGCAGCCAATGTAAATGATACAGTATAGTATTAATAATAATAATTATATTTATATCCCACCTTTTTTCCGGCAAGGTACCGAAGGCCAGGGGAGTCTGGTGACTCCTATATTGGTGGGGTTCCTTATCTATTGCAGGTTTTGCAGTTTTTATTTGGAGCTTTATTGGAGCTATCCATGGTGCTCCATGGTGGCGAACCTACTTCGGGGATGGAGTTCAGCACCATGGATAGCTCCAATAAAGCTCCAAGAAAAACCTGCACTGGATAAGGAGCCCCACCAAAATAGGAGTCTCCAGCCTCCCCTGCCCAAGGCGGCTTACATAATCCTCTTCCTCCTCCTCTCCATTTCATCCTCACAACAACCCTGTGAGGTAGGTGAGGCTGAGCGTCAGTGACTGGCCCAAAGTCACCCAGGGAGCTTCATGGCCAAGAGGAGGGGACTAGAACCCGGGTCTCCCGAGTCCCAGTCGAACACTCTAACCACTAGGCAACACTGGCTCTCTGGAGTAATATGTAGCGTATAGTGTATTATGGTAGTATAGGAGAAGTATGAGCTGAACGCCTAACTCCCTCAAGCGAAAGGATTCGTGTGTGGGGCTTGAAGAGACAAAGGTGGCTCCTCATAGGTCTTCTGGGATGGGTTTCAAGCCATAGAAGGTTGCAGAAAAGAATGGATAGAGTGTTTCTGGTTTTCTTAAAGACACAGGGGACCTTCGAGCAGGTCTGGGCTAAAGCACCGCCACATTTCAGTCTAAAAAACCAGCCAGAGGTTTTGTCCACGTCGGGAACTTGGGGAACAGCCTCGCTTAAAAAGCAGCAAGATTTAAAAGAGGCAGCCACTGAAGTGACATTGTCTAAGAGGGAGCCCCCGCGCCAATCGATGGAAGCTTATTCTCATTATGGGCCTGGCCTGACTTTTGCCATTACGGTGATACATGGAGTCATCAGCGTAACAGATGTGCACACCCGTCTCGAACAGGGAGTTGTGTGCAGAGACAAAGAAGAAGTCTGTAACTCTTGGGTAACAGGTTCTCTGGCTAGGGAGCATTTTTTGTATAATTATGTCTGGTAGGATTTGAACAGCCCCCCCCCCCATCTCTGTGAGGCCGGTCTGGCTACCGAAAAGGGAAAGCTTTACATTTGCCTCTCGTCTTATACTCCAAGGTTTAAACGGGGAACATCCTTGGCTGGGGATGAGATTTTGCCTAATTAAGCTCCCTGGAATTGGGTGTGTTCTGGCCTCCGTGCCCTCTTCAGGCACAGAAGGGAATAGCAGTGTGTAATGTCAGGGCCTGCAATTCGGAGGCAGTATGGAGTTACAGGATTGGCCAGACTTATAGGGATGGGTGACTCTATCAATTTTGTTTTCTCCAGCACTCAGAATTTTTTTTTTTTAAAAGAAAAATCTCAAGTTCTTTCTCTCCTGAATCTGAAGAACAACTGCAAATTTGGTATATTCTTATCAACAATGAACTGAAGTGAAATTCTCACCCATCTGCATCAGCCAATTTCAATAGGTATAGCTATTCCCAGCATGGAGAAGACCATGATGAGGGATGTATGAGAATCTGAGAGAGCTTTGGTTGTTGGGTGGTATATAAATAAAATAATAATAATAATAATAATAATAATAATAATAATAATAATAATAATAATAAATAATTTCATTTTTGCTTGCAAAGCATGCGGTCATGCCCTGTTCAAAGTCCCGAGCACGAGCACGTGACCGCTGAAAATATTTGCGAATTGTCAAAGCACTTGCTTGAATTTGTCTCATTTACGATTCTCAGTTTGATTTGCACAAATGTCCTAATTTGCACAAATGTCCTCACTAGACTGACTCAGCCCTGCTTTAAACTATGGAGGAGATTTTGCACCAAATGGGGAGATTTGTGTAAGTCTTCCATTCAATCACCACTCGATTTGCAGAGGTTTCCCATTTGCACAGAGTGAGCGGCCATTGCAAATGGGCAGTGGCGTAGCGTGGGTTGTCAGCACCCGGGGCAAGGCAAGTAATTTGCGCCCCCTAACCCGTGGATTTTAGCACTCGAGTCTAAACTGTATCATGTCTCTCCCTTTTGGCATCCTTGTAGCAGCAAAATCCAGACGTTAATTATACATTAAAGGTGCAATCCTATGTAAGTTTAGACAGAAAAAAGGCCTACAACTCCCACCATGCCTCAGCCAGCTATGCTGGGAAATGTAGGCCTTTTTTTCCTGTCTAAACTTGCAGAGGATCGCACCCTAAGAGATGTTTACCAGTCCTCCTCTCTTCTCCGTGCAAAGCAATTTGGACCGCACTAAAGTGCATTGGGGAGCATGCTGTTGCAAAATCATCTGATAATTAAGTATCATGCCTTATCGTATCAAAATGATGACCCAGAATAACTTGTGCTACACAATGATTAAAACAAACAACAAATCAAAATGCAACTAAAACACAGCAGAAAAGATGGGGGTGAGTGGGTTTGAACGACTGAAACTAAATCAGAAGCAATAAAAACCAGTAAAGGCATTTTTTTTAAAAAAAGAAAGAAAACTAACCAAAGGCAGAAACAGAACCCAGAAGCAATCCCCCTCTCCCTGCAAAAAGGGCAGAACCAACACCAACACCAACACCAACTCAGCCCAACGTGTCTTTTGAAACAGGCAGGATTTTGCATGCTGCCTGAAAGCATCTCATGTCTGGAGTTTGGCGGGGATTATGATTAACAAATACGTAGCTTTCTTTAACTCCCCCCCCCTCTCCCCAGTTCAAATATAATAATTTCAGACTGGCCGTTCAGCCTTGGAAATCCTGGTGTGGTTTTTTGTTGGTGGTGGTGTGGGTTTTGTTTCTTGTGCACCTCTGGGACGTGTCATTGGAACAAACGCAAACCCGAAGTGATCTTGGCTGGTTTTGACCTGTGTTACTACAGATTAGGGTTAGGAATTGGGGTGGGTGGCGGTGTCGTAGGGTGGTGGCGGGCACGGAAGTCTCAGCTTCGAGGTCATTCCTACAGTACATTTGTGGCTTCGGCAAAGCCTGGCTGCTCTCTCCGTGAGAGATTGGAAGGAGCGCATTCAGCGACAGGTGGCGGCGCGGGGATGCTTTGCCCCACAGTTTCACTTTTCTTTTAAATTACTTTTCCCCTCCGCTGTTTCAAGTTCCTGGAATTCCCCCGCTGTTTCGTGCAGGGGGTGGGGCGGTGGGAGAGAAGGGCTTATCAGGCCGATGCAGCTCAACAGCCTCGCAACGTCTGCGCGCCCCTCCCTTTCCCAACCTCGTTCGAACGAAACTGCCAACGCAGCTCGCAAATACCTTCCGGGCCAGATGCCCCCTGCCCCTCCACAGTGGGCGGTGACCCGGTGCGAGCGCGCCCCCCCAGATGTTGCGCCTGGTGCGGCCGGCCCCCCCTGCACCCCCCACGCTACGCCTCTGCAAATGGGAACTGGGCACGACGAGACAGGCAGCAAGATGATGTTTGGACGAGTAATCCTGGTGATTTTGAACACTGCCCATTTGCCCATCCATAGCCATGGTGTTCCTGCCTGCCAATAGTTCTGATAGCTGTTAAAGATGAGGAGCCTGTCCGGGAAAAAAGAGGTGGCAACTTTAATGCAGCACTAACACAATTGAATACGCGGGGATTTGGACCCAGACTTTTAAGAGCAAAGCACTCAATGCACTGTTCCTACATGGATGAACCTGTAAGTTTCAGTTTCTTCAACATTCACATTGTCCCAGAGATGGAGAACCTTGGGAATTCTGGTAAATTCTTCTCAAAACTGAAGAATTTTTGAGCTGAACCTAAGTTCTCACCCATCTCTACCAGCCTTGGAATGAATTCTAGCAGCTTGGCCTTCTGCCTTTGTCTGGTTAATGGAGCATTACTTTCTCCTTGCCATAGCAAGGCTTCAGTTTTATACATTTATTTTTATTCATTTACAGTCTTTGTATATCTATATCAAATCTAGACAGATCCTGGAGTGGTGAACAATAAAAAGATAAAACAGATAAAAGAATAAACAATGCATTAAAAACAGGATAACATTAAAAACATGGCTGGTCAGCAAGGAAGGCTTCCCAGAACAAGACGTCTTCAGCTGGTGCTGAAAACAACACGGTGTCAGAGCCTGCCTGACCTCCAGAGGCAGGGAGTTCCATAGAAGCGGTGCCACCACACTGAAGGCTCTTCTCCCGGTGAACTCCAGTCGGGCCATAGGTCCATGTGGAACCACCAGGATCATGCTCTCTGATTACCTCAGTGACTGGGCAGGTTGGTAAAGGACAAGGCGCCATAGTTTTTGAGTTTAATCCATTCTCCTAAGGGACCCAGGGGTGAAGAACACACCCTATAAGTCTCGTTCTGGTCTGAAGCTGGAGCCCATATGGCTCAGTGCAGCAAGGCAGCTTGGGTGTCACAGCATATAGGAGAGCTCCTAGTGAGCAACTTGCTCTGACCAGGTCTGAGACCAGACTCAGATGGTGGGTGGGCAACTGTCAGGGACACGGTACTTGCATCCTGCACTGAGCAGGCGGGTTGGACTAGATGACCTCCAAGGTACCTTCCAACTCCAGGATTCTATGATATTGTGCAGGATGTTTTATTTCAACAATCCATAACTTAAGTCAAGAGTCAGTGTGGTGAAGTGGTTGGTGCATTGGACTAGAGCTGGGGAGATCCTCGTTCAAATCCCCACGCAGCCATGATGCTCACTGAGTCATCTTGGGTCATTCACCATCTCCCACCCTAAACCACTGCAAAGGATTGTTGAAATGACAAAATGGGGTGGGTAACCCTCCGCTCCTGGTAAGAAGGGCAGGTCATATAGATGTAATCGATAAACTTTGAGGGATGGGAAGCTGGTATGGCGCATACTGTCTGCAATATTTTCGCCCAAACAAATAAGATAGTTGGTGCTGAAGAGACGGCTAGCCCACAGTTTTCCATTAACTAAACTAAGAGTTGCGACTCCTTTTTTGTGAGAGTTGCCTGATTTATCAAGTTGCAACATTGCCAATTTTCCAATGTAGCTCCGGCGCTCCAAGCCATTGTGTCTATTATATATAGAGGCAGGAGGTCCAAAAAGCAATTTAAAGTGTCTTGAGCAGTCAAATGATTTGGGAAGTAACTAATTAGCCATGTCGAAACAGTGACAATATTTACCTCTCTGCTCACAATAGTGCCGAAGAAAGAGAGATCTTTCTTTTTCTTTTTCTTCTTTTAATCTGCAGCAATTTACGGCAGCAAAATTAAATGCCTCCCGCAAAAGAACCCAGTGGTGGACATTCTATAATCGTAGTCAAACCCATAAAGCATAACCTAATCATCTACTGTGCTTGAGTAAATTAAATGCCCATGGGGGGAAAAGAGCAAGGAGAGGAGAGTAAAATAAAATTGGAGATGAAAGGTGATCTACAGTAGTAAGAGACAACTCTGCAGGAAACAGTAAGAGAAGACAAGTTACAACCCAATCACAACCTATGTTTACTCAGAAGCAATCCCTACTATTTTCATTCAGATTTATTTTAAAGTAACTATGCTTAGTATTATTACAGCTGAGCAAAAATAGCCTCCCCAAGTTCTCCACCTGGAGAAAATGGCGAGCCAATTTTGCCAAATATTCTGTGTGCAGGAGGAATTCTCTCAACCGTTTCTAGGAGAGCCAGTGCAGCATAATGGTTCGGGTGTTGAGCTGGGAGTTGGGAGACCCGAGTTCTAGTCCCCACTCAGCCATGAAGCTTACTGGGTGACTTTGGGCCACTCCTGGACTCTCGGTCTAACCTACCTCACAGGGTTGTTGTGAGGATAAGATGGAGCGGAGGAGGAGCCGCCTTGGGTTCCTTGCAGGGAAAAAGGCAGGATATAAATATAATTGACCTAATTTTCACTTCCTGAACAAATATGTGAACCTCACTGCAATTATCCGTCGGTTGTTGCACATCTCTGAATTTTGGGAGGCAGTTCTCCGATCAAAAAGGATGTATACAGAAATGCTTACATTAGGGAAAATGACATATGAAGGGGTATATAAATGCACACACTTTCACTCGCAGGGAAATGTGAATTAATTTTTGTTCAGGCTTTAAAAGAAACAGCATTCACAAACTGATGTGGAAATGGCATGGAACATATTACTGCTAGAAAAGTGCACATATTATAGAAAGCATAGCATGTGGATTCATCCATCCTTATTCATTTCTCATTCATTTTTGTTTCCTATGGGTTTCAATGAATGACCCAGCAAGTCTTCTGGTGTGTTCAACTTCGGTGTTTTCCATCCAAATTGCCAGGGGATGTTGGTGACTTCTGTGTCATTGGGGTTCTTAATCCACTGCATCTTTTTGTTTGAGTTTTACAGGAGCTATCCACAGTGCTGAACGCCATCCCCAAAATAGGTTCGTCATGATAGAGCGCCATGGATAGCTCCTATGAGGCTCACACAAAAAATGCAATGGATAAGGAGCCCCACTGACTTAGGAGTCACCAGCCATGCCTGCAAATTGCACATTTTCAGGCTTTTTACTACTATGGGCTCTTACCTGGTAAAGTCTGATAACGTTTGGGACCTTGGTGTCGCAAGGATCATCTTGTTGTGTATGTCCCCTCTTGGAACATGGATCTGCTTCAGATTCTCCTGCTGACTGAGACATAGTAAGTATCTATAAAGAGCAGGGCCTTTCAGGTCATGGCACCAACTTTGTGTAATTCCTTCCCTAGGGAGACCTGCCTGGCCCCAGCCCAACAGTGCCTCCTTTTACATGCAAAGTAAAGTCCAGAGTTTATTTTTGTTTTTGGTTTAGAGCGGACTTTGGTGCGGACTACATTCTGCTTGGCTGGTGGTTCTCCCTTCCTGCTTTTGCATTTGGAGCTTGTTTCTCCTTTGTGATTTTGCTTTTGATGGTCTGGTTATTAGTTTCTGCTGTGTGAAATGCTGCTAATCTGAGGTTTTTATTATTTTTAATTATTATGTGTCATTGATTTGATTGCTGTAATTTGGTTTTAGTTTGTACTGCACGAACCACTCTGGTTTCTCTTTGAAGAAGAGTGGGATACGCTTTAAACGCAAACAAACCCAAACAAGAGACAAAAAGAGGTGTCGTAGACAAACCCTGAAAATGTGGTTCAGAGACAACAGCGATAGCATGGCTCTTCTCAATGCTGCAAACTTAAGGATAAGCCCTCTGGGGCACGGTGTAATTATTTACTTTGCTAAATAACACAGAGTGGCTATGGTTTAATTACAGTAGTTTAGCAATGAAATAGAATTGCCACAATGTTTGTGTCAGCGCATTGCTTTTAATGAGCCTTTGCCAACACTCACTTTTGTAATATTAGCTAATGCGCCTTTTGTTTTTAAATCATCTTTTTAAATTAGCTGGGGCGCTGGGGACAATGAACCTTCCCAAAGCTGCATCATTGAAATAGTATGAAAAGTGTATATGATGCTCTCTCTCTCTCCTCTCCCTCCCTCCCTCCCTCCCTCCCTCCCTCCCTCCCTCCCGGCTTTTGTCTCTAAAAGATGCAAATCAACAAGGCTCATGGTGAAATTATGCTCCACCGAGGCTGACAGGGCTTCTCCTTTTTCAGCAGTTCTGGTCCTGATGGCTGATTCAGCCTTTTTTTCCATGTGCAGATCTTTTTCTGTCTGGTGGGCATCACCAAGTAACAGGGAGCACACGGAAAGGGAAAAGTGGGTGTTTTTGTGTGCAGGGGTTGAGCGTGTGAAATACACTCCTTCCAAAAGCTCCACTGGTCCAGCGATGGGGAGGCGTGTGTGTGTTTGTGGGGGGCAGACTATCTGTCTTGTGGGGATGCTGTGCCCCCTACCCCTCTGGTGCCACCTGGGTACCAGTCTACGGCAAGAGAACATAAGAAGAGCCCTGCTGGGTCAGAACAAAGATCCATCTCGGCCTCCCCCAACCTGACGCTCTCCAGATGTTGTGGACGACACCTCCCGTCAGCCCCAGCCAGCCAGCATGGGCAATGGTCAGGAATGCTGGGAGTTGTGGTCCAAAACGTCTGGAGGGCAGCAGGTGCAAGGGGTGAAGTCCAGCGCCTCTGCAGAGGCTCCTCGAGAGGACGTAGGACTTGATTCTGACTCAGAGGAGGGGGAGGCCGCAGCAGCCGGAGTCAGGTGGGAATATCGCTGGCAGTCCGATGAGCCATTCTGAAACTGTGGGAACACCGGGCCAGAGTGAAAAGGAGAAGGAAGAGGGACTAGGGATTCAGGATCCCAGGGTTCAACGTCAGATGAGGGGGGAGGAGCAGCGTAGGGCGGCATGCTGCTCGGAGCAATTCACAGCCCAAAAGACTCCTCAATTTATAGGGATGTGTGAGGATTTCTTTCAAAGGGTGGAAGTCCGTCCGGCGAACTTGCCCGGCTCGACCCCCCCCCCCCGAACTCCATCCCTCCTACCTGTTTCCCCCGGCTCGACACGCGTTATCCTGAGCCGAGCCAGGGAAGTGACTTCCAGGTTCCCAGTGGTATGCTTTTTACGTAGAAAATGGCGTAAAATACGCCCCAAACGGCCGCAATTTGCACAAGTCATGCAAATTGCAGCCACTTTTACTGTGTCTTATGCCATTGTCTAGGTCAAAAGTGTACCGCCGGGAACCGGAAAGTCTGCCGAGCGGCTCTGGTGGCGCTCACTTTTGGCTCGCATTGGCGGGCGCAGGAGCAGCGCTCACTGAGCACCCGGTGAGTCGGGTGGCGGATCGCCCACCACTATGACCTCAGGGAAAAGAAGGCAGGGCTTTGTTAGCATGCCTAGCCTGAAAAGGGTCACTTTCCCAACCTCAGAGAGCAGCGAGGGGGAGGGTGTGTGTGTCAGATCTCCGGTTCCCAGCCCCGAGGCTGGAGCACTATCTGCGACCTCGGAACTGGCAATCCGAAGTATCCTATGGCCCCTCTGTCTAGGGGCCATAGGATCGCTCCCTTAATTTTTTTTTCAACAGGGTGTGGCATTTGGAATTGAGGCCATTCTGAAGCCCGCATCCCTTTATTTTAAGGTATCAGGTTTCTAGACCTCATGACTGTAAAGGAAGGCCTGGATTGTACGCGTATGATTCATAACAAAATAATTGCTTTTCTTCCTTCTTTTTCTTTTTATGCTTTCATATTTGTGCACATATTAAAGACAATAGCCCTTTTCTATTCTTTAAATGATTCATTCGAGGGGGATCATGGGGAATGGACGCAACAGTCTGATGGAAATGAAAGCGTGTGTCTTGTTTTGCTTTTGTGTTTCCTGGGGTGGGGGTGGGAGGGAATGGGGGTAGAGGAGAATTGACATCCCATTAAGTTTCTTACAGTCAGTTTGTTGATAAATGACCTTATCAAAAGCCCTGTCATAGCGAAATAAATTAATTTAATTGCCACGGCTAAATAAAATGGCCTATTTTCTCGGGTTAGAGGTGGGGGGGGGGGGAAGAAGAAACCTAAAGGGAATATGATCTAATAACGTAGCCCTTATTTGTAGTTCTGATATGTAAATTAAACGCGTTAAGTGAATAGCAAAATGATTCATAGCCTCCCTAGACAGAGTATAATAAATGTGTAACGGAGTGTTGTTGTTTTTTTTCCCCTTTGGTTTGAAAAAAAGAAAAGAAAAAGAAAACTGATATAATTAGAAAGCGGTTAATGTTTCTTTTCTTCTTCCCCTCCCCTGATCTCTCTCCCCGAAATGAACAAGCCACAGGAGGCTCCTTTTTCATAATAATTAAAGTTGCAGGATAAGCTTTCTATTATCATAAGTATCAGGTTTGAAAGATATATTTTTAATTTAGAGTAAACATCTGCTTATTTTCTTGCACTCTGATGGCAGGAGCTGCCACGTGTCTGATCCGGGAGAGCCTCTGAGGTTGAAATCCTCTGCACCAGCCTTCCCCGATTCTCCGGATAGGTCAGACTACAACTCCCATCATGGGATGGGGGTGATGGGAGTTGTATTCCAACACATCTGGAGGGCACCGGTAGGGGTGGGTGATCTGCCGGGACCTGCCCCACCTCTGGCTCGGTGGATGCCGAGCCGGCCTGAAAGCTGGTGTGCGCTGCACCACTCGCTGGATTTTTGGGTTCCCAGTGGGCCGCTGTTTACCTAGAAAATGCCTTAAGATACATCAAAAGCGGCTGCAATTTGTGCAAATTACGTAAATTGAGGCCGCTTTGGGCGTATCTTTAGGCATTTTCTATGTAAACAGCAACCTGCCAGGAACCCAGAAGTCATTTCCCTGGCTCGACTCGGGAGAACACGAGTCAACGCTGGGGAAGAGGTAAGCGGGATGGAGTTCGGGGATTCGAGCCAGGCTAGTCTGCCAGATTTCCACCCCCTGAACGAAATCCTCCCGCATCTCCAGGCACCGGGTTGGACTGAGTGGCACGTGAAGTTGACAACGGCTGCCGTCCTATGTGCACCCACCCTGGGAGTAAGCTTCGCTGAATTCAATGGGACTTGCTTTTGAGTAGACGTGCATCGGATTGTGTGGAAGGTTGCTTATTCCAATGATCAGTGCTGATGGCGCGTGAGTGACAGCAGAGCCCCGCGTATGCTGGATGGGAGATTTATAATCCTGCCTGTGCATAGAGGCCCACTATTCCACACACAGATCTTCCAGATCTCACCCCCCTCTGCGCAGCGTGCAGCGTGTCGGTTTGAAGCTGCCAGCCAGCTTGCCTGTAATCCGACTCCAGCTTCTAGCTTCCCCGGTTTGCAGACTAATCCAAGTGGCAAGGAAACACTCTGTAACACCACAGGTCTATTTCTACCTGTTTATTTACTTAGCAAGTAATATTCTACGGAGTATACATTTCCTAGTTACAGTCCATGTGCAGAGTACAATGCATAGCAAGCATTATTTCCAGTGGAGTAGGTTGAGCTTCACTCCACTTTAGCAAAGACGTTACATTGTTGCAAAGTCCAGCAAGCAATAGCTAGAAGAGAGAAGGAATAGAGAAAGCAGTCCTGCTCTTCTCTAAAATGGCTTCAGACAGAAAAAACAAGTTAGCACGTCATCAGAACATACAAACCATGTGACTAGCTCATAATGTTCCCAGGGCCTAGCTTTCCCATGTAGAAAGAACACGGGAAAGTAGAAAGACATAACACACTTGTTTACAGCCATTCTGTTCCTTTCCATGTGTAAACACTGTGCTACAGCTGGTCAATGTGATACATATCACAACAGTGCCGGGCCAAATGTTAGGAATGCTGAAATTTTGGCCCATTTAAAAAAATAAAATAAAAAATGTGGAGACGGAGGCATGGTGAAAGAGGGGTGTGTGTGTGTGAAACTGCATCCCGTCTTTTATGTTTTGGAGGTGGAGTTAATTTTGAGTGCAAAAAAGCTCACCCACTTGTATTACTGTTGTTATTATTGCTTTCTACAAGTGAGACCTGCAACAAAAGGTTGCAGTGTCTCCTCACCACCTAACAGCAGTGCTCCTTCTCAGTGTTTCAAGCCTGCCAGCTATATCCTACTCCAGGATACTCCGTTCCATCTCCTCTTCCCTATTTCCTCCCCGCCCCCGGGAACATTTTCTGGGGAACGTGCTATGGCTACTGACCATGCTGAGTCCTCATTGGGTCTTCGGGGTGGGGCAGTGGTCCATTTTTTAAAGGAGGTTTTCTTTGGGAGGGGATTTCTACAAACGTTTGGGGTTCTCTCTGTCATCTCTCAGATGACCTGTTTTGGCTCCAATCCTGTTGGCACTCACCGCCAGGGTTTGCTATTAGAAGGACTGATGGCGCCATTATACATTGAGACGCATGCCTATCCAGGCATGATGGAGTTACATTGAAGCTATTGAGGCAACGAAGACATTTGGGAACCTTCCAGACTCCTGCAAGTGGGACACTGACTGAACTCATGCAGGTCATCTGACGGAGGTGGTTTTGCTTCCACGTCGGTTGTTGTTTGCACCAGTACATGAGTTCTCCAAACAAGGACAAATGATATTGGTGGATCCTATTATTAATGACAATTTTAAAAAAAAGAGAGAAGGAAGGAAGGAAGGTGGGAGCTCAAGGAACAGCGACATATTTGTTGCTTTTTAGAACCCGGAATGAAGTCCTTGCAATAATGTTTTATGGCGCATGTAGCTTCAGTTAATAGTAAAGAAATAATGGCAGGCTGAAGGCATTGTTTGTGCCCTTTTGGAACACGATAAAATTTAACACCGCCGTTATTCCTGCAGTGTCAGTTCATTATTTATGTAGTTCCCGAAATATGTCGGCACGCTGTTGGATGCACCAAAACAAACGGGAAAGTTTGCCCCGAGCTACCAGGAGTCTGAGGTCTGACGGACCTTTTATTTTATCTTATTTTTAATCAAGCTAAATCCAACGTCTGGTGCCTCAAAATCATTTCAGGTGCATAACTTTTCCATGTCTGTCAACCTGGTAATCTGCAGTGGTTGTGTGAGCCGTGAGTGCACAATCGGTAGCCTAAGATCAACTGCTACTCTCTCAAGGTGCTTATGTGTTTATTTTTCTTATTTATTTGTCCGATTTCTATCCCACCTTTTCCTCCAGGGAGCCCATGGTGGAGCACATGAACCTCCTCCTCTCCATGTTATCCTCACAACGACCCTGTGAGGTAGGTTAGGCTGAGAGGCAGTGACTGGCTCAAAGCCACCCCATGAGCTTCATGGCCAAGTGGGGACTAGAACCCGGATCCCCCGAGTCCCAGTCTGTGTAACTGCTACACCACGCTGGACTGAGGGTGCCTAGCACTACCAATCAAAAAGTGTTGTGCAGTGATTCCCTCTTTCCCTCCTTAACAGATTTGTGTGTGTGCGTGTGCGGTAACAAATAAGATACAAGCATTGGTGGGGAAACAGGTTGTGAATTGAAGAGGATGACATCCGGAGCGCCTGTCAAATTCCACAAATGAGGCAGGCTGATTGCACAATAAAGCCTTCATCCGGAAGCACCCCCTAGCCTCAGTCTCCCTATCTGCAATATGGGGATAATCAGGCATACTATTTTTAAAAGGACCCAGTGAGATGTTCTAGGAGCCCAACTGGAGGGGTGAATGGCTTCCAGACCACTGCAGAAACCCAGGCATGGCTGACCTTGTGCGCTCACCCCCTTTGGGGAGCAACCACACCCGCCTATCTGACAGGGTTCTTGTAAGTATTATTGGGATACTGTGCGGGAAGCTTTTTTTAAAATTTTATTTTTAAGGGTATTATGTTTGCTTCACGTCTGGGATGTAGGTGGGATGAGAGGGCGGGAACCATAGCTGACTGAACTCTCCGTGTTGTGCTGTTCTTAACTCTGCTTTCCATTGTGCTTAACACGCCACAGTACAATAAAGCTGAGAGGGATCTCATAGGTCCCCATCCGGTCTTCCGAAGCCCTGGTGGATGTCCCACCCCCACCCTGGACTCCCTACCTATCCGTGTCACCCTGCCTGCCCCTCAAGGAAAGGTGTTCCCGTCTCTCGATGGAGCAAGAGAAGGAGTCACTTCCTCCACTGCCAGATCACTGTATTTTATTTATTTATTTAGGGCGCAATCCTATGCAAGTTTAGACAGAAAAAAAGGCCTACAACTCCCAGCATGCCCCAGCCAGCATAGCTGGCTGGGGCATGCTGGGAGCTGTAGGCCTTTTTTCCCCTGTCTAAATTTGCTTATAGGGTTGTGCCTTTAGTTTTTTTATTTGTGATTCTTATATACCACTAGATAGAATAAAATCCCTAAGCGGTTTACAGACAAATATAAAAATCACATGTAAAATACAAGTAAAATATTACGATATTAAAATACAATAGTAAAACAATTCCAATTACAGTAATACTAAGGAAAAGCTACTAGTCCTCATGGCTATATGCTATATACTATATGGTATCTCTAAGTACCAGAGGCAGCGTGTTTATGTACACCAGTTGCTGGGGAGCATGGGCGTGCGGGTGCTGTTGCACTCATGTCCTGCTTGTGGGATCCCGTGGACAGCTGGTTGGCCCCTGTGTGAGCAGAATACTGGACTAGATGGACCCGTGGTCTTATCCATTCCAGCGCAGTTCTCCTTATGTTCCTATTTTCACACAAAAAGCTAGCAAATCAGGGAGAAATATTCTGCCCTAGCTTTACACATCTCTTTGAAGTGGAGACATGTTCAGATTAGCTCTGTGCCAAATGTTCTATGACTTTCAGATTTAAAATAGTGTTTTCAATGTAGTAGAAATCTTTAACAACGCCCCCCAAGCCCCATTTTGTCCTATTCAGTGGTATTATTCCCCCCTGAAAGGGGATGCATCAGCATGAGATTTTAGCTTCTTTCTCCTTCCTCAATGAGCCACAATGTTCTTATGTTCTTAACTATCCATGGTTGCTGAACCCTACCCACCCCAAAAGGTTCAGCACCATGGACAGCTCCTTAAAAGTTCAGGGTGAAATCTGGAGTGGATACATGGCCTCGCTGACACTGGAGCCACCAGCTTCTGCTGCTCGGAACCATAAAGAGGTGGGTGTTTGTCAAGGCACGCTTCAGCGCTCCTCATGGAACATTAGTGCGCCACGGTCACAGGCTGAGAATCGCTCCCGTGCTGGCTACAAGGGCCTTGTGAAGTTCTGCAGATAAGGTGCTTCCATTTGTAAAAGCAGGATCCCTTTCCACGCTTAAACATTCCCTCGCCCCCTCCCTTCCCTTGTCCGTTCGATTTACTCAACCGGCTCCTTCCATATTTAGCTCTGAAGGACTCCTTGATAAGCCTCAGGTTTGCCTTAGCAGACTGCTGTGCCGTTTATTTTCTCTTCTCCCGCCCCTTCTCCACGCTCAGCGTGTCTTTCCAAATAAATAAAAACTAGCATCACGGAGCTCAGGGGTGCTATGGGAGCCGCGGCCCAATTTTGCCCCTGCTTAATTTAGATCACCGGAAAACGTGGCTGGCTTGTGTTGCGTGTCGAGAGGCTCTGCCTTTTCAATTTGGGCCCCCCGGTTTTTCCACTTTGTCGCTAATGGGGAACAGGTGATTGTTTTGTTTAGTTTAAGCGGAAGAAAATGAATTCGATGTAATCTGCTTTGCCACCAAGCTACTGGCTGCATCTCCTTCCCTTGCCTAGCTGAGCTTGTTGCTTGAGGTTCAGTCAAGCGATGAGCCATGCTTCAAATGACGGCTGCATGGAAGATTCTTTAATATTCACATGTGCTTTCAAAGGGGCACATTTGCTGTAGCCAAACAAATTCTAAAAAATAAAATAAAAGTACGCACGTAGCTGAACTTTCTCATAGTTGGGATACTCTTTCTTTCTTTCTTTCTTTCCTTCCTATATTCATATCCCATCTTTTTTCACGCAAGGAACCCAAGGAGGCTTACATGGTCCTCCTCCTCTCCATTTTATCCTCACAACAACAACCCTGTGAGGTAGGTTAGGCCGAGAGTCAGTGACTGGCCCAAAGTCACCCCGTGAGCTTCATGGCCTGAGTGAGGACTAGAACCCGAATCTCCTGAATTCCAGTCCAACACTCTAACCACTAGCACCACACTGTCTCTTTGGGGCCTGTTTGATCCCTTAATGCAGAGGTGCAGAACCTCAGGCCCAGGGACCAAATCTGGCAGTTACTGACAGTGACGGCTTTAAGCTAAAGTATCCTGGTATTCTTTGCTCAGACTGGGGATGTGCTGATGCTGGGAAGTCTGGCTCATTTGAGCTTGACTTCCTTCCTTCCTGCCCACTTCCGATCCAATGGTCGGAAGCAGGCTGAGTCGGGGTGGGTGGGTTCTGTAGACTTCTATCTCTAAGATGGGCTGAGGTTTGCTCATTTTGTTTTTACACACTAAGGAACTCTGCCAATTGTGTAAATCATGGTGTTTTGTGTAGATCAGCACCCGAAAAGCACGTGGATCCAGCACGATTTGCATAAGATTGGCTGATCTTTGCAAATTGTCCTGGATCCACATGCTTTTTGGGTTGCCAACTTGCGCAAAACACACAAAATACCATGATTTATGCAATTTGCGTAAAGTTACACAAATTGCAGTGAGTTACGTAAATTGTGCAACTTTCCTTAGAATGCACACAAAAAAAGCAGCACAAACTATAGCCCGTTGCTCACATCATAGCAAGTCGGCATCAGCCTAGGGCTGGTGAACCAGAATCCATCGGATTTCCACCTCCCATTGGATTCCTCACACATCCCTAATGACTTAATGCCTTTGGACCAGCCCCCTTTTGCTGTTGGCTCCACCCACCACTGGAATGCGGCCCTCGGAATGGAACTTGGCCCTCGGGCTGAAAGAGCTTGTGCACCCCTGCCCCAATGGCTGCTGCTTCTGCTTCTCCATGCCATTTCCCTACCCATCCTTCACAGCCGTGGTGGTGACCAGCTTGACAGTGACATCCTCGCATCAGGCACAGCGTCATGACATTGTGGGCAAAACCATATGGATCCCTGCAGACCATCACTTTTAAGTGACAGTGTGGGCAAGTGAGGCCGAGGGCAATGAGGGCAAAGGGGAAGGAGGGAAGTGAGGCCAAGAGGCAGCACCGGCTGGAGAACAGCAGCTGGGTGTTGTGCCTCTTCCAGGTCTTGTGGGCAGTGGAGAAAACACCTAAGGAAGCTAATTGGCCTTCCCCTGCAAGGCATATTGCAGCCTCAATTAGGTAAAGCAGCTGACACGGCAACCACTGCCTTCTGCTCCTTTGTTTACTCACTGAGTCAGGGACCACCATCCCTCACTCACCCATGCTGCTGAACAGAGGTGGTGACAAATTTTGGGAAAGTGGGCGGTGTTGAAATATAAAGTCCCCCCCCCCCCAGTTCAGAAACCTATGTCTCATTTAGGAGTTGAACCCCAGGCCCAGGTCAAAATGGGTTCATTGCAGCACTGCCAGCTAACCCTTCGTGCCAGTCCCCACCCCACCGCAAGCAAACTTGTAGTTCCCTAAGCCTCCCAGCCCAATTCATTCAATTGGGAGGCAGAGGAAACTGCAACTCCCATGCACCCACCCCAACCAGAAATGATGCTTAAAGATGAGGCACATAAAAATCTCATTACTCTAGCAATCTGAACCCTGCGAAGTGGGAGAACCAGTGGCAGGGACAGCTGTGTGCAGACTCCCATGGGTTTTGTTTTTCTGAGCTTTCTTGGGAAAAACTCAAGATCAGGAAGAACCAGCATATTTTTTGGGGAGAAAGCTTGGGAAAATGGAACTCATGACCAGGTGAGCTGGTGGTGGTCCGCGAGGGGGACTTTCCTGTCACTAGTACTAATCAGTCTATGCTAGAGCAGTGTTCTCCAACCTTGGATCCCCAGATGTTTTTGGCCTACAACTCCCAGCATGCTGGGAGTTGTAGGCCAAAGACATCTGGGGACCCAAGGTTGGAGAACACTGTGCTAGAGTAGCAAGTGTTGAATCGTCCTTGAAAACCGGAGGCACTTCTTGGCACTAATGAAAACCACGAAAGTACGCATGTCGTTGCAGTGGAGCCCTAGTTGAAGCACAGACAGAGAGGAAAAGAAAAAACAGGAAAGAAAAGAAATCCCTCCCTCCCTCCCGCTTCCTTCCCTTCTGTCTCCCCCCCCCCCCATCTTCCCGACTTGTTCACTGCAGTCTGGAACAGTTTCTTGGTTCCTAAACATTGACATTCCATTTATTTTAGCGTTCAATCACCATTTTCAAAATGTATATCCAGGTCAGGAATCCTATTTTCTCAGTAATGCCCAGGGACATACACGGCCACGCAGGAAGCGTGCGTTACAGATTATATAAATGGAACCCAAGTGTAATCTTTCTTTGTGTCACTGACAACAGTTTCTCGACATGAGCCGGTGGCCAGGGATACTTTATGAGCTTATATCTCAATAGTTTCTTTGAAGCCCCCCCCTTTCTTTCTTTCTTTTTTTAACAGGGGAGAGCAATGAACGAGGTGGAGGGGGGACGAGGGAGAAAGAGCCGGGCGATAAATAAAGAGTTTGCAAGTTAGTGTCACTTAGGGAATGAGCAGTTGTTGGGGAGAAGTGTAAATTTAAGAGACAAAGGGGCATACCGCAGGTAAATAGGAGCTTCATCTAAATGCACTGATTTATTTGCGAGCGGCAAATAGGTTTGGGCGTTCAGGTCCCTGGAAGCTATTAGGACTTCGAAATGGTCTTGGCTTGGTGAGTTTGTTTTCAAGTGGATGCTCTTAAGGGAAATGAAATAGCAAAGGTGGAGGCTGCGGGGCTCCAAGCTTATCTATGTTCCCCGTTGTCGTGACCTTGGCGCTCCGTTTGCAAACGGATGGCGGGGGGGGACGGGGACGGACATCCATGGTGATGTAGGCCCGAGGTTATCTCTTGTCTCGCAGCACGTTGATGGAACAGATGGGTTGTTTTCAAAGATTGGCTTCATGGCTGAGGACCCCTTCGCATCTGGCATGGATCCCTGCCCATTTGCAGAGGAGAATGCAGTCCGGAACCAACCCAACCATCTCTGCAATTGGGCCTTGCAGGGAAAGGCCAGTAGGTATATCCAAGCTCGTGTGTTCTGGGTGCTCCAGGAGGAATTTGGCTGTGGGTGAGTGACTGTACTTTGTGGATCTTGGAGCCGACTGAGGCCTGCAATGCATCCCAGAGGCGAGAAGGAACATGGGGCCACTGTAAGTATAGTGCATGGCACAGGGTGTTATGGAGGTGGGAGGCAATGTCGGCAGGTGTCATTCCCTGCTGGAAGACTCCTCCTTGGGGGAAGGGCTGAAGGAACAGGAACCACCTGCCTCCAGAAACGAGAGAGCTAGTGTGGCCTAGTGGTTGGAGTGTTGGCCTGGGACTTGGGAGATCCGGGTTCTAGTCTCCACTCAGCCATGAAGCTCCCTGGGTGACTTTGGGCCAGTCACTGACTCCCAGCCTAACCTACCTCATAGGGTTGTTGTGAGGATAACATGGAGAGGAGGATTATGTTGGAGAGGAGGATTATGTAAGCTGCCTTGGGTTCCTTGCAGAAGGAAAAAAGGATGGGATATAAATATAATAAAAAATAATAAAATACTTCATGCATTTTTGTATGCAGGGTTTTTTGGGGGCCTAATATACACATTTTTGCAAGTGATTTTCCTAATGTAGTTTTCAATTTTTTTTTTTTTTTACTAAGATATGCATCGTTGTGTGCACTTCCCCTAATATGTGCATTTTTGTCGGCACTTTTTTTTAATTGGCAAACTCCATTGCAAAATCCAGAGAAATCTGCATTTTGAAGGGTAACTGAGGTTCAGTTCTCATATTGGTTTGGAAGTGCAAAATTGGGAAAGTGCATTACGGATGACTTTCTCCCCCCTCCCTTGGGGGAGTGAGCCAGAGATTCAAGATTATAGTTCCTCTACTCATAAACAATGCTTCACATGGTATGCATAGCAACTGCCTGGGGTTACATTCAGTTAGAATCTAATGCTATCACTTGTGTTATTAATTAAGCTTCCATCAACGTTTCCACTATAAACCCCCCTTTGTGAAAGTGGCTGTAAAAATGCACTCTAGATTAAAACTCGGCATTAAAAAGTTTCCACCTGGGAGAGTTAATATTTCTTTCACTTTTGGTTACTAACTGTAAGAAGGCTTAGAGCTACTTGCCTTGCGGGAGTGATTCAGTCATGGGTGAACACGTAGAGATTTCATGGATGTCTTAGGCTGCAGACCAAAAAGACCTTAGCTGGAATTGAGTTCTGTGGAAACCAGTTGGATTTGAGCCTGGCTCTCACCCATTTCTGTTGCTGGTTAGCTAGCACGTGTGGATGGATTCTCATAGATCAAGCACCATATAGAGAACTTCCATCTTTCCTTGTACCACCTTGAATGCAATGGGTTGGATCTGGACTTCACTCATGACCGACTTGTCCCATTGATGGGACCTGGGTTCAACTAACTTGGTCCGAATCCAACCCAGTGCTTTTTGATAGAATCTATTCACGCATCAATGAAGTGTTGGGTTGTCTTTGACACATGCCTGTATGTATGTCCATCGGCCGGCTCCCTCCCTTCCTCTACTGTTGCTGGGCAGCAGCCGTTCTGTCTGTAACAGAGGGAAAGATGGGAAGTGGGACCATTCCATTGCTCTTCTGAGAGACTAGCTCCATTTGGCTCCTCCCTCCCAGATTTCAGTCATGAGAAGAACTGCTGTGTAACTTGAAGATCTGGTGCCTGAGTTTGCATGTTTTCCTCTTCCTTCCCCGCCACTTCCCCCTTTTGTGTCGTGTGTCTTTTAGTAAGCCTGAAGACAGGGACTGTCCTTTGTCATTGATCTTACGGAACGCAAGTTGCTTTGGGAGCCTGTTTGACTAGAAGAGTGGGGTTAAAAAAGAAAAAAGTGCTTTATACAAATAATGTTTTACATGCCTATGTACATAAAATCCAACATATCCCAGGAAAAATAAATAAATAAATAAATAGAACTGTGGATCAACTGTGCAAAATGAGGAAGGGCCATAACCCAGGGGTGGAGCACCTGCTTTTCATGTTGAACATCCCTGGTTTGATCCCTGCCATCTCCAGGTAGGGCTGGAAAAACTCCTGCCTGAAACCCTGGAGAGCTGCTGCTGCCAGTCGGTGTTGACTGATACTGGGCTAGCTAGATGGACCAAGGGTCTGACTCTGTGTAAGGCAGCTTCCTATGATCCTAATCATGGGTGCTCCTGCATTGGGTTTTCCACAATGAGCTTGATGGACGAGGAGGATGGATGCTCTCTCTCTCCTTGCCGTCTCTGTAAGATGTGGATGAGAATATTAGCCCTCTTTGCAGTTCTGCTGTAAAGTTTGCTGAGCTAATTTAAGCCAGGCTTTCCCAACCTTGGGTTCCCAGATGTTGGCCTACATCTCCCATCAGCCCTGATCAGTGACTGGTTGGGGATGATGGGAGAGGCAGTCCATCTGGTGACTTGGGGTTGGGAAAAGCTGCTTTAAGCCAAGCTTCCTAATGGTGCGTGCGTGTGTGTGTGTGTGTGTATGTATGTAGGAGCACTGTGTAAAAACTAAGTACCGTAATATTTATTTGGGCTGGCTTCCGGGGGATTTGGGTTAAGTTGGTTGAGAATTGGGGTTTCAGCATTTGCGATGGCTTAGCTGTTTTAATTGGGTTTAATCCATGATTATCCTAAACCTCAGGGAAGGGAAAGGCTGTGGATTTAACATCTGTAGCACGGCAGTAGAGCCCCGGCTTTGCATGCGAAAGTTCCCAGGTTCAATCCCCGGCATCTCCAGGTAGAGCTGGGTGAAGCTCTGCCCTGTATACCCTGTGCTGTATACCCTGGAGAGTTGCTGCCCGTCGGTGCAGTCAATCTCAAGCTACGGTGGACCGAGGGTCTGACTCGGTAGGAAGCAGCTTCTGTCGTTTCCATCTTGGATGCACCTCACATTATGAAATCGACAATGTGAGCGATGTCTGCTTCAAGTAGGGGGAAGTTTAAATTTAGATAGGAGGAGGCACCCGTGTGCGTGTGTTTGCATTTGTACAAGTGGGGGATTTCCACCGCATCAGATGGATTGGCTGGGGTGGTGGTGGATCACAGTGAAAATATAAACAATTCCCCAGCTGGCAAGTCTAAGAGTAGTAAGAGTAGTAACAGTAGTAAGAGTAGTAACGGGGGGGGGGGGCAACATGCTTTATCAGTTTAGATTGGTACACTGGCAATGGATCCTACACCCAAGGGTTAGAACAGCCTTCCCCAAGCTGGTGTCCTCCAGATGTGTCTGATGACAGTCAGGAATTGTAGTCCAACACATCTGGAGGACACCAGCTTGGGGAAGGCTGAGATAGACTCTCAAAGAACATGACATTCAGGAGTTGGGTGTTGCTGGTGTGTGTGTGTTTTGGAAGGGGGGTTTGGCGAAGAGGGAAGTGAACAAAGACTGGGGAGGGAGAATCAACATTCTCCAAGGGCAAAAGCTGGGGCACAAAGAATTTCTCTGTCTATGTGTATACCAATAGCTCACTCAAGTGTCTGTCTCTCTCTCTCTGTGTAATAACAACAAAAAGCATTAAAACCCAATAAAAACAGATCCCAGGAGAATAACATTAAATTATATGGAAGCCCCAGCCCCCATTGATTCTCACACCGCTGCTGGCTTCATGCCAAACCTTAACAGCTCGCTCAATGGATAAGCTTTAGTTATTCAGTTGATTCCTTCCTCCTTTATTTTTTTCCCCTTTTTTACCCTGCATTTAGATACAGAATTTCCAAGGCAGTGTACAACATTAACAAACAATCCCCGCCAACAACAAACCAATTAACAACCCTAAAACAAACAGATAACACAAACAACAGCCTTTGTTCAGTGGCAACAGAACCTTCTAGAGCAATTCAAAAGCCACCCAGATGCTTAAAGCTAATTGAAAAAGCATTCAAGGACCTGTGAAAACAAGATGTTTCTCTCTCCCCCCCCCCCCTCCGCTGCTTAAAGGTAATCAGATTGGGCACCAGATATGGATGATGGGCGGGCGTTCCAAAGTGGTGGTGCCGCTACCGAGAAGTCTCTATCTCTGGTACATATGTATAATTCCCTCTAATACCAATTCAAGTCTTCCTGTGCTCATGCTTATGTAGCCAAAACTGTACCACTCATGCATAAGAAGTTAGCAGGCTCTGGGTTATCCCAAGGTTTCCATGTGCTCAAAATATCTTTAGAAAAAGACCTTCTAAGGGCCCTATAAGACACTGAAGGTTGAGAGATTGTCATTTTTCTTTTCTTCTTCAACCAGGTGGGAAGAGAAATGGAATGTAGTGGGAGAAGAGAGGAGGCAGCGTGCGTGCGCGCGCACACACACACACACACACACACACACACAACACTAATGTTGTCTGGATGGTCACTTTCTGGTTCACAATGAGAAGCCATTTTAAAATGTCCCAAATGAAGGAAGTGAGGACATCAGCGGCGGGGGGTGGGGGATCAAAGGAAGTGAGAGTACATCAGTGGAAAAATCAGAAGTTTATATGTAGCTGACATTGGACATGAGTGTTCCCCCACTCCTAATACCTAAAATGGAGGGAAGGAACAAAATGGAAGACCTGCCCCCCTAAACATTCTCATGTTGGTTGTCCACATTCAGTGGGCACAGAACACTGACTGACCATTGTGTGGGGAGAGGAAAACTGGGTGGGGAGGGAAGGGGAATAGAGTGACGGAAGTCCTGAACAGAAGCAGTCCAGTGCTGCAACAGTTAGTTGGAAGGACCCACACACGTCCTACATAGTAACAACAAACTCATTCTCCATGTGGGGAATCTCATGTGGCCAAGCCTCCACAGCCCGTGCACAGAATGGAGATAGCGCCAGGGCTTGGGGAGCCCTGCGGTTTGCAGATGTAAAAAAAAAAAAAAAAAAAAACCTGCAGAAAAAAGTCTGGGGTGGGGGGCATTCCCAAGCACAGCCCAATGGGAACCTGCTCAGTGGCCACAGAACGTTGACTGACAGTTGTGGTGGTGGTGGGGATGGAAAAGCTGGGGGGATGGAATAAATTGCGGCTGTATTTTGCGCAACTTGTGGGCCATATTATACACAAGCTTCCCTGTCTTAAAAACAACACACATCCCCACACCGCAAATCACAGCCCACTTTCAAAGTGGAGGCCACAACCCCCTGGACTTGGCCTGCTTTTGGCTCTGGAGTAGGGCGAGGTGTGCCAAAGTCCTCCGAGCGCAGACGGGTTGAGTTCTTCAGTGTCACCCCCCCCATCCCTAGAAATCCCCAGCACGATGCACTGCACTGAACCAAAAAGCTTTGTGGCATTTTCGGCAGGAGCATGGGAAGATGCTAGGCATCCTAGTTGCAAACTCCCTCCTGAGTTAGCGGCCGCTGTACAGAGAAGTCAGCTCATCTGTTTTTTTTGATATTGGCAATGGTAATCTCTAACCACACTCTTCTTTGCAACATCTAGGCTGCCTCTCAGCCGGGCCCTGCACTGTCGCATAGGAAGGGGTGGAAAACCCATGTACGTCCAAAAAAAAGTTGCAAACTAGACAACAACAAACAATACATCCAGGATCTCTCGTACTGCTGACACAGCCTTTTAAATTCTCCCCCCAAGAGCAGGGTTTTCTGTTCCGTGAATTCTAGTATAAATCCAGGGTGCCGCTTTGAATCCTGCGTTCCGTTAACATTTGGATTAATTGTTATTGCTAATAATAATCAATTTGTATGCAAACCAGTAAATGAGGAATTTGCATGGCGGTGGCGGCTGCGGCGGCTGCTCTGGAAATTTTCATCGGCAAATGGGCCTATAAAAGGTTAGCTTAAATCTGAAGAGAATTTTAGGGAATTGCTGTTCTGGCTGACTTGCTCTGTAGATTGTGCAGTTTGTTTTTGCATGTGAGTGTTTTCCCTCTACAATTAGGGTGGTTGATGCTGGGCTGTTGTTGGGTTTTTTGTTTTTTGCCAGTGTGCTGCTGTTTTTGGTGGCTCATAAGCCACGGCATTTATTCACGATGGAGAACTACTTCCTGTGGAAGCCCCACTTGCCTGGGATGAATTGCAACAACGGCTGTGCTTGAATTGGAAGGGGTCTGCTGCCCTCCTTATGTTGTGTGTGACAGACAGCCCCCTTTAGCTAGCATAGCCAGATGTTGTATGTTACAGAGGACTGAATAAAGGGGTTTCAGAAGACAGGTTCTCTATCTGAAGCATCCTATATTTCAGCAGAGTAGAACCTCAGGCCCGGCGGGCCAAAATCCAGCTCGCCACTGGTGGAATGCAGCCCCCTGAGAGATTCTTCAAAATGGAATTTGGCCCTTGGGTTGAATGAAAGAGGCTCAACCCCCCTGCTTTGTTGGAAGGGCTGTCCAGTCCAATTCCAGTTTAAAGATACAGAACCCTCATAAGGGTTCTGATGTGGTGTATGTGAGAAGCCAGTGTGGTGTAGTATTATTTATTTATTTAGGAGTGGTTAGAGTTTTGGGGAGACTCTCGGGTTCTAGTTCCCACTTGGCCATGAAGCTCACTGGGTGACATTGGGCCAGTCACTGACTCTCAGCCTAATCTACCTCACAGGGTTGTTGTTGTGAGGATAAACTGGAGCAGCAGGAGGAGGAGGAGGAGGATTATGTAAGCCACCTTGGGTTCCTTGCAGGAAAACAGGCGGGATAGAAATAAATACATATTATAAACCAACCTTCCCGAGCTTGGTGCCTTCCAGTTCTTTTAGACTCTATTTCCCACCAACCTTAGCCAGCATGGGATGATGGAAGTTGTAGTCCAAAATATCTGGAGAGCACCAGGTTGGGAAAGGCTACTCTAAAATATTAGAGCAGGGGTCTTCAAACTAAGGCCCGTGGGCCACATCCGGCCCGCCTTGCCTTTTTATCCGGCCCAGTGGCCGATCGGAGTATTCATTAATGCCAGGAGTATTCATTAATATTCCCCCTTCTTCCCTCCCCATTCCTTTTTCCTTGTGTGTCGTGTCTTTTTAGATTGTGAGCCTGTGGGCAGGGACTGTCTTGTTAATTGCTGTCAACTGCCCAGAGAGCTTCGGCTATTGGGCGGTATAAAAATGAAATAAATAAAATAACTTTCCATTTAAGGGGGAAAAAATTCACCCCTATCAAGTAAAAAAAAAAAAGGACCCAGGTCCTTTTTTTTTTACTTGATCCATTCGTTCATATTTTTTTCAAACTATAGTCCGGCCCCCCAACAGTCTGAGGGACAGTGAACTGGCCCCCTGTTTCAAAAGTTTGAGGACCCCTGTATTAGAGGCTGAAGGAAACCATCTTAGCTTTCATTTTTCTCTTCTGATGGACACACTCCATGTTCAATGGCTCCTGGTTAGTAGTGTTGAGCTCAGTCATTACTCAGTCATTACTCAATACTCAGTCATTGGACTGTTTTGGTCATGGCTGTTTCCTCTTCTTCCGTCTACAACCCTTGAGGTTTCTCTGTGGGGCTTGATATCTCCCCTCTTCTTTCTCAGTGGTCCTGTTCTGCCCCCATTTCCATCAGCATGGGGGGCACCGAGTTTGGTATTAGGAGTGATAAGCACATGAGAGCATCCCTATTTTCATCTCTGAAATGTTGGAGGGTATAAAATCTTGGAGGGCTCGCTAATGCATCTGGAAATCTTGTTATGAGGAAGCACTGGATCCTTCTTCCATCATGTTATCTAGAGACACATGCACAGGCTCTGGGACATGTTTAGCACACACTTCCCTCCTGGAATACATCCTACTCCTCATTTTATCTCATTACTCTTTATTTAAATTGTAAAACAAGAAAATCGTTCATATAATTAGTCTTGATCTCACATAATCGTCTTAAGAAACAGAATTTGAACATAATGCGGACAATGCGCTAACTGAGGGAGCGCATAATCTTCGATTGTGACTCATCGCTTCCACCACTTTGGAGAGGATTTGTCCCATGCTAAAGAAACCGTATTTTAATTGGAGTAATAAAATAGAATAAATGGCCCAGACCCAACATAAATAAGAAAATATCTCTTTACAGGAAGATGCAAATCCTCCTTGAGAGAAGTGTACACACTCTCCCCTGAGAATTTTTGCAAGTCATCAAAGCTTTGCAGTGAGGGTGGGCAGGTTCCCTTCCACATTTCTCAGAAAGGGCCAGTAAATTCAGTTCAAATGTAGCTCCGGGTGAAATTTTCATGGCAGGTCTAATCTCCATCCCTGTGCTGTGAGAGCCAGTGTGGTGTAGTGGTTTGATCATTGGACGGGGACTCTGGGGATCTGGATTCTAGTCCCCTCTGTGCTGTGGAGCTCCCTGGGTGATTTTGGGCCAGCCCTTACCCTCAGCCCAGCCTACCTCACAGAATTGTTGTGAGGATAAAATGGAGCAAAGGAGGGCCATGTAAGTCACTTCAGGTTCCTTGAAGGAAAAAAAAGTTGGAATGAAATGTAATAATAAATGTAACAATAAAATAAATACATTAACTGGTGGATCACATCCCCCCTCCCAGAATGTCCTGGAAATGCATAATTCCAGGGCTTTCTGGAAAAGAAAATGGTAGCCCCTACTGATGGATGCCTCTTTTTTTTTTTGTGGCAGGTGCTATTCCACCCCCCCAAAGGCCCCAATATGTCATGATATATAGGGCTTTGTGGGAGGGAAATCAGCAGGGGAGGCTGGTGACTCCTATTTTGGTGGGGCTCCTTATCCATTGCAGGTTTTGCAGCTTTTATTTGGAGCTTTATGGGAACCATCCCCAGTGCTGAACTCCATCCCAAAAATAGGTTCACCACTGTGGAGCACCATGGATAGCTCCTGTAAAGCTCCAAATAAAAGCTGCAGTGGATAAGGAGCCCCCACCAAAATAGGAGTCACCAGTCTTCCCTGGAAATCAGGACTGGTATTTGGTGGTTGCTGAGAAAAACACAAGGTGGTGGTGTGTGTGTGTGTGTGTGTGTGTGAAGGTAAGTTTGCACCCTAGCTGGTGCCCCAAACTTGTCCCCCAAAATCAAAATGACCTCCTCATTTCATCCACCATTTTGGCTTGGCCATTCTGTCAGCCAGTCTCGGGGACTGATGCTGCACAACCTAATTTGTGGCTGGAGAAGGCCCTGATGAGTGAGTGACGTCTTGGGTAGCTCAGCAGGCCAGGCGCCAAGCTTAGTCAGCCATGATGCACTAGGCACAAACCCTAGGTCCCCCGGAGACAGTGGGCAGTCATGTCATGGGAGCTTGAGAGGTTGAGGGACTATGGACCCACCCACTTTTGACACTGCTCCTGTCCACCACCGGCTTTGGCTCTGCCCACTGCCAACATGTGCCCCCCAAGAGATGACCTGTGAGGGAATGTGGCTGTTGACAGTGGTGGCCAAGCCCAGATCTAAGGAGAAAAGGAGGCCCTCAAAGCGGGGGACCAGTTGTGTGGCAGAGCCAGGGCAGCACCAAGACCTTCTTATTAGCAGGGATGCCGATGTCCTCCGCCACCCCCTCTGGCTCCCCTGTTCCGTCTGAGCCTAGCTGCAATCCTCATCGCAGCTAGGGGGAAATGAATTTTCCCAGCAGTAATATATTGTTCCCTGTTGTAATGTTGGGGTGGCTTGGTCTCGAATGGCCCAGTTAAGACTCAATAGCTTAGCTTTACAAAAGTCCTGTTTCTGGTGAAGATGAAAACTGCTCCTGGCGGAGATGAAAACTGGGTTTGTCGATATGGCTCCACGCAGCTGCCTGCATTTCTGGACTCTCCTTGGGGGCACAGCTATGGGGGATGTCACAATGAGGGCCCACACTTCAGAACTTACCACTACACCACGGGTGGCAATAAGACCAAATTCCAGAAACTGATGTGCATGGATTAACCAGTGAAGCAGCTTCAGGGCTCTTAAACATCGAGTTATAGTCCTGATCGGCTGTCTAATATGGCTTCCTGGGGAGTGGAGACCAATGAGATTTCCTGGTTAGAGTGTTATCCAGACTAGATACCAGGAGATCTGGGTTCAAATCCCCACTCAGCCCTGAAGCTAACGTGGGTCACCTTTGGTGGCCGGGGCTGAGGAATCTGTGGTCCTCCAGATGTTGTTGGACTCGATTTCCCGTCAGCCCTAGTCAGCCTGGCCAATGGAGAGGGCTACTGGGAATCAGAGTTCATCTATGCACATCTGGACTAGCCCTGGCTTAGGCTAGTCCTGACCTTTCAATCGTTCATTTGGCCTGCCTCACACAGCGTTGTTGGTAGGATCAGGCCTCTTCTCTCTCCCCCCCACCCCACTGAAGGAGTAGAAAGTTGCCTCCCATTTTAATGAAGAAAAAACTATGACCAACACCGTGCTCCCAGGTCTCAAAAGTTTTGGGGAGCACTCCGTGAAGGGTTACTTCTTGGCAATCAGCAAAACTGGGATGGTCTCTTGTACGCATTGTAGTACAATTAGGAAGAAAATGAACATGGGCTTAATTGTGATTAGGCAATTAAAAACAGGAGACCCCCCCCCCCCCCGTTCCTCATCAGCCCAGCTCTGCAATGCATATGTGTAGTAAGTGACTGCATGCCTTTTCTCTCTCCCCCCCCTTGCCCTGAACAGAACAATATATTAAAAGGGGGAAAAGGGCTGCTTGTTGTAATCTAAAAAGGAGCCAATTTACCCCGCATACAGTTTGCAGCTCCGTTGCTCGTTAATCACTCTGTTAAACATAATAGCCATTCTTGTCTCGAGGCCGTTAATCATGTTGTGAATGTACTTATCAGTACGTATTAGAAATACAATACAAGACTTTCCGACACAGGGATGGATGCAATTACTGCAATCAGGGTACATTTAGCTATTGTCTTATCATGCTGCCATGGTGGTGGTTTTTAAGCCCTTAAAAAAAAAAAAAGCTACCAAAACCCCCCCCCCCCCATCAGCCCAGCACTAGAAGAATTTAAATAGGAAGGGAAATGTTTGATAATGCTGGTTGGTGCAACACAGAACTGTGCTGACCTTCCTGCGGAGAGCTTTTAGTAGCAGGGAAGGGAGCATTGGACCGAAGTTGGCTAAAAACACAGAGCAAAAAGTACATGGTGGAAGGGCTTGGCAGCGGGCACAGGATTGATTGGAGGCCCGGTGGTCCAGTGGTAGAGCGTGTGCTTTGCGACACAGAAGGTCCCAGGTTCAATCCCCAGCATATCCAGCAGTCGAGATGGGGAGTGGACCCCTGTCAGAAACTAGGGCTGCATGAGTCTCTCTGTATAGCCCTTGCATTATTTCAAGCACAAGTTCATTCCGTCCTATTTCTGCATCACTGTGCAAATACCTGAAAATTCACACACTTCTTCTGTGCACTTTTGAAAGTGCAGACACTTGGGACACATATGTGTATCTAGATTTCCCTAAATAAATACACATTTATCTTTGGCAAGCAATTTCCCTTGATATGCAGGGATGGGGACTCGACTCCAGGACTCGACTCGTGAGTCGGACTGAGTCCCCTCTCTGACTCGAGTCCCAATATTTTTAATGGGACTCGAGACTGGACTCGGGACTCGAGACCAAGGACTCTTCAACATCCCTGGGCTGTGCCAGAAGGAGTGGAGAGAAGTGTGATCGCCGGCGAAGATTTTATTTTTTAAAATCATTTTCCTAAAATGCAACCTTTCAGACATTTTGGGTTTGGCTGCCTCTGCCTGCCTGTTTGGGGTTCCCTGCCTCCTCTGCCTGCTGGTCTCTTCTTAACCAGTTCCAGAGTTTGAACTGACCAAGACAAAGGCCTCTGCCTGCCTGCTTTGGGGTTCCCTGCCTCCTCTGCCTGCCTGGTTATTTTGAGTTTGTCTGCCTGGTCTGTTCTTGTCAAAATCAGTTGCAGAATTTTGAAATAAAAAGGCACACTTGTGCCTAGAATTTATTTAAGCCACACATCTGAAGTAGCCTTATTTTGTTGGGAAAACCCCCCATTGATTTTAATAGGGACTCGTGGAGTCAGCTTTGGGAGTGACTCGTGACTCGTGACTCACCATTTTGGACCAAGGACTTGGACTTGGACTCGAGACTCGGGTCCAAAGACTCGTGACTCGACTCGTGACTCGAGACCAAGGACTCTTCAACATCCCTGTTGATATGTGCATTTTTGTGCTCTTATTTTCTCTGATATGCATGCTTTTTTTTTTTTTTTGGTATGCTATTGGAAGCTGCTTTGAAGGAGTGGCACTTACTGGAAGGACAGGGCCACACCCGATAGAGTGGAGCCACATCTGATAGAGAGATCTGGTATCTCCAGTTATGAAAAGACTGGTAGTATGTGCCGGGGAAGGCCTTTGCCTGAGAACCTGGAGAGCCACTGCCAGTCAGAGTAGACATAACTGGGCCCGAGGAACAAATAGTCTGACCTAGGGATTTATTTATTCATTCAATTTTAAAAGATTTATATACCGCTCCATATTCCAGTATGGAAATTCCAGAGCAGTGAGCAATAAAAGATAAAACAGGTAGAAGAATTAAACAATACCGGTATGTCAAAAACAAAATCAATGGAACTGTGGCTGGTTAGTTCAGGAAGGCTTCCTGAAATAATTATTTTCAGGAGGCACTGAAAGCGATACAGTGTTGGAGCCTGCCTGACCACCAGAGGCAGGGAGTTCCAGAGAAATGGAGCCACTACACTGAAGCCTCTTCTCTGGGCGGGCCATAGGTCATGCATGCCATCTAATCACCAGGAGCATGCCATCTAATGACCTCAATGACTAGGCAGGTTGGTAAGGGAGGAGGCACTCTCTCGGGCATCTCTCTCAGGGATTTGCGAATCAGTAAAACTCGGAATTTGCAGGACTTCAGCAAACTCATCTCAAAGCTCATCCTAACTCAAGTCCGTATCAGATTGCGAGCTTTGTTTTTTTCTTCTTCTCGCATGAAAATCCATGCATATTTTCATGTGTGTTCTTCCAAATGTACACATCAATTGGGCTCATCTTTGAAATGTAGGCATTCTTTCCCCATTGATTAAAGTGTATTTGTGTGCATTTTTTTTTAAAAATACCGGTATGCATTTTCATGCACATTTTTCAAATGCACACATGCTGTCAGATGCATTTTTGGGAGGTCCGCAAATCACATTGGAGGCTTGGAAATGTATGGACTTTAACTGCAGGTTGCATCCAAGTCTCTGTTTGGTCATTATTATTGTTAGTATTTTATTAGTAGTATTAGATGATGATGATGATGATGATGATGATGATGATGATGATGATGATTGATAATGATGATAATTTGAATTGGGAACTTCTCTACTTATTCTTTCAGCTCCTACACTACACTGATGGTACTGTATCTCTTAGCAAGATACAGTTAAAAGTATGAATTGCTAGAACTCTTAAACAACAATCAATCCTTTATTAACCATTCCAAGTTCAGTCCAAATGTCAAACTTAACACACACACACACACACACACACTTTCCATTTTGTACAAAGAAAGACATTGATTTCATTCTTCTCTCAGTGTTGGCTAACCCTGACCCTGTACTTTCTATTTAATTGGATTCATTTATTAGATTTTCCAGGCAAGCACCTATTCAAGGCTTTCCTGCCTCATTTAAGAAAAACTGCTTCTTCTTCTTCTTCTTCTTTTTTTTTCTTTTTAAAAAAGAAAAAGTTCTAAATTGTAGTGAGGAGAAAGAAAAACTGGTTTTCACTGAAATGTTCTTAGTGACAGAAGTTACGTGCAAAAGTAGAATACGGGACAACTGTATTCTGAGAAATCCCTCTGTGAAAATGCTGTGCTAATAAGAATAGATTTATCTACATTTGCTAGGGCTGAGTGGAATCCACTTTCTTCATTTTAGGTTTGTTTTTTGTGGGTGATTTTCAGCACTTGTGAACATTATTTGCATCACTTTGGTGCTGTTTTTCTTGCTGATATTCCCCTGTCATCCTTAATCATTGCGGTCTTATAGAGTTCATAGATCATAGAGTTGGAAGGGGCCTACAAGGCCATCGAGTCCAACCCCCTGCTCAATGCAGGAAACTGGAGGAGGGGGTCTCCCATCCAAGTAATAACCAGGCCTGACCCTGCTTAGCTTTCCACGCTTAGACAAGCTGAGCCACAGATTTTTTGTCAGTGACATCACAGCGCTCGTTCTGGTGGAACGGTGTCATTGGTTGCTCAGAATCCCATGATTCTTGCCACAGCCAATGGGATTAAACAGCCACACAGGTGATTCAAGGTGAAGTCATGGGGGCAAAGATAGAGGGAAATGGAACTGCAAAAATGCACAAGCCGAGGGAACAAAGGGGCACCCAGCAGCATTGAAACAATGTGAATATTTCGCAAGGTTGGTGCCCCCCCCCCAGCAATCAACTGCAACAAATGTGCCACTTTCAAAACAGATGTCAAAATAAGTGAAAGTTCAGCATAGCCCCATGTCAGGAGCTGCTAGGATCTGGGGAATGTTGCCCCATGTGGCGAGCCACTGAACTGCAGGTGACAGCTTCTCAGTGAAGTCTGGCTCCGCCCACCCAGGCTGGCCATTGGATCCTCCTGTACAGGAAGCAGCATGAGAGGGCTTCCTGCTCCAGTTGAGCCTAGCTTGGTCAACACGGTCTTCCTGAGCTCTGGAGTGTTACTGTATCCTTGGTTGGTCTTCATTCCTGACCTGTAGCTTGCTCCTCAACCCTGCCTCCTGGTTTTTTCTTCAGTTCCAACTTACTCATTGGTCTTGACTACAGACTTGTCCCATAGCTCCTCTCTCCCTGGCCCAGCCCTGACAACTGTACCGTCTACACAAGAATGAAATTGGTCTCTGTGCATCCCGCTTAGAGAAACTCTTGCTTAAACGGCATCCGAGGCCTCGTCGGTAACGAGAACAGACTTCCCCATGCTGAAGGAAGCAAATAAAAATAATTGAGGCAATTGTCTTGGTTGTCTCCTGGGTTGTCACGATGATGCTGATAAAATCAAATAAACGGGAAGTTATTGCGAGTTGTTAGCAGGAGAAACAGTAGCGAATTGGCAGCGCAAACCAGCCCAGGCGCTTAAGATGTTTTCTCATTATCCGGATTTATTGTTTTCAGGAGAAGGGGAAAAAAAAAAAGCATTGGCTAAGCAGAAATAAGGTGAATAATGCCTGGTCTGGGGGATATTTAGTTTGGAACAAAAAATACCAATTTTAGAGTGTGTGTCTGCTGTACTGCTGGGGATTGCTGTGTCACTTTGCCTGTTAGTGGTGGTAGATTATACTGCAGCGTAAGGGATGCAGGGGTCTTGGTATTGGCGTCTCCATCTATGACAGTTTTTAGAGGGGTTGTTGCATGATGACGAAGGTAACAGCATGGACCTAAAAGGCCTGTGGCTTACGCTGGCTCAGCTTGTCTGAGCGTGGAAAGCTAAGCAGGGTCAGGCCTGGTTATTACTTGGATGGGAGACCCCTCCTCTAGTTTCCTGCATTGAGCAGGGGGTTGGACTCAATGGCCTTGTAGGCTCCTTCCAACTCTATATGAAATCTATGACCAACAAAGTATTTTCAAATTCTCTGCTGCTGTTTCCCTCCTTCCCTCTGTTTTCATAAAACCATGAAAAGAGCTGGCTCCTCCTTCCATGAGCTGTTGAATGGCCGCCAACTTCTCCTCTCTTCCCCCCCCCCGAAGCCTCCATCAGAGTTGCACCATCTCATCACCAGTGGTACAGCGGAGCCAGGATTTGCAGGGAAGCAATGCTGGCAGTTTTTTATGGCCTCCTCTGCCACCCCCCCACTCAGAATTCCCTGTTCCCTCTGAGTTTAACTGCAATTCTCACACTAACTGGGGGTAGGGGATGTATGAGGGATATTATAGGGGAGTGAAAATCCAATGGGTTTTCTCAGCTTGGCCCCATGGATTCCATTCTGTCAACCCTGCACTGGCGTTGACTCGATCTGATGCGAGTCGAGCCAGCACACGGACTTCCGTTTTTAAAACATGATTTGCGTAATTATTATTTTTTTTTAAAAAAAGCTGGGGAAATTTGTGCAAAATTCAGGCTTCCATCCCACAATTTGCGCAAATCACACTAGAGGTCTGCAGTTCTCAGCTCCAAATTTGTGCAAAAATTTTGAGCGGTTTCATGGAAGCTGGGAAACCTCCCCGCTGACTTGGCCTGTTTTTGGCCGTCCGGTGGGAAATGTGTCGAAAGTCCGTCGTCAAGCTCAAATGGACCGAGTTTTCCAGTGTCGCACATGCCTAGCTGGGGGTGTGTGGGATAGATTTTCCCAGCAAAATGTATTGTTCTCAGTTGTAATACAAAGTATTTTGGGGTGGCTTGGACTTGGATGGGCCATCGAGACACCCATTATTTTTACCAAAGACCTGCTCCTTGTGGAGATAAAACTGCTAGAACTGGTTTGCTGATATGGATCAGTACAGCCAATGTTTGGACTTGCTTTCGGAGTGTGGCTGTTGGGTACTTCAGCATTTGACATGACACCACTGCTCAACATGTAGCTTTGTTCTTGGGTTCTGTGTGGGGAAAATGGTTGCTGGCAGGGGCTGAGAGGAGCACCATCATTGTGGGAGGTGAGTCTTGCCCCCGACCCAATTTCGCACCCTTCCCCCTGAAACTCGACAAGGGGCTAAACATTGCTCCCTGTTTTGCTTTGACCCCTCCTGTAACTTGGCCTAAAGTTTCCCCTTTGATAATTTTCAGCCCAGCTCTAGGAAAGCTGTCAGAAAGTCAGAAAGCATGCATCTGATCTGCCTGCCTTTCTGCGCCTTCGTGCCCTTTGAATATGCAGCCCTGCAGCCTCGCTATTCTTTTCATAAGCCAAGGAAGCTCTTCGTAGATTTGCAAGTGGGGTCTGGGTCAGACGCCCTCCATTCTACTGCCATCTTTTGTTTGTTAAAGGCAGATCTTGCCAGCGTTTACAATAACACCCGTAAAATGACATTCCTCTTGTATGAATCATCTTAGCAATTTAATATCAGCATTAACCCTGGAACAAAAGTAGGTTGTTAACAAACACTGAGCAGCGATACCTTGACAGGTGATTATTTCCCCCCTTCAATGCCTTGAAAATACAGCCTTGAATCAGAGCTGTGGGTAAGATAGATGCTGGAGGTCAAATGAAGAGCCAAGTCCTCCCATCCGGAACAATCATGAGGTTCACACACAGCCCCACTGAGGCTGTACCACTTCAAAGGGCTGCAGGCTTGAATGCACTCCCAGGGGAAAACTCCTTGCACCTAGAAAGCTAGCACGTCAGGGAGAGAGGGCACTGGCCAGCTCATCCTTTCTGCAACGTGCTAGCTTTCTATGCAAAGGGAGCCTTAAAAAAAAAAAACTTGGAGGAGTCTTCAAATGTGAAATAGCATTGCTGCTGTTCCGAGACAAAAGGCTGCTTCTTTTTCAAGGCAAACTCCCATTCTCTGCTTCTCCTCCTCTCCCATCACTGCTCTTCCATCCTCTGGCAGGGTGAAGCACCACTGTTGCTCCCGCTTGGGCCAGTCCTCAGCTCTGAGGGGAGGGTTATTGGGCTTGCTTCACTTGTTCTCCTACTCCAGAGAAGACCATTCCTCCTTTCCCAACTCTCCTACCATTTGGAAAGGGGCTAGTGAGTAAAACAGGCCTGCACGGCAGTGTGCCCCATCAAGCCAAGCGCAGCCCCTCGGCCGCAGCAGATTGTCTGGCCTGCCAGGTGCACGAGAATCCCCGTGTTTTTGCAGTCTGACAAAGCCCCGGTGGGCCGGCCATCCATGGCCGCTCAGCTTGCATATAGCTTGTTGGGTCGCGAGCCATTTTGGTCTGGCACAGAGCATATGTGGCAAGCGCAAGCCCATGGTTCAGTTTTGTAATCTGGGAAGAGGGTGTGTGGAACTAATGCAAAAAGTTACATTTAAATAACTTTATGTAAGAAAGAAAGAAACAGAGAGAGAGAGAGAGAGAGAAAGGGGGGAGAGACAGAAAGAAAGGCGGGGAGAGAAATGAAGGGAGAATGAGAAATGAAAGGAGAGAGAGAAAGAAAGTGGGGAGAGAGAAAGGGGGAGGGGGGTTACCGATTGGTATAAAGAAGTATGGCATATGGCATTGAATGATATGTTGACTTGTAATATCAAATGCAAAAGGGGTCAATTAAGGAAAAATATTTTAAAGGATATTTGGGGTTTATTTTTGGAATATGTGTTAAAAAAGGGGAAAGGGAGTTTACCCTGTCAAGATATGTTGTATTTTTGGAATAATGAACAATTATAGAGTTATTGTATTATTTGGTCCCATGGTGATGGGAGCACTATATTAGTTATATGTGTGCGTTATTTTCTTTGTATTGTTCAAATTTTTTTAAAATAAAAATATTTAAAAAAAAAGAAAGAAAGAAAGGGGGAGGGGGAGGGACAGGGGGAGGAAGGGGGAGGGACAGAGGGAGGGAGGGAGGGAGAACTGCCCTTCCACTTATGCGAGGAGCACAGGAAGCTGCCTTATACTGGGTAAGGCCGCTGGTCCATCTAGCCCAGTATTGTTGCCACTGCCTGGCAGCGGCTTCCCAGGGTTTCAGGCAAGAGCCTTCCCTCGCCCCACTGGGGAGATGCCTGGGATCGGGCCTGCAAAGCAGAGGCTCTAGCACTGAACTGCAGCCCCGCCCCGTGTTACTTTCACAATGCCGTACCGATGGGGCCCGGCCGGTCTTCCTGTTGCCATGGCGTTTTTCCTGGGAGGCCGCGTGGGAGCGGCCTCCCAGTAGCCTCTGGTTCCCTGACGGACGGACGAGGCCAGGGTGTGCTTCCCTTCGTCGTCGTCGCTCCAGGCGGTTCGTAGCTCCACTCGGCACCGTTCAGAGCCGAATGTTCTTTTCTGGCAGGGAGAGGGAAGCGGCACACCCCCTGCAGCCGCCCCTTTCTCTGGCTGCTGGGTGGGGCAGCTTGCTCACCCCTTTGCTGTGAGGTTCTTCTCGGGAGGCAGTGGGGTGCCCCCTCCCAGTGACCCAAGCCCCCTGTCCAATGGCAGAGGTGAGCGTGTTCTTCCTTTCAGCTTTGTACTCCCAGGGCAGATATCATATCTGTGTCTGTCCGTCTGACGGCTAAGTGTCATGGCCCAAGACTCAAACTGCCCCCTCTCCCCACATCATCAGAGGTATCCGATGGCACACGAAGGATACAGTTCAGGAGCCGCTTCTGGAAAGAGCCTCTGAAGTAGTAACTACCTTGCCAGAAAGTCCCTTGGAGGTGGCAACCTGTGGGCCAGTGATAGCACCTCCATGCCTGAGGAAGTAGTTCTTCCCCCATCCTGACTCTGTAGACTCACCCCCCAGAACCACCCGCTGCTCCGGGGAGCGTATCTCTGGAACCGTGCCACAGGCAGGGGCCACACAGGAGGCTTTCATGCCCTGCTGGAGTATGCAGTCCTCTGAAGTCCAAGCTGTTTTACCTCTGAAGTTGCGGTACTTCAGACACCTACCTTGCCGCGGGGCTACTTAAGCCTGCCGCCTCCTCCAGGCGGTCGCTGAAGCAACATTCTGTGCTCCTTCCTTGTGGGTTCGCCTTTCATCTCGCTTGACCTTGTATCTGGGCCCACACTGAGCTGTCTATGGTCCTGAACACCCCCCCCCGGCCTATCCAGCATACTTTGCCAGTACTTGCCTATGGAGTATAAGCCGGGGGGGGGGGGGAGGCAGCAATTCAGATGGAAATGGTTCCCTATGTCAAACCAGAATGTCACTGCTCGCAGGCAGGCTTTGACCCTGGAATTCGTCACAACCCCTCCGCTCCTCGGCAAGCACCTTCACTACAACGTATTGCTCTGGCTGTCGTTACTGAGTGCACACAGACTCAAACATGGCCACGGGAAAGGCCCGATTCGGGAACTCTCCGTAGTGGCGTGGTTGCCCGTTGCCTGCAGCTGGAGCCCACACCACTCTGGTAATGTGAGCATGGGAATATGAGGATCATGTGGGCAGTTCCCGCAGCTGCCTCCCTTGTCTTTGGAGTACTTTGCATTTAGGATATGGCTCAAAGGCATGTCAAATCTAAAAACCCTGCGGAAAATTCTGAAAGCGGGGGGGAAAGTGCAGTTATAACGGAAAAAGAGGATTATATGGCTAGGCTTTGTTTTCTGGGCCTACTCACTTAAGGCTGCAGGGAAGCAATAAAGCTAAGTGGTGCTTTTTATTATTACCCCCCCCCCCCTTCACCAGAAAGAAATATGTCTAATGAATGTCTCATGTCTGAAACACTGGGCTGGATTCATCAAAGGGAGTCAGTAATTACCAAATTGAGAGAATCATGAATCGCTTTTCTAAATTTGAAAAGCACATCAAGAATAGATCAGGAGCAGGCAAAATTAATAGTTACGAACTCATTTCCATAGAAATGGACTTATTAGCAAGCATGCCAGCTGCCTAAAATTATAAGGTCTTTTCCTTCTGCTTGCAGGAAATAATCGCGCGTGTGCGTGGAGTTCTTTTCATTTTACTTTAAAAATCAAAGTTCTTTTCTTCTTCTTCAAACTGAAACTCGGGATTTGCTAAGCTTGCACAAGGTGGGGAGCAGAAGATCCCCGAGTGGGCAATTAAAAATAAAATAAAATGGTGGATATCCATATCCATTCTCTTAGATCTAAGCTGTAGGCCACCATCAAGAGGGAGCCAGGAATCAAGTCGGGTACAGATCCAAGAAAGGCTACCATTGCCCAAGCAAAGTCTCAGCTGGAAGAGGAAGTTATTCTAGTCCTTCCAGGTTGAGGAGAGCCAATAGTCAGCTGGGTGGAGTCACCAGGACCCCTTTAGTGCCAATTCATTTATTTAGAACATGGGTGGGCAACTTGTAGACTTCCAGATGGTTTGGCCTACAATTCTCATCATCCCTCATCATTGGCTATACTGATGCGAATTGTGACCATCTAGATATTTTGGCCTACAAATTGCCCACCCCTGGTTTAGAATATGTATATGTCACTCACCAGCAATGCTCTCCAATAAAAAATAATAACCCCACAATTTTGGAGACTGGATCATGAACATCACAATAAAAAACAAGACACAGAAGAGCAATGAACTGAAATGCAAGCATAAAACCTCTTCAGACACATCAAAGGCCTGGGCTAATGGACAGGTGTTCATCTGTCACCGAAAGAGAGCAAAGACAAAGCCAGGCACACCTCCTTGGGGAGGGAATGTCACAGACAGGGAACCACAAGAGAAAAAAGTATTCTCTCCTGTCTACCTCACCTCAGAAGGTGGTGGGATCCAGACCAAGGTCTCAGAGGCTGATCTTAACTCCCTGTAAGGCCTGGGGCATAGCACGTGACTGGCTGCTGTTGAGTCTGGGTCTGACCCCAGTAAGGCACTGACGATGTTGGCCAGAGGCAGGAGGTGAGGGCATGAACAGTCTGGAAATCAGGTACCAGATCAGGCAAACAAGAACCGAGGGCCGGAGGTGTGGGGAATGTTGTCATGGACACAGTCTGAAGGCCAAATGTCAGATGAGATATACGAGGTGAGGTGAGGCAGGGCAGGGGTGGTACAAGGTGAGTCAAGGATAGAGATGTGAAGACCTGGAAAAACTGGAAAACGAAATGTTGACCCTCTTCCAGCCTGAGGGCCACATTAAAATCTGGAGAAGTTCTCCGGGTGGCCACATTCCAGAGGGGGGCATGGGCCAAAGAGGGCAGGGTCAAAATACAAATAAATAAATAAATAAAATTTAGGCTGGGAAACCACCAAATAATTGGCAGTCGGGGAAAGGGGGTAGAGTCAGGGGCCATCTGGGGAGCCCCGAGGGCCTAGTTGAGACACCAAGTGGGCCAAATCTGTTCAACACCTCTACTGCCCACCCTCCAGGCTTCACCCTCACACATGCTTTCTGCATTACACTGGCTGTAATGGAAGCTCTGCTGGTTTGACTGGCTTATTGAAAGTGCCATTACTGAAGAACAAAATCAAGAGAGGAGAGGAGGTTTGTTTCCCCCAGATTTCTTCTTCCTCTCTGAGGCTCTTTTGAATTTAGGGATTTTGCTGAGTTCCTGAAGGAGCCAGTGATGGATGTGATTTGAACCAATAGTTAATCACCTCTCAAACTGGAGAAGGAAGTACCTATCAGTCTTTAGATGATAGGAAAGACCTTGGTCAAAGGGAAGGGTAAGAGAACAAAGACTCTAGGGACAGCAAAAGGGCTACAGACTGAGAGAGAAAAATAAATTCACTTTGGGAAAGTTTTAGCGCCAGTTCATTAATAGCTGTGACCTGGGAAGAGATGTGGAACAAAGGCCATAAATTGATTGCCATCTTCTCCATGGGGGATTCAGTGTCCCAGATACAGGAGCACATGGGCTAAATTATCTGCCTGAAAAATGGAGGGCTCAAGTCGGGAGCCTGGTTGGCGGAGGAAGTATCACAATCTTTGGAACTGCCAATGCAGAAAACATTTCCATGGCAGGTGGGCTTGCTTTGTGAGCCATTTCTCTGGTGGAAAAAGGGAGCGGGAGAGAGAGGATCTATTCCTAACATGAAACCTAATTAGAACAGAACCGCTCTGACAGGTGAGTACAGCTGTTTTTTGCAGCGCTGCAAAAAAAAGAAAGAAAAAAGATTAGGACAAAGAGCGCCTTGGCTTTTTTGTTTTCCTTTTTTGAAATGCCAGGCCTGCTTGGTGTATGCAAATTGGCTGCAGAAGAAAGGGGGGGGGAAGACTCGTCTGAGAGCCGGAGTAATCAGAAATTTATTGCTTTTACCAATCTTACTCAACCAAAGTCATAATAACTGACTCCAAAATGAGTATACAAAATGTGGAAAGCTTTCCTCCAAATCACTTTGTACTTCATGGGGGTCTCCTTGAGTAAAAGGGTTGATGGATTCACTGCTGTTTCAACACAATCCTCCATTCTCTGTGTGTATGTATAAATATATATATTAAAATATATTAAAAGCAAACAGGGCAGAAAATGTCTTCACATCAAGAATGCATCATCCAAGCTTCAACTGACGAAATAAATAAATAAATAAATGGGCTACAGTAGGAAGGAAAAGAAGGAAGACGTAGTCATAATATTTCTAAACAATATTTTAAACTAGAATAGATGGCGTTTGATTTGCAGAAGTTGATAAATTGTGTAGAACTATACAACTTAGCCATCACTCAAGCCTGTAATTAAATAACTGCTGACAATACGGTAAATTCTGACAGTTTAGGAGAATTCTTAATTCTCAGAAGCCCCCCCCCCCCAAATGGCTTGTGTTTGCTAGCGACTGGATTCAAGTGATCGCACAACAGACTTCACTAATCTGCCACCCCATTACTCCACTCTCAATCATTGGAACAGGTACATGTGTCTCCCCCCCCTTGAATTGCATCTGCAAAGCTCTCTTTCTCTGCTGTTTAAGTCATACTTGTCTTTTCTCCACGAGGTGTCCAAATATGAAACACAAATGGTACATTTATATGGTATGCTAAAAAGCTCCCATTCAAAATACCCAGTAATGCTACCTTTCTGTCTTCCAGGGCGAATGTCTCCTCTTACGAGATCTTACAGATGGACTTTGAGATTGACAATAGTAGCGGTCTGGTGGGGGCCCAGCAAATCACCTGGCAGGTAGAATACCCTCGAGATGAGGCCGTGAGTGAGCTGGTGGTCTCTGAAATCTTTGTCAGCCAAGCAACTTTTGCAGGAATCGTTCCGCTTGCAATGGTAAGAGTCCATCTCTCTTATTTTCCTTGTCAGGACTGCATGAAACATTCTTCCATTTGATTTTAAGCCTAAAGGTGTGTGTGTGTGTGTGTGTGTGTGGTGGGCAGAAATAGCATGCAAAGTTCTTTGATTGTGAATCATAGAATCACAGAGTTGGAAGGAAACTGGGAGATCAACTACTTCAACCCCCCCGCTCAATGCAGCATCTGCATTGCAGGGTGCAGCTACAGCATCCCTGACAGAAGACCATCAATTGCTGTAACAATGGTCATCTTTTTCTTTTAAAAAAATCTTGCTTGGTGTCATCTCTTGCTGCTTTGTCATTTTTGTTTCTATCTCCATCCTGGATGATCCCGGCCAATCAGCGAACACATAGTTGAATGGGATGACATCACAATGGTAGACAGGCAATCAGAGTTAACTGATATCCCTGTGGGGGGCAGGATCCAAGTCAATTTGAGCAGAAGAGCAAGAGAAGACGATGCAAAGTAACTTCTGGGGGCACTGCCGAAAAATGGTTGCTGAGGGTATTTTTTTGGTCTTTTTCTGACGCTGCTGAAAATGCTCTCGGAAAGCAGCAGGTACATTCGGCTCAGCCGTACAAATCCTGATTTTTTTTGTGTGTGTTCTGGGAAACGAGATCTCTCCGCTCATTTACATGTGCAGCAGGAAGATTTAAATGCGCAAAATGCATTTCAATAAGGTTTTATTTACCTGACGTACAGTAACAGCTCCTTGGAAACCATTAGCGTCTATTGTGTAAATCTTTCCCTCCGTTGGGGGATTATGGGCCCAGTCCACAGTAATAGCGCCTCAGGAGCCATTGCCTTCCATTGTGTTAATGGGATCTCTGTGCATCCATGCTGTGGCGATATGCCACAATTAGTTATGGCATTTTCATTGACATTAATTAGCTGGCTTGTGTCGGAAACTTCATTCCTAAACCAAACAACTGAGCCGTTGTTGTTGGTCGTGCTGGTGGGGAACTTCGCTTCTTTCCACCCCCAGTGCCACAGACTTTGCACTCGTTAGTTTTAAATCACAGGCTTGCAGCATTCAGTTTAATAAAGAACTACATTCAAAGGAGTTACTGGGACCGCAGCGGCGTTTAGTTTTACTTCCTATGAAAAATCTTTTTTTTAAAAAAAATAAATAAATACAGTCAGTGCTCAGTTTGTAAAAAGGAGAGAGGAATCAAAGGTTGCCAGGCCTCCATTGAAGCTATGCCCTTCTAAGTCTCTGAACATGGGTTTTTTTGTTTTTTGTTTAGTTTTTAAAAAATATATACATACACAAATTTGTATGTATTCATTGCTATGAATATATATGGAATGCATACATATGAAAATGCAACTTTCTAGCAATTACGGGCGGTAATTACTGGCAGAGAGCCAGTGTGGCGTAGTGGTGAGAGTGTTGGCCTGGGACTCGGGACGGGAGGTCCAGGTTCTAGTTCCTGCTCAGCCATGAAACTCACTGGGTGACTTTGGGCCAGTCACTGACTCTCAGGCTAACCTACCTCACAGGGTTGTTGTGAGTATAAACCGGAGAGGAGGAGGAGGATTATGTAAGCCGCCTTGGGTTCCTTGCAGGAAAAAAAGCGGGGTATAAATATAATAAATAAATAAATAAATAAGTCTGTCCCCAGGTTATGAACGAGTTCCGTTCTTAAGAATGTATTTAAGTCGAATTTGTATGTAAGTCGGAACATCATAGTGTGCTGTACGTTAAGATCGGCATTTACGCAAATTGCGTAAATTATGCAAATTGCGTAGTATACTATGCTATATACGCTACGTAAACGACGTAGCGCTGGGGAACCCAGAAGTCCGTTCTTAAGTATGGGTTGTCTGTAAGTCGGACATTCTTAACTCAGGGACTGCCTGTATATATAGGCTTCGACAAAAGCAGACCAGATATACAAATAAGTATCCATTTGAAGGTGGTGTCTCCATGCTACCCATTCAAATATTGGAAGGGTGACAATCCGTTGCATTATCGGAGATGAGCGTTCATATTGTAACATCAGTCTTTTAGCTGTCAAAAGGATGTGGAGAGTCCATTTCCCTGACCATTCGTTAATTTCCAAGAAGCAGGTAAGTAATTTAAAACAGTGTGTACACCGGCGAATACTAAAGACTGTTCCAGCACAAAATTTATCTGTATAATAACCTCTTCCCACAAAGAAGCAACTACTAGACATTACCAAAACGTATGTTTAAAAGAAGCATTAGCTGTATTGCACTGCCAGCAATTAGCTGAATTAGACAATCCCTTATCAAAGAGACGTTGCGATGTCCAACAGATCATTTCCGAACATGTGCGTTCCATGTTCAGGGGCAGTGTACCTCTGAATACTAGATGTGGGCAGAAGAAACTATGGGGAAAGGCTGTTGCCTTCTTACCCTGCTTGTGGGCTCTCTAGAAGCATCTGACCGGCCACTGTTGAAAACAGATGCTAGATCAGAGCTCCAGAACCTCAAACCCACGGGCCAAAGCCGGCTTGCCTGGGGTCACAATCTGGCCTTCATGGGTCCCCAGATGGACGCACCCCCTTCCTTTGGCCCCCACCTCCTTTCCCCTGAGCACTGGTCATTTGGTGGTTTCCCGGCTTCTGTGCACTTTCTTCTCCCCCGTTCTAAAAGGTTGAGATGCCGCTGGTGGCTCCAATGTCAGCAGGGCTTTGTGTATCTGCTCTGGATGTCACTTGGAATTTTTAAGCAGCTCTCCATGGTGCTGAACCTACTTTGGAGGGTGGGGGTTCAGCACCACGGAGAGCTCCTGAAAAGTTCGGAGTAAAATCCTGAGCAGATACGGAGGCCGCTGACATTGGAGCCATCAGCCTCCGCTGAAGATGCCTCTCATGAGGCTTCCTTACTGGCGGTAAGAGCTTTAAGCTACCATATCCTGGTATTTTTGGGTGGCGTTTTTTAAATTTTTTTTGGCCCCAATCCATTTGCCCCCAACCACACCCACAGTTGCAGTTCAGTGTAAACCTCTGCTAACCCTGAGAGGCTCCTCTGATGTTAAGAGAGCTTCGGCTATTGGGCGGTATATAAAATAAATAAATAAATAAATGTTAGGGATGGGTGCCGAGAAATTTGGTCCAGCTTTTTTTTTTGCTGCCTTTGCGCAGATTGGTGTGTGCAGAATCCTCCCTCAAAGTTCAGGGGGAGTGTGTGCTTTCGGAGGGGGTGAGGGGGTTGTAGTATTGCTCGCTTACAAGGTGATGGGGTGGCAAGGTCATCTTTCTCTCCCCCTTTTGATACTATGGCTTGGCTGCTGTGATGATGCAGAATCATTCCCAGGGGCATGCCTGCCTGGGAACAAAAATTGGCTACCCCCATGGCTGCCCAAATTAATAGCCCCGATAATAACCTGGAGCTGGGAGCATGTAACTGGAAGTTCTAATATCTTCAGAATTCACTGAAACCTGTGGGTCAACTCCTCATTGAGCTTGCTGGGGAAGAAGAGGAATTATCAGAAAATTTGGAATTGGATGTCCAGACCTTTTGAAACAGGAATTCAAATTGTCTCCCTCCCCGAACTAATGTCTTTTTTTCTTTGTCTTCCATGAGTTGCATGTCTGATCCTAGCCAATCAGAGATCACATAGTGAATAGGATGATGTCACAATATTATATAGCCAACCGTAATTGGTTTTGGGATCATGGGCATTATCCAATACTACCCCCGTGCTAGTGGGACCTACTGCTAGTGCAATTGCTTTGTTCCCAAAACAATCAGAAACAAACAAGTGGAAACTCTTGTTTCTGGAATGATACAAGTCAGTGGAGCTCATAGAAGGGAGAAGCAAGAGTTTCCCTTTCCAGAAACAAGAATTTCCACTCATTTCCAAGGTTCCTTTTCAAAGTGATGCTTCCTGTTGTACTCATGGGGCGCCCCGCAAGCACAGTGGAGCCAGCAGAGGCAGAGTGGCAGCATTAGATACTGTCCTATGTCACAAGGTGGGGGGATTTTGAGAAGATTTGTCTTCCTGGATTTGTCACCTGGATAATCCACACAATCAGGGATCACACAATCATGATACTACATAGCCAATCGCTTCTGGATAAATGAGTTCAGTAACAACAAGTGAAGGCAAATGTGGGCAATGTAAATGAGCACAGGGACATTTCTGCAGTGTGCTAAAAATAATCAACGAAGGCAGGTGTTACGCAATGCTGAAAATGTCCAACCTGTCCCCACAATTTTGAGTCTTTCTGGCAGAGTCTTGTTCAACGCAAGTTGTGGAACAACATCCCCACTCCTTTCAGTGCGTCTGTCTCCATCTCCCCAAAAGGCATACGGTATATACTGAAGGTGCAGAATTAATCCCAGTTGCAGAACTCAGGAGTTCTTTGATGTGGAACAGGGATGGGCAACCTATCACCTTCCAGGTGTTGCTTAAAGATGCCACCTTAAAGATGCTTTGAACCTTGGGAAGTTTCAAGCAACTTGTATAAGAATGTAAGATAAGGGGCACCATGCTGGATCAGACCCATCCAGTCCTCGATGTAGAATAATGTTTCAGTGCTAAATACAGATCGCTGTCATGTTACTTGACACATTTCTGTATTATAAATATGGCACAGTTCCCTCTCCTAGCAAGCCTTCTTGAGTCCGTAGCCTTAGGCAAGGGATGTTGTGTGAGACAGCTGTGGCAAGGAGCAACAGCTTGTGTTTTCATAGCTTTCCTCATGTTTGCCAACCTGGAGTGTTTGCTCATGCAACAGGCACGGAGCTTCGGCTTTTCACCACCAAAGCAGAAGCAGAATGCCATGTGGTACTGTGCTAGCATACATCAGCCAACAACACACAGGGCTGGATTAACCGATATGCTAAGTACCCCTACGGCATAGCGCAGGGGTGGGAAGCCTCTTTCGCCTGCGGGCCAAATTCAGTTTTGGAACAGCTGTCAGGGCGACATTCCAGGGGTGAGTGGGGACGAAGGCATAAAGGAAGGGCTAAAGGGGTGGGACCGAAAACGTAAAACAAAACAAAGAGGCCAGCAGCATATTTTAGCTTGAGGCGCTTACTGCTGGAAACGAAACCTTCGGAGAGGCAATTCAACCTTTTAGAATGGGGAAAAGGCTGCACAAAAGCTGGGAAACCACAAAGCGGTCATTGGGGGCAGGATCAGGGGAAGGGGGCAGTGCCAACTCCAGGTTTTTGTGGGCCCTTGGGCAAGACACCATCCATGGCCCCCTCCCTCAATGAGTCTACCTCCTCACTGCCGTTGTTACCAGCTGCTCTTGCTCCCTACCCATTTTCTCGTCTTTGCTAGCATTTCCTTGCTTGACAGGCAGAGAAGCAGTGAGCAAGCAGGCCGTGGCATCTCCTCCTCCTCCTCCTCCTCCTCCTCCTCCTCCTCCTCCTCCTCCTCCTCCTCCTCACCACCACCGTTGTCTGGGCCAGAGCAAGAGGCAGGTGAAGAAGCAGGTTGCAATGGTGAAGAAGAGGAGCCACTCCAGGGGACTCTCGTCATTGGGCCCCTACTGGGGTGTGAGCCATTGCCAGTTGCCCAACCATGCCTACCATTGACACCAGCCTTGGAAGGGGACATGGCCACCTGAGGAACCCCGGAGGGCTGGATTGGGACCCCAGGAAGGCTGGATTCAGCTCCTGGACCTGAAGTTCCCCACCCCCTGGTATAGGGCCTTTCAAATCCAGCTGTTTTACTATTGGGGGGGTGGGATGAGGATGGTTTATTAGAGGGAACACTGGTCGGTGCCTGTATGTTTTGATGGCAAGGCAAATAGCATACAGGGGGAGGGGTGTCACAGGAAAATGGTGTGTGTGTGTGTGTGTGAGAGAGAGAGAGATAGTGAGTGAGTGTGAGTGTGTATATAATAATCCTGTCCCATACTGTGGTCCCAATCCAGATGGGAGGCCCAAGTAGTTGCCTTTTTGGTTCAGCAACACGGCAGGGGAGAAAATAAAGTGGATATTAGGAAATGACGAAGCCAAAAAGCATGACCTGGAGAAAAAAAAAAATCCACCCAAGTTTCTCCTTCCCCCTGGCAGTCCCCTCAGCTGCCCACCACGTTAACTGAATTAAGAATTGGCCCCCTGTATCAGATGGTGAGAGTGAGGACAGTCTTTCAGAGCTGAAAATCAAATTGTGTGCTTCGGACTCGAGCTTATCTCCAGCAAAGGGACAAAAGGAAGGGTTAGGCAGAAGCAACTGGGGGAGCATCGCATCTTCTGTTCTTGCATGATAAGCTCTGGGTGGCTCTGTAATTTTTCACAGACACCGGAAGCCGAGGAGATGGCTCGTGCGCTTCCCAACCTTAGGATGGATTCTTCTCTTTTTGCAGAGAAATGCACAACAACCTCCTCTCTCTGGCCAGCCACAGACAGGGTTTCTCTGTGGCTCGACAACTATATTTCCATATCCATGGGGCTGGAGGCAAAAATGGCAGCTGGGCCTCCGGATACGGCAGAATGAAGGGGGCGGAATGGACTGTATCACTTTGGAGTGTGGACGAGGGAAAAGACCACTTCCGACTCCTCCCCCTGTGTGAAACATCTCCATGCAAAGCGAAAGCAAGCACATCAGGGAGGAAGAGTCTAGCCTGGCCCAGTTTGTGCTGATTTGTTTTACTTGAGGTGTGTGTATGTGTGTGTGTATCATCACAGTAGAGCAGTCAAAAGATGTGCTTTTCCCTTCCGCCAAATGCAGTCCCATGTGGTGCATGTCCTGCTTCTGGTGTGGTGCCAAAGACAGAGCAAATAGTGAGTGTGTCCATACCAGAAGTATGGTCTGAAGGCATCCCCAAGGTCCAGACACAGGGTCAGTACTAGATGTGTCTCTACACCAGTGTTTCTCAACCTTGGGTCCCCAGATGTTTTTGGCCTACAACTCCCAGCATGCCCCAGCCAGCTATGCTGGCTGGGGCATGCTGGGAGTTGTAGGCCAAAAACATCTGGGGACCCAAGGTTGAGAAACACTGCTCTACACTGACGAGCAATGGCTCCTGGTCATGATGGTGGTACATTATCTCCAGTATTGGAGGCTGTATGCCTCTTGAGTACTGAGGAACACAAGTGAGAGGGTTCTATTGCACTCATGTCCTGCATGTGGGCTTCCCATAGGGATCTCACTGGCCACTGTGGGAACAGAATGCTGGGCTAGGTAGGCCATTTATTTATTTATTTATTTATTTATTTATTTATTTATTTATTTATTTATTTATTATATTTATTATATTTATACCCCACCTTTTTTTCCCTGCAAGGAACCCAAGGCGGCTTACATAATCCTCCTCTCCATGTTATCCTCACAACAACCCTGTGAGGTAGGTTAGGCTGCGAGTCAGTGACTGGCCCAAAATCACCCAGTGGGTTTCATGGCCGAGCGGGGACTAGAACCCGGATGATCTCCTGAGTCCCAGTCCGACACTCTCACCACTACGCCACACTGGCCTTTGGTCTGATCCAGCATGAATCTTCTTGGGTTCTTATGACTGGCGGCGGCTCTCCGGGATTTCAGAGATGAGTCTTTCCCACAGTCTTAGCTGGAGAAGCCCGGAGTTGAATGTAGGTCCTGCTGCATGCAAAGCGCCTGCTCTGCCACTGAGCTATGGATGCTCCTGATGGATGTATGAAGCTATTTTACGCTGGGTCAGAGCACTGGTCCATCTAGCTGAGTGCTGTTTACAAGAGGTGTGGGCTGCTTGTGGCCCTCCAGATGTTTCAGCCTAGAATTCAAAGGGAATTCAAAAGAGTTTGGATGAGAGCAATTGAAGATCTTGGTGTGTGTGTGCGTGCGTGCATGCGTGGTTCACGGCAGGGACGCCTGTACAGTCTTACACTACTCCCAGAGTTTGTACAAAGTACAATTTGGGGATTATCTAATATCTTCAGCTAAAACCTGAGCTGGGATCCATTCCAAAATGTATCAAGGGAGGGAGTACTAAAGTCTAGCTTCCAACTCTGGTCCAATTTTTGGGGCCGTAGCTCAGTGGTTGAGCACCTGTTTTGCATGTAGAAGGTCCCAGGTTCAATCCCTGGTATCTCCGGGTAGGCTAGGAAGGAATCCTGCCTGAAATCCTGCCATTCAGTGTTGACAATACTGGGCTAGATGGACCAGTGTCCTGACCTAACTCAGTGCAAACCTGGCCTCCATGTGTTCACTCTCCATGTGAAGGTGGGGAGCAGAATGGCAGTTCTACCACATGCTTTCACATTTCACCTGTGCCAGAAAGTGTTGGCATCTGCAGATGAAACAGAAGAGTGGAAGGAACTGCACTGGCTACCGATTTGATACTGGGTCGGGTTTAAGGTTCTGGTACTTGCGAACAAAGCCTGAAACAACTTGGGACCAGGTTACCTGAGAGGGCGCCTCCTGCCATACCAACCTGCCCGGTTGATGATGTCATCAGATGGCATGCTCCTGGTGGTTCCTCATGGACCTTTGGCCTGATTGGAGTCCACCCGGAGAAGAACCTTCAGTGTGGTGGCTCCATTTCTGTGGAACTCCCTCCCTCTGGAGGTCAGGCAGGCTCTGTCATTGTGCTGCTTTCAGCGTCTGCTGAAAGACCTCCTTGTTCCAGGAAGCCTTCTCTGCTCTTCACCACCAGTGTAATTTTAGTTTGTTTTCAATGTATTGCTTTTGTTTCTTTTATCTGTTTTTGTCTTTTTATTGTTCACCGCTCTGGAATCTGCTTGATGTGGAGCAGTATACAAATACTGTTGTTGTTGTTGTTGTTATTATTAACAACAAAAACAATGCAAGCTGCAGTTACCTCTAGCCTCAGCCTAGAGCAGGGCTGGGGAAGCTATGGCCCTCCAGAGGTTGCTGGATTCCAATTCCCATTGTCAGAGATGATAGGAGTGGTAGTTCATCAACATCTGGAAAGCCACAGGTCTTCCACCCCTGGCTTAGAGTCTGGTTTGCTGCCACATCTTGATATCATGCAAAATGTATCTCCCTGGGCAGCATTTGGTCGGATGAGCTTTTATTTCCCAAAATGCACTGTAAGGGTTGAAGAACTTCCTGCCAACAAAGACTATCGGAAGGGTAAGCATGTGTCACAGAACCACTGGGTTTCTATTCAGGAATGAAAAGCAAGTGGACTACAAGTTCAGAACACAGATATCAACAGGGAAGCGAGAACCTGGCATCCCTGTGAGTTCTCAGGCTTGAAAATTGGGCTTATTATCTACACATTTAATTATCTTCCCTGAGATGCTGAAAGGCAAGTCCTTTGACTAAGTAATAATCCATAATACACCCAACGGCTTCCTGGCCAGTTAACATGAGAGGAGAAAAACTATTTTTTTAAGTGCTTCTGACACCCCGCATCCCCCACCTCACTTGGTTATTTTATTAGGCACAATGAAAATGAATCGTCTTTCCATTTTTGGACCGTTAGCCACACATGTTAATCTGCACACCAGATGTTGAAAGAATCAATTATTGGATACATTTTCCTGCCAAGATAGAGAAAGAAAGAAAGAAAGAAAGAAAAGAAGTTCCCCAGGAGCAGAGAAACTGACATTTTCTTCTGGGGTGGGGAATGGTGTGCCAGAAAATTGTACCAAAACAACTGATACCCGACAGTCCTTGCTGTCTGAACAACCCCAACAAATGTATTCCTAGCAGTCAGGTACAGCTTCAGAAAAACCTGCGGCCTCTCCTCTCACCCCTGCTAATCAGAAACCAGATCACACTCCTAGAACTGTCCGAAGTGTGGGTTCTTCTGGCTTCCTTGCAAAGGCACTGGCAGTGGGGAAGTGAAAACACTTATCCCTGTGGTGGTCCCCTTCTGAAGTCATTCCAGCACTGCAGGGGACACTTAGGGCTTCGCTACACGAGGCATTTATTGTGCGCTCGTGATCCTTCACTCACAGAAGTTTTCGGGTCCTTTACATGAGGTCGCCATCCTCCAGGGCCTCTTGTGTGTTTTCCATCCATTTTCATGGCTCCCCCCCCCCCCCCGTAGAGTGAGGAAAGTCAGGCATATCCTGGATGCCGCCAAGATTCTCTATCCAAGCCTCGTGTATATTGGCAATTCCGCTCTATACCACAGCGCCACCTTGTGTTGTGTAATGGAACACACAGAAAGGCAGAGAGGAAAACCTGGGCCGTCTAAGTCTTTTGTAGGGTCGCGGAGGTGACCTTCGCCTCCGCGCTCCTTCCACCCTCCATTGGATGCCCGTAGCCCTTCAAGTTCAGAGGGTTATGGGCGGCCACATTGGATTGCGCTGTTAAGCATGTTTGTGTGTGCATTTCCTAAGAGTACACATTTCCCCATGTGCATTTTGCAAATTTATGCATGCTGTCGAATGCATTGTTTCGCTCTGAAAATCACATTGCAAAAGGCAAGCTCAGAAATATATCGACTTCAACTGCAGATTGCATCCAGGTCTGTGTTCAGTTGGGGAGGTGTGAACTGGGTAAATAAAAATGAACTGCATTGGATCTATTGTATATATTTATTTATTTACAGTATTTGTATACCACTCCATATCTAAGTAGATTCCAGAGCATTGAGCAAGAAAGAGATAAAAACAGATAAAAGAAACAAAAACAATACTTGAAAACAAGGTAACATTAAAATGGTGCTTGGACAGCAGAGAAGGCTTCCTGGAACAAGGAGGTCTTCAGCAGGTGCCGAAAGCAGCACAATGTTGGGGCCTGCCTGACCTCAAGACGCACGGAGTTCCACAGAAATGGGGCCACCACACTGAAGGCTCTTCTGGTGGACTCCAGTCGGACCTTAGGTCCATGCGGAACCACCAGGAGAATGTCCTCCGCTGACCCCAGTGCTTGGGCAGGTAAGGGAGGAGGCACTCTCTCAGGTAACCTGGTCCCAAATTGTTTTGGGCCTTGTACACAAGTACCAGAACCTTAAACCTGGCTCAGTAGCAGACAGGCAGCCAGTGCAGTTCCATCAGCAAAGGAGTTGCATGCTGAAAAGGGGCCGCTCCCGACAACAGCCTGAGCTGCTGCATTCTGCACTAGCACCAGCTTCCGGAGCAGCCGATCGGGAAAGGAGCCCAACCGAATAATGACAGCTTAGAAACTGGAAACCTAAGTGTTAACAACAAAACTGTGACTGCTGGCAATAGGATATACATAAGCATCCATTATTTATGCATTAAGTGCTTTCCCTATATCCCTTAGTCTGTGGCTTGCGTGTGATCAATTCCAATGGGAATCCCGATTTCCAGTCCTAGCAATTATCCCATTAACTATGACAATTCTCTCTCCCCCCCCCCCCGTGTTTACTAGGCCGTATTCTTATACACTTTTTTGTTTAAAGTTTGTAAATCAATCCCAAACAATCCAAACTGAAACCACTGTGCTGTGGAGGGGTGGGGTGTGTGTGTGTGAAGTGAGATGAACCATGAAAGCTGCAAATCTCACCAGGTTTTTACTGGCATTGCAAATACATTCTTGTGGAAATCAGGGAAGAGTTTCCAAAAGGCGATTTTTAGAATTCTGCAAAGTGAGACATGAATCATTCAGGGCACAGAAGAATCGAGGAGGAATGGCTTCATTACCATATAATTGCCAAACGAGATGTGTTCAGGACAGATTAGTGAGTTGTCAGAGTTTACTGCACACATGGAACATTATAAACTGCAAGATGTTAAAGACAGAAACATCTTTTCTTCCTCTTCCTCCCTCCCCCTCCTTATATACTGTATCTCTCCTTCTCTTTTGAAACATCAGTGGGGTGGTGGGAATGGGGAAGATTATTCAGTGTAAGGAAAATGCATCTGGTTAGTATTTATTTATTTATTTTATTATATTTATATCCCACCCTTTTTCCTGCAAGGAATCCAAGGCGGCTTACATAATCCTCTTCCCCATTTTATCCTCACAAGCCTGTCAGGTAAGTTAGGCTGAGAGTCAGTGACTGGCCCAAAGTCACCCAGGGAGCTTCATGGCTGAGAGGGGTCTAGAACCCGGATCTCCTGAGTCCCAGTCCAACACTCTGCACACACACACACACACACACACACACACACACACTCTACACAGACACAGACACAGACACACACACACACACCACCACCACCAACATTTATTTATTATATTTATACCCCGCCTTTTTTCCTGCAAGGAATCCAGGGCAGCTTATGTAATCCTCCTCCTCCTCTCCATTTTATCCTCACAACAACCCTGTGAGGTAGGTTAGGCTGAGACTTGGTGATTGGCCCAAAGTCACCCAGTGAGCTTCATGGCCGAGTGGGGGCTAGAACCCGGATCTCCCGAGTCTCAGTCCAACACTCTCACCACTACGCCACACTGGCTGTGAAAGCAACATATGAGATTCAGCACTTCGCCCCAATCTGCTGCCACTCTTGGCCCTTTAGGCTCCCTTAGAATTGTCAAGTCATGCTGACAACAGGAGACGGAGAATCCTCTTGGGTGGTGTCTCACCAATGTTCAGGAGTGTATATGTATATCAGTTTTTTTTACAAAACATACAAAAACAATAATGCTGCAGTCAGATGTTCAACAACATCAAGTTTGCTTCTGCAGTGTTCTACGCACCTGTACATCACTAAATTGTCCACTACCTCTACAGCATGCATGAGGCAACATTGCTAAGGACAGCTTTCTCCAACCTGATATCCTCCAGATGTTTTGGATGATGTCTCCCAGGATTTCTGACTATTGGTCATACTGGCTGGGGCTGATGGAAGTGGAAGTCCAAAACATCTGGATGGCACAAGGTCTCAGGGGAGGCTGGTTAAGGGAGTCATTTCTATACCTGGGTCTGGCTACCAATTCTCACCTCTCGCAGGATTTAAGAGTCCTGAAGGCTTTTAAGTTAGCCACTGGGGATAGACAAGAATTTTCTTCATGTTTGCAAATCATGCCCCTGAGTGTGAATGTGAGCAAGAGCATCGTTTTTTGGGAAAGTTTTTGCAATTTCCAAACTTGCGCTCCATTCAAAAAATGTGCACTTTACAAAACCACGCACTTTAAAAATGTGCACCCCCACTCCAAATGTGCATTATTATGCTTTACTCTAAGGGGGGGGAGTGCACTTTTGAGTGCACTCTTTCTAAAAGTGTGCATTTTTCCTCATTTGGAATGCACACGTTTACTGTCTGGAACAAAATTGAAACTTAAGAGTGCAATCGAGCATGGGAAGCGATCCAATCCGGACTTCAAGGGGGTGTTTTTGGAGAATCTCAGCAATTGCAAAAACCGCTTGTTCACCCATCTGGGGGGCAAGTCCAGTTGGCGATCTCTTACCTGGAGAATGAAAAGTTCCATTTGTAAGGGATGCAATCCTATTGATGGTGCCCTCCTCGACGCTCGTAAGCCCCTACACATGGAGGCTTATGATGAGCACCCCGTGCCGAGTGGGAAGACTGGCACGGCTGATTTTTGCCTCCCGAGTCCCGGTAGTACCTCCTGCTCTGTGTTTCAGCTAGGCGGCTGTGTTTGGCCATCTAGCTGAGGTGCTTCAGAGGGAGAGGGAAGGGGGTTGGAGTGCCATCAGGATGGTTCACATTCTGTCAGCCCGTTTCCTCCCTTCCCCACCCCAAGAACGCCCCCTTTACCCCCTCTCTGAGGTCACTTTTCTGACCTCGGAGAGGAAACTGGCCTGGTTCTTTACTCTTGGCTGTGATGGTGGGTGGGGGGGAGGGGATTAGAGGACAGATTCCACGTTCGGAGGTCAGAGCACTGTCTATCCATCCAATCCAAGGCTCCCCAGATGAAGTCTAGGGGCCATAGGCTTGCTTTCCCTGCGGCGGTGTGCAGAGGACTTCCATGCTTCGTTCCCGGAAAACTTCTCCATTGTATAATAGGACTGTAATTCCCAGCCTATCATCATCTTTAAAGTGTTTCTCAAATGTTATCCATCAATAATCCACCAGCTCAGCCAGTTCTTGGGTCTGATGCATGAGCATGCGTGTGTACGGGGTGTTTTCCCCCCCACTAGATATATGCTGCAAACATTTAATCTATGTCTTTGGAAATCCTGTTTCCCTCCCTAAAAATGTAATCTTTCAGTTGACTAATGGCTGACTAATGTTGTGAATCACTTAGAACCACAGATGTCCATATATATATTCTCCTGTAAGGTTTCTTTTAAATGGGAGATTGAATAATGGCATTCCCAGTTGCCTGGAGGCTGAAATGCTGACAAGAACACCCAGGAAAAATGGCCCTTAAAAGATGCTGCTGATCTATAACTCAAGCTTGGGGGAGGGGGAAATGGCCAAATACATCACTTTAGGTGTATTTTGACAGGATTGGCCAAAGTGCTTCCAGGTACTGCTGGCTCTGAAGTCTAATACAGGCAAATGGAAAATGAAGAGGCACACCTCAGTGTTACTGTTGGCAGGGCCGTCCTGGGGTCCTTTCCCCCCAATCCTCACTGCCCAAGGTGGGTTTAATGCAGTGGTGCAGAACCCTCTGCATCCACGGGCCAAATGCGGCCCTCCTGGGGTCCCCAGAAGGCCACACCCCCTCCTGGCCACACCCCCTTTCTTACAACTGCTGATTGTTTGGTGGTTTCCTGGCTTTTGTACAGTTCCCTCCCCATTCTAAAAGGTTGAAATGCCTCTCCTAAGACATAGTTAGTTGCAGTAAGAGCTTGAAGCTAAAAGATGCTGGTATTTTTTTGGCATTTTGGCCCCACCCCCTTTTGCTTTCAGCCCCGCCCACCACTGGAATGTGGCCCATGAATGCTTCTGTGAAATTGAATACAGTCCTTGGATTGGGAGAAGTTCAACACTGCTGGTTTAATGAGACTGATTTTACTGAGTGGCTCAGCCAACAACGTAAAAGTTCCCTGCCTAGCAAAGGAAATCCAGTAATAATTACATGCTTTCTGGATTCTTCTGAATTTCGTCACTAGGCGGGCAATAAACACAATGCTTTCCACTATGCGTGATGCAAGAAAACAAACAGAATTACTTTTCGAGTCATCTAAACAGTGGGATGGTGCTGTTGCACTCAGGTCCTGCTTGTGGGATCCCGTGGGCAGCTGTGTGAACAGAATGTTGGACTAGATGGACCCTGGGTCTGATCCAGCAGGGCTTTTCTTATGTTCTTATGTCTTTATGAACTGTTTTTGCACTGCTGTCCCAAGAACTTCTTCCTGTGAGTGAGCAAACACCAAACCTGGGGCGGATGTGGACAGGACTAAGGATATAGGGACTTTGTTAAATTGACCTTCAGCTCTGCCTTCAGCTCCACCCACCAATGGAATGTGGCCCCCGAGAGCTCCTACAAAATGAAATTTGGCCCTCAGGCTGAAAAAGGTTCAACACCCTCGCCACAGGAGGATGGAAATAACACATATCCATATCATGGGCGATAGTGGCTCTGTCATAACACCCGAAAGGCTCTGAAATGCTAACCTCAGAACACAGTTTTTAAGTGTCCTCCCCTGCACCATGCACTTATTTCCCCCTTTTTTGGGGGCGGGCAGGGAGGAAGAATCTTGGGTGAGGGTTACCTTGAAAAGCAGAGCTTGGAATCACTGGATGGGAAAAGCAACCCCCTCCCCGGCCCAGATGGCACTTGGGAGTGTTTTTCTAAGAGCGGTGTGACATGACAAATTTTGAGAGGCTCTATCAATGCCATTAATATTTATAAAGTGCTTGAGAAATCAGCCCGTGTGCATCCATCAGGGCTTGTTTTGGCAGAATTGCATCGCCCGATCCACAAAGGATGGATTTTATGTGCTGCTTTTCGGCTGGCTTGGGTCACGCACCCTGTCTTCCTGCTGGGAAAGCTCATATTTTGTAACATGCAAAGGGGCCTGTGGGTGAGTTTTCTACCACAGGAAAACAGATTGTGCCGGGAACACACTCATTGGTGTTCTGAGCCCATATTCTCACAACCTCAGCTCTCTATCTATGGGACTGACAGTGCAATCCTTCATGTGTCTGCTCTGAAGTAAGTACCAATGAGTTCAATTGGGCTTACTCCCAGGCAAGTGGGTATAGGATTGCAGCCTGAGCTGATCAGGAAGTCCCAGTTCAAATCTTGCCTCTTCCATGAACCTACTGGGTGGCCTTAGGAAAGCTGCTCTCCCTCTCTCTTCCAGCCTCAGTCTTCCCATCTGCAATGTGGGGGATAATAATGAGGGATGCAATAGAATTTTGTTTCTGCTTGCAAAGCATGTGAGCCTGCCCTGTTCTCAACCCTGAAAATGAGCATGAGAACGTGTGGGCCAAAAATGTTTGCAAATTACCAAACATGTGCTCCCGTCCGATTTGCACAAATTTCCAAATTTGCACACATTTCTAAATCGGTGCCACTGGAGTCTATGGGGGACATTTTTCACAATTTTGAAAATTTGCACAAATTTTGGGGATTTTCCTGCAAGTTTCATGTTCGATCACTGTTCGTTTTGCACAATTTCCCATTCACACAAAATGAGCAGTGATCGCCAACATAAATTGGGCGTGAGATGAGTGGCGAACTAGGGGTGGGCAATCTTCTGGGACCTGACCCGCCTCCGGCTTGGTGGATGCCACCGCTGCGCCCGCCAGGCCGAGCCGAAAGTGGATGCGTGCTGCACCTCTCTTGTCAGACTTCCAGGTTCCTGGCGGGCCGCTGTTTATGTAGAAAATGCCTTAAGATACGTCAAAAGTGGCCATGATCTGCGCAAACTGCAGCTGCTTTGGGCGTATCTTAAGGCATTTTCTATGTGAACAGCGGCCTGCCAGGTACCCAGAAGTCACTTCCGCGGCTTGACTTGGGAGAACACGAGTCAAGCCAGGGAAGAGGTAAGCAACACGGAGTTCAGGGAGTCGAGCCTGGCCAGTCCGCCGGATTTTCACCTCCCCCCCGAATGAAATCCTTGCACATCCCTATAGGCGAACTGATGTTTGGAGCATCTTGGTGAGCTCAGACAGTGCTCATTCTCCCATCCCTATAAAAATGCTGACTTTCTTTACACAGTTATTGTAAGGATTACAACTAATGAGTCTTGGGCTGCTGACCTGAGGGATGCCAGGAGGGGATTTAGCCTGTGTGCCACCACACGGCTCTGGCTAAAAGAGGGAACTGCAGTGCGACAAGCTGAGGAAACCCGGCTCCTTGCACCAATAAGTTGGAGCAGACCTGCTGACTCAGTTTCTGGGTCAGATTTGCTCCCCTGTCTGAGGGAAAGGTTGCTTCAGATCCCCTCCAGTTTTGTTCCTTCTCTGCCTTTGCCTTGCCCTTGCCATGTAAGTGACCACCGCACCTGCACCAGACGTGGCATCTTTATCAGCGCTAGGCAGAAGTATAATACTGTTAAATCCAGCTTGCACTGCACAATGATCACGGCACAAACCAACTCCTGGAATGCAGCCCCCGAGAAGAGTTTGGCACTCGGGCTGAAAGACGTTCCGCACCCTTGATATAAACCATAGTGTATGCGGATCAATGTGTATGTTTATGGAGCTGAGTGCAAACAAGAAGGAAAGAAGGCAACCAAGGGTTCAAGGTGGTAACATAAAATTTGGCTCTTCATCCTGGCCCTGCTGTTCGGCAGGGACATATTTAACCCTATCTTTGTGGGCCCATGAAATCCGGCCACACAATATCCCTGCAAAAATTTCCTAGCAGAAGCGGCAGATTCAGTGGGTGTTTTGTATATGAAAATCACACACGCCAACAGTTCCATCTTTGCCGCAGTGTAGCCACTTATCTGTGACACTAATTTCCCGGCAAGAAGCTCTCTCAAGTAAAAAGCAGTTACTCATCACCAAGCAGGCTAATGACTCCTTATGCATCTCCCCACACCTTTTGAGAGAAATTAGTAGGGAGGGCAATACGATATTGGAGTGATGGACGCCAGTGGCATCTTTGTCTCAATAAAGCTGGCAGTCTGCTGTCATCCACTCCATGCCAAATGTACGGGTTCCCTTTTTTGGCTTATTGATGGCAGCAGGGAATTCAGTTTGCTGAATAGAGGAATCTGTGATGTGGATAGACTTAAAGCAGGGGTGGGGAACTTCAGGCCTGGGGGCCGAATCCCTACCTCGAAGGTCCCAGAGATGTCCACACCCCCTTCCCCTGGCCTCACCACCTTCCCCCCTGAGGACCGATTATTTGGTGGTTTCCTGGCTTAAAGGCTGGTTCACCCTTGTGGCTCATTGAGGAAAGAGAAAGAAGCCAAAATCTCACCTTACAGTGCAGAATGATAGCACTGAATAGGACAAAATGGGGCTTTTTCTTTTCTTTTTTTGGTAAAAGATTTCTACTACACTGAAAAGACTATTTTAAACCTGAAAATCATAGAACATTTGGCACAGACCTAATCTGAATATGTCTCCACTTCAAAGACATGTGTAAAGCTAGGGTAGAATATTTCTCTGTGATCTGCTAGCGCTTTGTGTGAGCATAAGAAGAGCCATGTTGGATCAGAGCCAGGGTCCATCTAGTCCAGCATTCTGTTCACACAGTGGCCAGCCAGCTGCCCACGGGATCCCATAAGCAGGAACATGAGGGCAACAGCACCCTCCCGCCCATGTTCCCCAGGCAACTGGTGTACATAGGCATACTGCCTTTGATAACTGGAGGTAGCATGCAGCCATCAGGACTAGTAGCCCTTGATAGCCTTCTCCTCCGTGAATTTGTCCAATCCTCTTTTAAGGCCATTCAAATTGGTGGCCATCACTACATCTCGTGGAAGTGCATTGCATGATTTAACCATGCGCGGTGTGAAGAAGTCCTTCCTTTGATCTGTCCTGAATCTCCCACCAATCAACTTCATGCCTTGGTTCTAGAATTATGAAAAATGTCTCCCTATCCACTTTCTCAGGGAGTTTATGACATGCTGTGGCATTCCAGCATGGCACACAGCTCTTCTTGCAGTTGGAACGCCTTCAGTGTTTAAGTAAAAGATCGCCAAGTCACTCCAAGCCAAGGACCACCCAGAGGAAAAAAACTCGCAGAATGCCAAATGGATTGGTTATTTTCTCAAGTATCTGTAGTTCTTCACAATTAGCCAAGAGTTTGGCCGGCGGCGCTACTTTGATAACATTTCTCTCTCTCCCCACCCCTCCCAATTTGAACATTCACTTTAGTTTTTATTGCCAATTAGCCTGGCATTTTTACTTCTATGACTGCGCTTGATAGGGTGGTAATTTGCACTGGGGCCCTCATCAAAAGGGCATTATTTGTAAAGCAGAGAAGAAATTCCAGATACTGTAACATTACTGTTAATTAAATCGGTGCAGGAACGTAATAGAGATGGGGTGTGTGTAAAAATGACATTTTTTTGCCCTTTCTGCTGCCGTTCCAGGAGCTGCAGTGTGCAAGCCTTATTAGCGCGTTAATTGTCAACCCCAGGTTTAGAAGAGATGTAGCGACTGAACGAGGTGTGGATTGCGCTTTTGGCGGAGCTGTGGAGATGGCTGCTGGCTGGCAACAGTAGCACTGGGATGTGGACGGCCCGAGGGTGCTGGCTCAGGCTTGTTAGTTGTGGGGTCAGATTCAGGGATGGAGGGGGCAGAAAAAGGAAACAGGGTCTCGTGGTGAAGAAGATGGTGCACCCCTGCAAAGGCAGGAATCAGGCTATCGAGTAGTAGTGGGCAATCTGCTCCCCATCCAACTTGCTGGATGCTCGGCCGCCTCGGCGGGTGCCGATTTTGATGCTGATGCTGATGCTGTGCCCACCAAGCTGGGCCAAAAGCGGACACCAGCTGAGCCGCTCGGGAGCCTTCGGGGTTCCCGGCGGAGGAGTGCTTTTTTACGTAGAAAATGGTGTAAGATACATTAAAAGAAGCCACAATTTGCGTGTCTTGCGCAGATTGTGGCCATTAAAAAAAAAAATCTCACGCCATTTTCCACGTTAAAAGCGCTCCGCCGGGAGCCTGTGGCTTACGCTGGCTCAGCTTGTCTGAGTGTGGAAAGCTAAGCAGGGTCAGGCCTGGTTATTACTTGGATGGGAGACCCCTCCTCTAGTTTCCTCAGGAGAATGTGAGTCAAGCTGGGGAAGCAGGTAGGTGGGATGGAGTTTTTTTGGGGGGTGTCGTCGAGCCTGGCAAGTTTGCTGGGCTCCCACCCCCGAATGAAATCCTCACACGTCTCTACCATTGAGTCCAACCCCCTGCTCAGTGCAGGAATCCAGGTCAAAGCATCCCTGGCAGATGGCCGTCCAGTTGCACCTTGAATGCCTCCAGAGTGGGAGAGCCCACCACCTCCCTAGGTAGTTGGTTCCATTGTCTTATTGCTCTGACAGTCAGGAAATTTTTCCTGATGTTCAGGTGGAATCTGGGTTCCTGTAACTTGAGCCCATTATTCCGTGTCCTGCAAACTAATCTATTGTGAACTGCCCAGAGAGCTTCGGCTATGGGGTGGTATATAAATGAAATAAATGAAATGAAATGAAATGAAACTGGGATGATCGAGAAGAGATCCTGGCCCTCCTCTGTGTGACATCCCTTCAAGTACTGGAAGAGTGCTATCCTATCTCCCCTCAGTCTCCTCTTCTGAAGGCTAAACATGCCCAGTTCTTTCAGTCTCTCCTCATAGGGCCTTGTTTCCAGTCCCTTTATCATCTTTTGTTGCCTGCCTCTGAACCCTCTCCAGTTTGTCTACATCCTCCTTAAAGTGTGGTGCCCAGAACTGGACGCAGTACTCAAGATGAGGCCTAACCGTGCTGAGTAAAGGGGAATGATCACTTCATGCGAAGAGCGCTATCCTATCTCCCCTCAGTCTTCTCTTCTGAAGGCTGAACATGCCCAGTTCCTTCAGTCTCTTCTCATAGGGCTTTGTTTCCAGTTCCAGATGACGGAACGAAAGTCTGACAATCCACGAAACGGAGAGGGAACACAATCCACACATCCCTAACTGCGGCTGGGAAGATTGACTGATGTTTCCCCCCTCCAGGCTCCCCCCTCCCTCTGCTGCTTTTAAGGTGTTCCACTGAAACACCTAATTGTTATGAGCCTGTCTGAGTCATTGCAGTGGAATCCACAAGCGGCTTGTGCTGCAGTAGCCCCACAGAAATGGGGAAAACCCTCCTGCGTTAATTGGTGGAGGCCTTCAGCTTTCGACTGGAAATGTTTCCCCTCCACCACTAAATTCCTAGAACAGTCACCTTCCAAATCATTAAGTCACTGAATACAATTATCATCAAACATAAGAGCAGCTGTTTCAACATATTGGCCCAGCAGACAATTTCCAATCCAGTATGTCGAAACAGCTGGCCAAGGTTAATGTCCCTAATTACTTATTCATTTATTACCTTTTTTTGGGTGTGGGGCAAGGTTTTTTATTTTTTTAAAAAATGTTCCGATCATCTGCTCTTGGCACAGGTACAAAAATGGTCATAAAGTTAACCGAGCATGTGACAGAAATAATGTAATTGCTCAGACAACAAATCATAGATGTCTCCAATCTGAAAGGAATACCGTGGGTTGTCTCGGGCTGGATTCAAAAGCTTCTCTTGACATGGGACTTGATACTATAGGAACTGCATGAAGTGGCCTTCTTTAACCTGGTTCCCCTCCAGATGTTTTGGACTACATCTCCCATCATCCCTGGCTAGTGATGGGCGTACTTACCCCCAATTCATAAAACAGTGATCTAACCTACCTCACAGGGTTGTTGTGAGGATAAAATGGAGAGGAGGAGGAGGAGGATTATGTAAGCTGCCTTGGGTTCCTTGCAGGAAAAAAGGCGGGGTATAACTGTAATAAATAAATAAATAAATAAAACCTCCCTACAAAAGAGAGCATTATGAACATGTTAGTTTTGTCCCCCAACCTGACTAATTATGTAATTCAGGATGGCTGGGACTGATGTGAGTTGCAGGTCCAAAACATCTGGAAGGCCCACCAGGTTGGGGAAAGCTAATGTTGAGGCTACAAATGATGCAGCCCCAAGTCTCTACCTCTCCCAAGAAGATCTCACACTAGGGAAACATGAAATGTAACTTTCTGGAGAGTTTTCTTTCTGATACCTCTCCTGATGATCTCCAGTGAGTAGAGCAGAAGGTGCCTCCACCCATCTTTCCGTGATCTCCTCCTTCTCTCTCAGTCCCCCATGCCACCACCTTTCCCACCAGCAGGGTCCTGGCGCTAGGGATGTGGGTGAACAAGCGACGTTCGAGCTCACCAAGACTCTCTGAACATTGCCGCTTGTCTCACACCCGATTTATGTTTGCATTTGTGATCGCTGCCCATTTTCTGTGAACATGAAAATTGCACAAAACCAACAGCGACAGAATGTACACAAAAGTTGCACAAATTTCCAAAGTTGCACAAATTTTCCCCATGGACTAACACAGGGCTGATTAAGAAATTTGTGCCAATTTGGAGATTTGCACAAATTGAGTGGGGAAAGCACATATTTGGTAATTTCCTGACAGTTTTGAAATGTTCTTCTGCGTGTGCTCATGTTTAGGGCAGGCTTGCGTGTTTTGAGAGCAGAAATGAAATTCTCATACATCTTAGGTTAGTGGGACAAGACTTTGCAGAAACCATGCTTTTCAGCAAGATTTGTTCTTCTATATGCCTGCATAATTAGGAAAGGAATTGAAAACAAACTGGAGAGGGTTCAGAGGCGGGCAACAAGGATGATAAAGGGACTGGAAACAAGGCCCTATGAGGAGAGAACTGAAAGAACTGGGCATGTTTAGCCTTCAGAAGAGGAGACTGAGGGGAGATATGATCGCACTCTTCCAGTACTTGAAGGGATGTCACACAGAGGAGGGCCAGGATCTCTTCTCGATCATCCCAGTTTGCAGGACACGGAATAATGGGCTCAAAATGGGCTCAAATAATGGGATAAAATTGTCCATAATGTTCTTATGGACAATTTTATCTTTAATAATGCTTTCTACCAATGCACATGGAACAGATGTTAAGCTAACTGGCCTACAATTCCCTGGATCCTTTTTTTTTTTTTTTTTACGGGAACCCAGATTCCACCTAAACATCAGGAAAAATTTCCTGACTGTTGGAGCAATAAGACAATGGAATCAACTACCTGGGGAGGTGGTGGGCTCTCCCACTCTGGAGGCATTCAAGGTGCAGCTGGACAGCCATCTGTTAGGGATGCTTTGACCTGGATTCCTGCACTGAGCAGGGGGTTGGACTCGATGGCCTTGTAGGCCCCTTCCAACTCTACTTTTCTATGATTCTATGAAAATAAAATTGCCAAGATCTTACTGCCTTTATGCAATTTATGGTGTGGCTGCGCTTAGAATAACTCTGTACAGTTCTGGTCACCACACCTAAAAAATGATATTGTAGAGTTGGAAAAAGGGCAGAAAAGGGTAGCTAAAATGATCAAGGGACTGGAGCAACTCCCCTGTGAGTAAAGGTTACATCAGCTGGGATTGTTCAGCTTAGAAAAAAGGTGAGTAAGGGGAGTCATGACAGAAGTGCGCAGAATTATGCATGTTGTGGAGAAAGTGGATAGGGATACATTTTTCTCTCTCTCCCATAGTACTAGAACCCAATGGGATCATGCCATAATGCTCATTGGTGGGAAATTCCAGGCAGATAACAGGAAGGATTTTTTTCACACAGCGCACAGTTAAACTATGGAATTCACTTCCACAAGATGTAGTAATGGCCACCAATTTGGATGGCCTTAAAAGGGGATTGCGCAAATTCATGGAGGAGAAGGCTATCAGTGGCTACTAGTCCTGATTGGCTATATGCTACGTCCAGTATCAGAGGCTGTATGCCTATATACACCAGTTGCTGGGGAACATGGGCGGGAGGGTGCTGTTGCACTCATGTCCTACTTGTTGGTTTCCCCTGCTGGTTGGCCACTGTGTGAACAGAATGCTGGACTAGATGAGCTCTTGGTCTGATCCAGCAGGGCTCTTCTTATGTTCTTATGGACAATTTTATCTTTAATAATGCTTTCTACCAATGCACATGGAACAGATGTTAAGCTAACTGGCCTACAATTTCCTGGATCCTTTTTTTTTTTTTTTTAAGATGTTAAATTGGATGTTTTCCAGTCCTTTGGTACAGACGCCGGTCTTAGGGGCAAGTTGCTAGTTCCCCCCGTGTACCCTCAACAAGTGGCATTCTGTACCATATAGCCTTTGAACATCTACAACTTATCAGCATTCCACAATGATACTGCTCCCCCCCCATTGAGTCCCAGCCAATCAGTATTCCGCCTTTTTTTTTTTTTTTTTTTGTAAGTCAACGAGAGTAAAGCTAGAATTGAACTCTTCATGTCACACATTTGGACACAATAAAAATGGCCTCTAAAAGAGAAATAAAAGCATCTAGAGAGACAGAAAGAGAAGCTGTGATGGTAAATTGCCAGCAGATAAAAACAGTTTTAAAAATAGATTTGTTTGGAAGCAGATTAGCTGCCCTCAGTCCATTGTCTCTCCGGCAGGTGGTATACCCTCTGCCTTGAAGCTGAACAAAATTGCTACTTTGGGCAAGTGGGCTTGCTGCTTAACTTGTTTCCCCTCCGATAGTTGGCCACAGGAAAGAGGAAATAAAAATGGCTGCCACTGTTTTTACCACATCTTATTATCTGCCACTTTGCTGTCCCACTTGGATGGCTTTGTATGTGATTTCACAAGTCCGCTAAAACATAATTTGAAAAAAGGCTGACCCTAGGTCAGCGTTTCCTAAACTTTTGATAACTCACTCAACACACGCTTCAGTCTTTTACTGTGGGGAGCAAAGTTTTAATTTTAGAGGCAGCCTTCCCCCAACGTGGCGCCGTCCACTCGTTTTGCACTACAACCCCCTGTATTCCTGAACATTGGCCATGCTGGCCGGGGCTGATGGGAACTGAAGTCCAAAACATCTGGAGGGCACCAGGTTGGGGAAGGCTGGTATAAAGTAAGAACTGCCTGACCACCCCGGTATTTCTGTGGCATGTTCTCACCTTGATCTTCACACATTCACTGCACAAAGTGGAGGGTTGCAGTGCATGCCTGCTGGCTTCACCCTGCCCTGTGCTTGCCTGCTGGCCCCTGTCTCCAGCCTCCGTGAATTCAGTGGAAGTTGAGAAGATGCTTTCTTCATTTCTCCAAAGTCTGACTCACTTGAAGGATCGAAAGAGGACTGGGGGAGAAAATAGCTTGAAGCAACAGTGTACATCAAAGTAAGGCACTATGGGCATGGGGTGGTGGTGGGAGATGGTTTCACTCCGGTTCCCTGTGTGTTCCATTTCATGTAAGAGAACGGACCCCACTCTGTCTCATTCTGGCACCCACCCACCCCCAGAAAAGGCAACCGGTCTTAGAGACAGTCCTTTATTGGTGCGTGCAGTCCACTTGACCGGTGAATTCTCTTGGAGGCAATCAATGCCCAGCAATACAAAATCACCTCCCGGATGTGCTTGTACAAAGTCCGCTCACCAAAGCCCAACAAACGTGCCAGAAATCCAAAGACCTGGGGAAGTAGTTCAGAACAACGGAGCATTGTCACCTACAATGGGCCTGTGGAACTACCCGAGTTTATATACAGTGAGAGGAGGCACTACTAGGAGCCACTGTCTGAGATTGCATCCTGATATGGAAACCGGCCCCTCAACCTATGACTCCTCCAGACAGGGCGTTTCTGTCCTGCCCTCTTTTGCTGATGCCTTGCCAATGGGCCCATCTTAGAGACCCCCTCCCCAGAGAGACTGCCTCTTGTTGCTCAGTTGCCATGGATGAAGTCCCCGACTGATAAGGGGAAGCTCTGTCCAAGGCTGAGTCTCCCAGCTGAGGAGAGTTAACTAACTCGGCCTTGACCGTCTCTCCCTCCCCTTGTTCTATGGGCAGTGGGAGGCTTGGCAGGACTGCACTGCCTCGTTTTGAAGGCCCCGCAGCTGAAGGCCCCAGCTCTTCCCCAGAGGCGGAATCTGTGTCTAACCTTGAATCTCCCTCTGTGCTAGGGCAAGGCCCGACACCCTCACCCTCAGCTTTATATAGAAATGAAGTTGGATGGCCAGATGATTCCTGATTATAAAAACTGCACGACTTGCTCCTCCATGGGGGAATCTCTAAAGGAACCAAATATTTGTTAAGCAGGGATCATGTGGGCTATGCATATCCGCCTCAGGGTTCACAAAACCTCTGCATGTTGCAGCAGATTCTGGGGTGGGCGGGAGAGAGTTAAAGGGTGCACACAGAAAGTATTGGCCTACTGGGCTTCTCCATTATCTCTGAACCGAGAGTGAAGCGAGCTGTGATACTCTCAACGTTCCTTTGCAGCTGTGCAATATAGGGTAAGATTGACCCAGGTGGACAACCTGCCATTATCAAAATTTGCATGGCAGGACCCCGATAAGCTTCAGCAGAATCCTCAGGTTCCTGTGTGGATGCACCCTAGTGTAAACACCCCTGGGCATTTCTTCCTCAAAAGTCATTTCTTGGCTGGTGCCCTCTGCTCTCTTGTTTCCTTTATCCATTGAAAGGACCTTGCATCGCCGTAAAAGAAAACGGTTAACACTACTGATTGAAGACTTCAATGGGAATTGAATGACCCAAAGAGCAGAGCAGTCTGTTGCAAAGAGTCATTCCAACTGAATTGTTCAGCGAGGGTAATCTCATTCCTCTCAAGTGCTGGGTGTCAGAAGTCAAGTATATTCATGCACAGGGGTACCCTATGGGTACTTAAGAAGAGAAGGACCCTTTTCTCTTCTCTTCTCTTCTCTTCTCTTCTCTTCTCTTCTCTTCTCTTCTCTTCTCTTCTCTTCTCTTGTCCTGGCTTTAGAAATGCTGGTAGCCATACGTGAGAGCTTGGTTAGGGTCAATGTGTTTGAAATTAGTGATGGGCAAACTCCCTTCACTTTGATTCCATTACACGTAACCAGTTATGAGGATTTTTAAAGAACTCTCGGGGGGGAGGGAAATTACCTTTGCTTTCCACACAAGAGTTCTAAATTGACTCATAGTGTTGGCTGTGCTATATCAAATTGGTTTAACATCCCCCTCCACCACCCCTTGGGGCATTTGCTCGGCTCTCTGTGAACAGAAATTGGTGTCCAGGTTGAAAAGTAAAAATTGAATCACAGAATCATGGAAATGTAGTGGGAAGGGACATTGGAAGTCATCTAGTCCAACCCCCCTGCTCAGTTCAGGATGCAACTACAGCATCTCTGACAGGTGGGCGTCCAGCCTCTGCTTCAATACCCCCAGTGAAGGAGAGCCCACCACCTCCTGAGCTGATATTCTCCACAGTTGAACATCCCTTACTCTTAGGAAGTTTCTTCTAATGTTTAGCCAAACTATTCTTCCTCGCAATTTCCGTTCTCTACCCATGCACAGAATCTCCCTTTCCCCACAGAACATTAAGAAAATAAAATTAGATTTGTATTGGTTCTGAGCCTTATGTGTCACCCAATTAAAGAGGTTTTAGTTTATTTATTATATTTTTGAATCGCCCATCTGACCAGTCATCTGACCACTCTGAGCGATGTACAGTCCAATAAAATACAAGGGGGAAAAAACAGAGTGTAAAACACAATTAAAAACAGTACAAAACTTAAAAATCCTAACCCACCCCATATTCCCACCTGAAAAGCCACATTTTTAATGCACAGCGGAAGCTAATCAAGGAAGGGGCATGGCGGAGGTCACTGGGGAGAGAATTCCACAGAAAAGGCTCTCCTCCTAGTCCCTGCCAGCCTAGTTTCTCTGGCGGATGGGACAGGGAGAAGGCCATCCGTGGCAGGTCTTGTTGAGCGGCCTACTTGATGTTGCTGGAGGCGCTCCTTGAGATAAACTGGACCAGAGCTGTACAGGGTTGATTAAAATGAATAAGAACATAAGAAGAACCATGCTGGATCAGACCAAGGGTCCATCTAGTCCAGCATTCTGTTCACACAGCGGCCAACCAGGCTGCCTGTGGGAAACCCACAAGTAGGACAAAAGTGCAACAACACCCTCCTGCCCATATTCCCCAGCAACTGGAGTACATAGGCTTACTGCCTCTGATACTGGAAGAAGCATATAGCCAATCAGGACTAGTAGCCATTGATAGCCTTCTCCTTGAATTTTCTCCGTGAATTTGTCCAATCCGTAGTTTAAGTGAATGTATCCATTATTTGAAACAAATACGGATGACTTACATCTGCACGTGTGTACATATTATTGCATATGTGCAGAAGGGAGTGGCTAGAATCAGGAGAATAGAGTGGATGCAACTCTTGTGTGTAGAGTCAAAACCTCAGGACAAACTAAGTAGCAAGGTGGAGAAGCAAGCAAGATGGAGAAGAGGAAGAGCAGGTAAGCTGCCTTGGGGTCCTTGGAAGAAACATAGGGATGTGTGAGGAATCCGATAGTGGGGAGAAAGTCTGATGGATTTTCAGGATTTGGCCACCCGGATTCCAGTTTGCCATCCCTGCGACTGCTCCGACTCACTATGGTGTGAGTTGAGCCAGCTCACAGACTTCCATCTCTAAGACGAGCCATGATTTGTTCATTAAAAAAAAGAAGAACCCACTAAGGAAGTTTGCATAAATTTACACAATTTGCATAAATCAGCACCTGAAAAGCACATGGTTCTCATGTGATCTGTGCAAATCAGCTGATTTTACACAAAAACACTAGATCCACATGCTTTTGGGGTGCTGATTCATGTAAAACACACAAGATACCGTGTTGTGTGCAATTTGAGTAAATTTATGCAAAATGTGCAAATAGTGCAATTTGTGCAAATTTCCTTAGTGCAAATCATGGTCCATCTTAGAGACAGAAGTCCTGGGGAAAAAAAACCTGACTTGGCCCGCTTCCGATCATCAGATTGGAAGCAGGCTGGAAGTCCATCGAGCTCAAACAAACTGGACTTCCCAGAGTCAGCGTATCCCTAATAAATGTCACAAAGAAATGAATAAATAATAAGCAGCATCAATATCCAGCTTTCAGATCTTCAGATCAGGCCATGCCTATGTGATCTTGGCATACTGCCTACAACAGCCCTGTAATGTAGGTCAGCATTATCATCACAATACTGCAGATGGTGGGTGGAGGGTGGCTTGCCTCAGCATTCTGTTTTATATAGTGGCCAATTATATCCTTCCAGGAAGACCTCAAGCAGGCCGCCTCCTGCTGTAGTGTTGATGTTTCACGTGGGGATGGACAGATCGATCTATTTCTGGTCCATGCCACTTTTGCATGTGTTGATTCACAAGTGAATCCCATCCCATTACTACATTAAGCTGTGAGATATATATGGGCATGGATTCATGCATGCATGCATAAATACATACATACACACGCACGCACGCACGCACGCACACACATGGTGTAATGGAAGACCCGTCTGAAGGTTTCGGTATTTAAACCACTACCTCTCATAGACAAACTCTTTGTTGATTGTCACTTCTCAATCCTGGTTGCAGTCAGGTTTTATTTAAACTTCGTAGGCAAACCAGCTGCTTGTCAGCTCATCTGCCATTGTCTTCTCCTCGTCTTGGATATTTCATGCCTCCTTTGAGATGACATCAGAAGATGCTTCAAAATACAGGCTTATACCAGTGTTACATTTATTTTTATTTTTTTGCAAAGGCTTCTGGGATTTCCTCCTGGGTGCATTCAGCAGCAGTCTGTAGCACTAGAGTAAATGCCACTAACATCTTCCACTTAAGAGACACAACAGATGATGCCCAAGGAATGAAATGCTTACCACCTCCTTCGTTGCAGCTTTTGGTTATTTTGATTTAGGCTGCAATCCAAGGCTTCCTAGGCAGTAAGCCTCATTGAAATTTGTGAGACTGAGTTTGGAAGGGGAGACATGTCATAGAGGTGTACAAAATTATGCTTGGTGTGGAGAAAGTAGCTAGGGAGACATTTTTCTCCCTCTCTCATAATACTAGAACCCAGGGTCATCCCATTAAGCTAACTGGTGGGAGATTCAGGACAGATAAAAGGAAGGACTTCTTCACATAGCACACAGTTAAACTGTAGAATTCACTTCCACCGGATGTAGTGCCTGCCACCAATTTGGAGGGCTTTAAAAGAGTATTGGACAAATTCATGGAGGAGAAGGCTATCAATGGCTACAATTCCTGATCGGCTCTATGCTACCTCCAGTATCAGAAACAGTATGCATATGTGCACCAGTTGCTGGGGCACATGGGTGGGAAGGTGCTATTGCACTCATGTCCTGCTTGTGGGATCCCATGGGCAGCTGGTTGGCCACTGTGTGAACAGAATGCTGGATTAGATGGACCCTTGGTCTGATCCAGCAGGGCTCTTCTTATGCTCTTATGTTCTTAGTCTTGTATTTTTTCAACTATACCCTGCAAGGGGTCTTCAGTGGTGGTTGCAGCAGTTGTCAGAACTGATCTGGAGAGTGAACAACCTTGGGTGGTAGATGGCTTGATGGAGGTTCTTAATTTTAGAATCAAAATTACTGAACTGCCCCTCCTGGATTCAGAGCCTGCTAACATCTTCTTCTTCCACAAGGTCTTCATGGGGTTCCACTTGAGACTATAGGACTAGTGGACTTCAGAGCTGTGGAACCTTTTCAGGCAACCATCCCATAAACAGGATCAGAGCCCAAGATGTTGCTAACAATGAAGTCTAAAGGCCAGGTCCCCCAACAATGCAAAAGTAATATTAAAGTTACTAGTGACGAAAAACAAGAACAAAGATTTGGTAGAAAGTCAAAATGGTATTATTCCAAAGGAAACAAGTACAACTGAAGTCTTTGCTGAGAAATTCAGTCAGGGAAATAATAAAGAAAGTAGGACTTCATTTTGAACTTGAACAAAATTGAGGTCATTCTTAATAAAAAATGGGAAGGAGAACAGGAGATAATCAGATGTAGGGACAGGCCTGAACAAGCAGAGAGCTGAGTGTGTGCATTGGGAAAAGGTCTTCAGACTCTAGGAAAATAAACAAGTCATGGAGGAAGAAAAAAAATGCCATGAGATGGAATCTGAAATTATGCTCTCATGTGTACTCTGCAGTGCAGAAATAATGGATGTGAAAAGTTTGTACTCCAAACTCTGGACCAAGAGAAGCAGAGTACTGTGATTCGAAATTGTGGGACTTGTCTTCAGAACCCCTGTATGGCTTGAAGCTGAGGTACTTGAAGGATCTGCTGTCTCTACGTCTTTCTGCCCAGACATTAAGATCTTTGAAGGCTTTTCCAGGAACCCCTGCCATTAGAGATGAGGGAGCTGGCAATGAACAAGAGGGCCTTCCCAGTGGTGGCTCCCCTACTCTCAAATGCTTTGCCCTCAGAGGATCCCTGATGTCCAGGGTATTACCTTTCTGGCACCAGACTCCCCCCCCTGTTTCTATTTCCCCAGGCTTTTAAATAGTTTAATGACCAGCTGACATTGATTTTATGCTGCTTTTGTATGGTGTTCAGTTTATTTTTTTTCTTTGATATAATAAGATTGTATTAGCCATAGAGGGGGGCACTGAGAAATGGAGGAAGAAGTAATTCCTTTCACCTGCCCCCCATCGCCCAACATTCATTTTCATTGGATGACTCCAGATTATTCTAGTATCATGAGAGAGTCATAATGGGTAATGGGGGGGGGCATAATATAGGTGCATAAAAGTATTCATAGTAGTGGGGAGAAAGTAGATAGGACTCTACACATCCCATGCCTTTGCTTAGGGACTTTGTCAAAAGTGTGTTGTAAGTCCCAGTAAACAATGTCTACTACCCAGCAGACTCTACTGCATCAGCCCATCCACATATTTGTTGCTCATGCTTTCAGATCACTGTAAAGGTTAGTGAGGCTGAACTTACATTTGAAGAAGCCATGGTGGTGACTCTTTTGCAGCCAGAATTGCAGGAGCCATGTTGACTCTTCCAGCAAGAATTGTCCTCCTATATGCTTGATAAGTTTATCTTTAATAATGTCTCCCACCAATTTACCCAGAACAGAAAATTAAGCTAACCAGCCTGTAATTTCACGGATCCCCCTGGATCCTCCCCTTAAAAAAAAGAAAGAAAGAAGTTACATTGACCACTATCTAGTCCTCTGACACATAGGCCAAAAAAATATGTTACATATTTTTGTTAGAAGATCAGCAATTTCACATTTGAGTTCTTTAAGAACTCTCAGATTAATATGATTTGGACCTGGAGATTTATTCATTTTCAGTTTGTCTTGTAAGATCTAGAACTTCATTTCTTACCACTATTTGCCTCATTTCCTCAGACCTTATTCCTGAAAATATCAGTTGCATCATCAGTATCTTCTGCAGTGAAGACAGATGCAAAGAATTCATTAAGATTCTCTGAAATATATTTAGCCTGCTTCAGTACTCCTTTAACTCCCTTGTCATCCAACCGTCCAACTGCTTCTCTAGACAGTTTTCTTCTTCTGATGTATTTAAGGAATTTGTTTAATGGTTGGTCTTACTTATATTAGCTATATGCTTCTCAAGTCCTTTTTGCATCCCTTATTGTCTTCTTGCTTTCCCTTTGTGCAAGTTCAAAGTTTCTTTTCATTCTTCTCACTTGGGCAAGGCTTCCATTTTCTGAAGGTAGCCTTATTTCAAATACAGGGGTGAGAGCCCTCTGCAGACCAAATAATGTCCTGGGTGGGGCCTCACCTTTGATGCCATGCCCTCTGACACGACCCAATCCCCGGCCAAAGAACCAGCTGGAGCTCCTCCCACCAGTACTTCAGTTGTGGAGCTGGTTTCACTGCATGCAGGCATTCCTGGCTGTGGGAATCCCATGTGCAGTGAAGCCGGGTCCCTTGTTGAGGCTCCAGCTGGGTTAGTGTTCTTCGAGTTGGCATCTTGGTTGGGAAGGATACAGGGTAAGCAAATATCCTAGTGCACCACTCATCCTCCCAACTGGGGCAGCAAATGGCTTGTAGGGAAATGCCTGCCATTATCTCCGATCACTAGTCAGAGATAACAGAATGGATTCCTCTCCCTGCTATCCTTCAGGGGTCATGGTTTGTGGGGAAGACCAGATGTTCCCCATTCCTGCTCTAATGGCTTCCCTAACAGCGCTTGTTAACCATGCTAGGGATCTCTTGCTCCTTTTCATGAAAATCAACAACAGCCCACCCAGATATTGTCAAGAAGCTGAACTGTTTTGCCTGATCCTTGCATTCTGTGCTTTTCCTGCATTCCCAGAGAACTCAGCTGCATACTTATAGCTCTGATGTTGTATGGCCCAACAAGCCACATTTCCCACATGGCTGTTAGGCAAAGAAAGCTGGATTGTGGGTAATCGGGCCACCGAACAACTCGCTTGACTTAATGCCAGCTGAGCAAAGACACAGTGTAATAGAGAGGCCCTTTTAAAAAATAAGTTCTTGAAAGGAGATGAGAGAAGTTCATTTCCCTCCTGCCCCCCTAACCTTTATTCTCCTTCTCTCCAGCTGGTTTCTTTGCATATTAACTTTTCCGAACTGTACCGTATTATTGAGAGTTATCCATTTTGACAGATGGGACAGTCAAAATACTGCAGGCTATCATTTCAAAGTTAAAGGTCAGCCTTTCCCAGCATCGTGTCTACCTGCAGAACAGCTTTACTTCCCATTGGGATTCCCCAGGGAACATCAGGTAGGGGAGGATTTATCCGGCATGAGAAAATTAATATTAAATCACATGCCGAGAGAGAGAGAGAGAGAGAGAGAGGTGGGGGGTGGGGTTGCGATATAATTGCACTTCCTGCGTTTTCCGCCTCAGTAGAACTTGCAAGCCACATTTAATATTATTCCAGGGGGAAGCTAAAGTTTGGATAATGAAGATGATTTAGCAGCAGCATATTAGCAATTAACATACGTTACAAAATATAGACTCCAAGATAAAGTAGGATTTCTTTTCCTTCCTTCCGGTCAAACACATGATGCAGAGGAAAAAGGGATCATCTACCACCCATAGCCCATAACCAGGCTGGAGACATTTTAAGAATACGACGTAGGGACAGGTGAGAATTCTGTCTGGTTCATTTTTTTGATCAGAGCTTACCAAGAGGTGCTAATTTCTTCATCAACGGGATGGAAAGAATTTGAGATTAAAAAGGGAACAATGAATGTATGTGGGCGAAAATGAAACTAACAAATTTGTCCATCCCTAGCATAAAATAGCTCATATGGCGTGATAGCCAGAAGTCTTGTAAAAAAAAGAAGGGGTGGGGAAGGAAAAATGAAATATTGATTTGGGAAATGCCTGTTTGGTAAGTTTGTATCAAAGCACAAGCTGAATGAAATTCTTCCCCATCCCTGACTAGGGATGTGTGAGGATTTCGTTTTGGGGGGGGTGGGGGGGAAATCCGGCGGACTAGCTGGGCTCAACCCACTGAACTCTGCCCCACTTACTTCTTCCTGGTTTTACTCACATTCTCCAGCTGGGTAAGCAACTTCCGGGTTCCTGGAGGGCCGCTGTTTACCTAGAAAATGCCTTAAGATACACCTAAAGTGGCCACAATTCGCATCATTTGCACAAATCATGGGCAATTTTGAGGTATCTTAAGGCATTTTCTAGGTAAACAGCGGCCCGCCGGGAACCCAGAAGTCCAGCAAGTGGCATGGCGTGCACCAGCTTTCAGCCTGGCTTGGTGGGCACAGCAGTGGCGTCCACTTAGCTGGAGGTGGGTCGGGTCCTGGTGGATTGCCCACCCCTAGCTGACCCCGGGATTTTTTTGGGGGGGAGCTTTAGGAATATGCCCTCCTTGGACACCCCTCTCGGAGCACATCCTTCCCCTTGCCACTGTCACTGCTATCTCTCTAGGTCAGTGTTCTCCAACCTTGGGTCTCCAGATGTTTTTGGCCTACAAGTCCCAGCATGCCCCAGCCTGCTATGCGGGCTGGGGCATGCTGGGACTTGTAGGCCAAAAACATCTGGGGACCCAAGGTTGGAGAACATTGCTCTAGGTCGAATCTGCACCATCACCCAGAGGGCAAACGCAGGGCAAGTGAGCTCCTCGCTCTTGTCACTGCATACATCAAGGATGGTCAACTTGTAGTCCCCTCCAGATGTTTCATAGAATCATAGAAAAGTAGAGTTGGAAGGGGCCTACAAGGCCATCGAGTCCCACCCCCTGCTCAATGCAGGAATCCAGGTCAAAGCATCCCTGACAGATGGCTGTCCAGCTGCACCTTGAATGCCTCCAGAGTGGGAGAGCCCACCACCTCCCTAGGTAGTTGGTTCCATTGTCTTATTGCTCTGACAGTCAGGAATTTTTTTCCTGGTGTTTAGGTGGAATCTGGGTTCCTGTAACTTGAGCCCATTATTCTGTGTCCTGCAAACTGGGATGACCGAGAAGAGATCCTGGCCCTCCTCTGTGTGACAACCCTTCAGTTTGTAGTTTTCAGTTTTTAGTTTGTTGGACTGCAACTCCCATCATGCCTCACCATTGGCTATGCCTGGCTAGGTCTGGTGGGAGGTGCACCCCTGCAACATATGGAGGGCCACAAGTTGCTCACTGTTGGCTTACATGCTCGGAAAGGGTGGGCAGAGATGGGCTAATGAACCATGTTCAAGACTGATAGGATTCTCCAAACATCGTCTCGCCACTCGTCTTGTGCCCGATTCCCATTCATGTTTGCAGCCGCTCCTCGCTTTGTGCGAATGGGAGATTTGCACAAATCGAGCAGCGGTCAAATGGGAGATTTGAGCAAATCCCCCCGAAGTGGCAGAAATCTCGTAAAATTTGCGCAAATTTCCTCCATTGACTAAAGCGGGGCTGATTGAGTCTACTGAGGAAATTTGCACAAAGTAGAAAATTTGCGCAAATTGAACGTGAAATCACCAGGAATGGGATGAACGTGAGCTCATGGCTGGCGATTTGCGAACATTTTCGGTGGACAAGTGCTCAAGCTCGGGGCTTTGAACCAGGCATGCTCGCCTGTTCTGTGTGCAAAAATGAAATACCTCATTTGCAATGGCAAATGAGAAGATCAACCAAGCTAGGAGGCTACAGGGATTGGCTCCCCCCCTGTAGGGCATGGGTCTTGACAGGTGCCAAACAGTGCCAGCCCCAATGGCACCCCTGCCGGAGATGCCAAGGAGTTTGGAACTTAGGACCTCCTCCGTGCATAGCAGATGTGTGCAGCTGGCAAACCTTGGCCACATTCACAGAATGTTTCTCATCGCCTCTGGAGGCAATATCAAGAGTTAATGCACTGCAATTAAATCAACAGTGCCTTTCCCTCTCACCATTGTTTTGGAGACATGGAGTCATTTCTTCATGTTTTATAAATGCATAATCTCATTTATAAATTTCCCAGTTATTGGCAATGGAAGTTGCAACCGTTAAAACGGCTTCCTGGCAGTCGTCCAGAGTAAATTGTCTGAGCAGTGAGGCCAAAGTGACAAGTTTTTTGTTTTGTTTTTTTGTTTAATATTGTTAAAAACACACACACATTTGAGTCACAATGGCCAGAGTGGCAGAAAATAAACATAGCTTTCCCTTGCAATTGCCATTCATTAATATGTATTTGAATCCTGAAAACACCATTCAGGCAGGGAGAGAAAGTGTGTTAGTGAAATTACTGTGGATTATAATCATTTTAGCAAAGCATCTAATTTAGATATTCAGCTTGCTTAACAGATGTACGTTGCCTTGCTCTTTGATGGGATGGTGGAGGTGACAGGGCAATGAATAATTAATTTTTAAAAAAGGTGGGGTGAATGCAGCCCCCTGGTCCTGGAAGACATTGCCTTGCGAAGGACTGGATTGTGAGTTCCAAAGGTTTCCTTTATGTTATGTTATGTTTTGTTTTACAGAATTCCTTTGCCACCAGGGCAGGAACAGGGTGGAGAGATAATATTAAAGGAACTCTGTTTTGTAGGGGGAAAAAATAGATTGGCTCCTTGCCTTCTTCGGCAAAGACAATCATTCCTAGTAAATGCCAAGTGGCATTTAGCGGCAGCATTTGTCAGCCGGATAAGGTGGCCTCTCGCCTTCCTTCTTGATTTACGATGGTCTGTGTTTTCTGCTGGGTCAACTGGACCACTGTGTGTGAAATGCAGGGAGCAGCCTTGGGCACCCATCTCGGGGGTTGGCAGCAGTGATGCTCCTGCAGATGTAAGGACCTACGGGTGGCCACTCTGGGCCAGGCCAACTGGCCCATTTTAGGTCATAAGAACACAAGAAGAGCCCTGCTGGATCAGACCAAGGGTCCATCTAGTCCAGCATTCTGTTCACACAGTGGGCAACCAGCTGCCCACAGGAAAGCCACAAGCAGGACATGAGTGCAACAGCACCCCCCTGTCCATGTTCCCCAGCAACTGGTATATGTAGGCATACTGCCTCTGACAATGGTGGTAGCATATAGCCATCATGACTAGTACCCTTTGATAGCCTTCTCATAAGAACATAGGGAGAGCCCTGCTGGATCAGACCAAGGGTCCACCGAATCCAGCATTCTGTTCACACAGTGGCCAACCAGCTGCCCAGAGGATCCCACAAGCAGGACATGAGTGGAACAGCACCCTCACGCCCATGTTCCCCATCAAATGGGGTACATAGGCATACTGCCTCTGTTACTGGAGGTAGCATATAGCCAGTCAGGACTAGTACCCTTTGATAGCCTTCTCCTCCTTGAATTTGTCCAATCCCCTTTTCAAGCCCTCCAAATTTGTGGCCATCATCACTACATCTTGAGGAAGTGAACTGCATAGTTTAACTATGCGCTGTGTGAAGAAGTCCTTCCTTTTACCACTCCTGAATCTTCCACCAATCAGTTTCATGGGATGACCCCGTTTGGTTCTAATATTATGGGAGAGGGAGACAAATGTCTCCCTGTCCACTTTCTCCACACCATGCCTAATTCTGTACACTTCTATCATGTCTCCCCTTACTCGCCTCTTTTCTAAGCTAAACAATCCCAACTGTTGTAACCTTTCCTCGTGGGGGAGTTGCTCCAGCCCTTTGATCTTTTTAGTTGCCCCTTTCTGCACTTTTTCCAACTCTACAATATCTTTTTTTAGTTGGGATCCATGTTCTGGATGCTCATAGTGGGTAGCTGGTTATCTCAGGAAAGTTCAAGAAAGGTCAAGTGGCAGAATCCATCTGGTGATACCCATTTTCAGTATCGGTTTTTGTCAGCAGTATAACTATCTTGGGATACGGTTGCGCTTCTGGCTAGTATGGCTGTTTGGATCCCACCCAGGACTTCCAGTTTCACAACATCCTTAGCTGGGGTATTCTGTGTGCCAGAAGCCACTGGGCATACACAGCTGACTCAAACCAAGTCAGACCCTTGGTCCATCTAACACAGGATTGTCTACACCAAGGGTGGGCAACTCCCCCCCTCTTTTTTCCTTTTGAAGCCTGCATTCCCTTGGGAATAACCTGTCAGTTGCCACATGATGGTGGGCGATGAGGCCGAAACCAGTGGTGGACAGGGACCAGAGCCATAAGTAGGTGGGGCCACCCCTTTTCACTCCCTCTTTTCTCTTTCTTTTTGTCCCCCCCCCTTTTTTTGTATGTCTCTCTTCTTGACAGACCCTCCCCTCTGCCTCCCTACTGACGTAGGCATTGAGGAATGGACAGATTGCTCATGCCTGAGGCCTGAGCTGATTCCTGGCAGGAGTCTTTTGAAATTAGGCCAAGGGCCAGATGATATTAGTCTGAGGGCTGCATGCAATGTATGGGCCATGGGGTTGCCCACCATTGACCTGCACCAGGGCTGGGGCATGTGTGGTCTGCCAGATGTTGTTGGGCTCTAATTCCCATCAGCCCTAGCCAGCCTGGTCAGTGGTGAGGGATGATGGGAGTAGTAGTCCACCACAGTGGAGGCTGGTGGCTCCAATGCCATTGCCAGCAGGGCTGTGTATCCACTCCGGTTTTCACTCTGAACATTTGAGGTGCTGAACTATGGTGCTGAACCTATTTTGAGGTTCACTGGTTCACCAGCATCTGGAAGGCCACATGTTTCTCAGCCCTGGTCTACACTGCCTGGCAGTGGCTCTTCTCCACGTCTTCTCTAGCCTTATTCGGAGATGCCAGGGATTAAATCTGGGAGCTTCTACATGATGTGAAGCATGTGCTCCACCACTGAGCTATGGCTCCATCCCCCAATCTAGGCTACTGCGGCCGAGACCTTGATACATCTGTCAAAGTTTGCTTTCACACGGAGCTATTTCTCTCCACCTGGTTGTTAGTGTGGCGCAAACGTAGAGTCCACCTCGCTCAGTAGCACTCTATAAACCCTAATTACTTGGGCTTTATGCCACACTCACTGATTTAATAGAGTAGCTTCATTAATGTCCCATTTAGTTCTTGCCGATAATCTCTGCTCTTGGCGGATGCTTCCAATGTGTTAACAGAGAATGGCAGAGGCAATTTGAAATGGATTCCCAACATGCCATTGGTAGACCCTTGGCCCTCCGTTGACCCTCTCAGCCATCTGATAGTAGGTTCATCTTTGGGCGTGCATGCAGACTTAAATAAAGCCTTTATTCCCTGCTGTGAGTTTCTGTAGTTTCCGACTCTTCCTCTAGAGTATTCCTCTCGGCGGTGCCATCTAATCAGCTTTAGGTTTTAATTAAACAGCTGTCATTTGCTTCCTAGTTCTGTTGCGACCCGATGTTGTATTAAATTTTAATTTAGCCCAGGCTGAATAAGAAGCAGATTCCTTCAGACAAACAAAGAAATACTATTAGCAGGTTACAGTTGTAATTAAGAAGAGATTGGCTGAAGTGCTAACTTGTCAAGTTCAGAGAGGAAGAATTAGGAATAAACACGGAGGTAATTATTATGCTGGGATGAAGGCTACAACACGAGTTGTATGTGCCAACCTGGTTGGGGAGAAGTTCATGTTCAAATTGCGCGACTTGCTTCAATTACCCCCTGAGCATTGAGAGATGACTGTGCTTTCTAACTTACCTCTGGGACCTGAAACCTAAAGGTAGGGATAGATAGATCTGTTTCCAGTCCATGTTAGGTTTCCTTGCATTCAATCAAAAGTCCATTCAACCCAATTTTCACATCAGTATACAAATTATTTTGTGTGTGTGTGTGTGTGTGTGTGTGTTTTAAAAAGCACAGAAATTTGCATTTATTTCCGTCTGCAGCGTCCCACAATATACACATTCTATGCAATTTCCCCTAATATATGCATTTTTGTGTGCATCTTTCCCTAGTATTCACATTTTTTGAAATGTAGCTTTGCCTGATGTACTCATGTTTGTATGCAAATATCTGAGCCTAGAACTGCATTGCAAAATTCAGAGATGTAGTAGTAGGTGATCACTCGTGACCGAGTAAGATTGTCTTCCAGGATAAAAAAATTACAAAAAGAAAATTATATAAAGAGGAAATTGTATAAAATTGTGTAGACTCTAGCGATGGGTCTGTAAGTGACTGTGGAGGCCAATTCTGGATCCACACAGCTTCCCACAGTGGGTTACCAGATGGAAGATGGTCCTGTAAAGGATTCGTTTGACGTGCTTTCCGCTTAGCACGTTTCTCCCTTTCACCTTGCACTCGGGCTTCTTCAAAGTCCATAGAACCTTTGTTCTATGGCCAACCTCCAGTTAGATCGTTCATGGGCCAGAGCTTCCCAGTTTTCGATGTGTATATTGCATTTTTTTAGATTAGCCTTATGAACATCTTTAAACCTCTTATATTGACCACCGATATTCCGCTTTCCATCCTTGAGTTGGGAATAAAGTAACTGCTGCCTTTTTGCCTCTTGCAAGGAACCCAAGGCAGGTTACATGCAGTGGAGGTTGGTGACTCCAATGTCAGCAAGGTGGTGAATCCACTCCAGATTGTAGTCTGAAGGAGCTATCCACAGTGCTGAATGCTACCCCCAAAATAGGTTCAGCACTGTGGATGGCTCCATAAAAGTTTGGAGTGAAATCCGGAGTGGATACACAGCCCTGCTGACATAGGAGCCACCAGCCTCCGCTTTGGTGAACTATTACTCCCCACTGAGGGGAGACACGATAGAGGTGTACAGAATTATGCCTGGTGTGGAGAAAGTGGATAGGGGGACATTTTTTCTCCGTCTCTCATAATACTAGAACCCAATAGGTTCATCCCATGAAGCTGATTGGTGGGAGATTCAGGACCGATAAAAGAAAGGACTTCTTCACACAGCACATAGTTAAACTTTCGAATTCACTTCCTCAAGATGTAGTGATGATGGAGGGCTTTAAATTTGGAGGGCTTTAAAAGAGGATTGGACAAATTCATGGAGAGGAGGGCTTACAATGGCTACTAGTCCTGATGGCTCTTTGCTACCTCCAGTATCAGAGGTTGTATGCCCATGTACACCAGTTGCTGGGGAACATGGGCGGGAGGCTGCTGTTGCACTCACAACCTGCTTGTGGGATCCCGTGGGCAGCTGGTTGGCCACTGTGTGAAGAGTATGCTGGACAAGATGGACCCTTGGTCTGATCCAGCACGGCTCTTCTTATGTTCTTATGCCCTAAAATGGGCCGGTTGGCCTGATCCAGAAATGGCCACTCTATTTAAAGTGTCACCCCTTTAAATCCCTTGCACCTTAATTGGGATGTTCAGGTTCTAGCAGCCTTCAGGGAACTCCTACAAGGGGTGTGTAACCCTCTGCATGTTTAGACAGAAAATAGTCTGGGGAAAGCTGGGGGTTGTGGGGCTTTTTTCTCCTGTCTAAACATGCATAGGATTGTGCGCCCTAGGCCTCTAATCAGTTTTGTGGCTTGTCAGAACAATGCTTGCTGTCCCTGCCGCAGCTGCCCTGTGTCCTGAATCATCTAACTAACCCTGGCCAGCTGTATGCAAATGCCTTGGTTACCAGTTCCCTGATCCTTGCAGCCTCACACACTGCTGCTTGCTGCTCCAGCCTCCAGGTCAGTTCTTCTATTCTTTCTGAGCACCGTATCGGCGCTCTGCCTGGTTGGAATAGGATATCACTTCTCCCTGAAAGGGAGGCATCGTTCTACTTTTCCTTCCAGTCATTTGCGGCATGGTCACAGCTGCCCATGCAGGTGTTAATTTTGCCTAGGGACAGGGTTTCCAGTCTCTATAATGTCCAATTGAATCTGGTGAAGGCCAGTTCATTGGAGATCATCTTTTGATACCCCCATTTTATCTATATCTATATCTACATGATGGGGGTATCTGATGGCTTAACTGAGATTATGGGAGACTAGAGTCAAGCAGCTAAATGGCTGAATCACCTTCTGGCCAAAACTCTGCCATTGGGATTAGCTGTTTTCCCAGCCAGTTTGAATCACATCCCCCAGCACTTTTCTGTTCAATGTAATCCTGATTCTGAATTGTATGCATGCGTTCCCAAATACAGACCATTCTTCTAATACTGCGAGGTTTAGAGAAACACCTGCATTTCCAGCATTGCAAACTTCGGAGAAGTGCGGATACTAAAGGATAACTATGTTTCAGTTTCTGTATTGGTCCACGAAGTGCAAATTAGCAAACAAATGCCCCTGCACCGCTTGGAACAATTATGTTCTCCTGTTACCATCTCCCATTGAAAGGGGAAGGGATGGTTCATGTCCAACCCTTTCCCCCAAATTTCCATGTGCCCCCAGCTCCTTAAATACATGGCCCCTCCTCATACATAAACCCTTGATGGCTTTGTTTGTTTCTTCTCCTTTTTTAAATTCTAGCCAGCTCTCTGGTGGACAAATATCAAGTTCCCTGGAGTGCCTGGATAATGAGAGTCTCTGCGGAGTTCATTAAAACTTTATAGAAATGCAAATACACTTTTCTCATGTCGATTATCCTTCTAATCATACATGCTTTATAACCTTTATCATAATAAAAATATAAAAAACAAACAGCAACTTTTATTTCTTCTTCTTCTTCTTCTTCTTCTTCTTCTTCTCTTCTTCTTCTTCTTCTTCTTTTCTTCTTCTTCTTCTTCTTCTTCTCTTCTTCTTCTTCTTCTCTCCCCTCCTCCTCCTCCTCCTCCTCCTCCTCCTCCTCCCCTCCTCCTCCTCCTCCTCCTCCTCTCCTCCCTCCTCCCTCCTCCTCCTCCTCTTCTACTAAATCCCGTGCCATCCCACTGCACTGGATGACAGCTGGGAAGAAATAAACCTACCTCATCACCATCAATGAATGTAATGCGGCCCCCAAAAGAAAGGCATCAAGCATCTGGTTTCTGTCATCTGGAGTGCAGGGTAAAAAAAAAAGAAAGAAAGCATATTTCCATCCTGTAGCCTTTTATTTCAGAGCATCTCTCTCTCCCCCCTGCCCCCATTTATTGGCTGCTCTTCACCAGATGTTTAAATCTTTTGGAGATCAAAAGCTATTTCAGCAGAGGGGTGAGGGTTTGTGGCTTTGGCGAAGGGGGGTGAAAGAGAAGGGATTGAGTGCACGGATTTTAGTGCTTTCATGAATGATAATCTAAGTATAATTGGAGTGTGACAATGCTTTGGCTGAACTCAAACATATATGAAGAATGGAACATCTGTGGTAGGATAAAAAAGAGCACACTAAACCTCAGAATTTAGGGAACTGTCTTAGGGATGGGCAAACATGCAATATTCAAGCTTGCTGAGACTCTCCGAATTCTCCCTCGAAGCTTGTTTTGCCTCATTTGCATTCCCAAACATAAGTTGTTTTTTTCCCCCCAACTGAAAATATATATATTTTTGGTTACAATACACATTTTTCCCAATTGAAAATGCACATTTCCCACCCTCCCCATAGGCTAAACTGTGAAATGTGGATATATTTAAGGGATTTGTGCATGTGAGCATTTGCATAACTGTACATGTGCCCAAATGCACATTTTCGGAAGTGCGCACTTTACAATGCAGTCACAAGCTCGTAAAATTGCGAAACATTGACGAAGAACGGGATTGTGAATGGGACATGGTCACATGGTTTGTGGACAGGAACAAAATTCTTGTATGTTCCTAGACTGTCCTTAGGGACTGTCCAGCTCAGCGTGGTTGTTGATCTTGTATTTTTCACCACCTCACTCATTCTGTCCTGATTACATCTGCACAACTTTTTGTGGCACAGAAATTTGTAAATATCTTTGTGCACTTTTTTTTTTTTCAATTGTATGAATTTTGGGGAAGCATACACCCATTGATTAAAGCATGCGTGGGCACATTTTAGAAATGTGCACATTTTTCAAGTTGTGCCTGATGCTGGGAAATCCGGCTCATTTGATTTCACATTTTTTAAAAAAATGCTAAGGAAATTTACGCAAATGGTGCTATTTGTGCAATTTGCAGAACTTTATGCAATTTGCACACCTTTACACAAATTGTGTAAATCGCGGTATTTTGCATGTTTTGCGCAAATCAGCACCCTAAAAGTACATGAACCTAGTGCGATTAAAATCAGTGTCTTCGCACAAATGGCACTAGATCTATGTGCTTTTTGGATGCTGATTTGTGCAAAACATGCCCAATACCATAATTTATGCCAATCTGCATAAAGTTGTGCAAATAGCTCCATTTGCACAAATTTCCTTAGCATTTTTTTTTTTTTAAAAATGCTCAAACCATGGCCCGTCTTAGAGATGGAAGTCCGCAAGCTGGGTCAACTCACATCATAGTGAGTTTGCCCCAGCACAGGGCTGGTGAAACGGAATCCGGAATCCAAATTGTGAAAATCCATTGGATTTTTCACCCCCCCCCCCCATGATTCATGCATCCCTAGTCAGACATACAGATTTCTGGTGTGTGTGCATGCACAGACATGTGTGCATGTGTGTATGCATGCACACGTATGTGCATCCCCTAACCCAGCATCGTATGTGGCTTTTGGGGCCAAAACAGTTGTGCACCCCTGCACTAGAGTTTCCAATTTGAGATGTCTAGCACTTTACAAATCTCCTCTTTGTAAATAGGAAATTATCTGTATTTTCCTAACCATTTCTCTGTACGATAGATGCTGTTCCTCAGAGACTGCTGTTTCGAACCAGGACATTTCCCTCCCCCACAACACCTGAAATATACTAACTCAACGAACTCAAGGGCCATCTTGAGTAATCTCTGACAATAACTCTTTAGCTGTGCCCAAATGTTTTGTTGATTTAACACTGCCCCACTCTTCTACGTTGTGTGTTTCTGTTAGGACACTGAAGTCCTTAACACGGCCATTCTGACAGGGAAGCCGGTGTCTGTCCCAGTAAAGGTGGTTGCTGTTGAGGAAGACGGATCGGTGAGAGATGTGTCCGGTTCCACTGAATGCAGATCAGGTGATGAAGATGTCATAAAGGTAAGGTTGTTATTCAGAAGCCCGTAAGCACCTCAGCATTGCCTTGCTGGATCAGAACAGCAAGGCCCATCGAATTTTGCTTTCCTGTTCTAAATATGGCTGGCTTCCTTTAAGGTACAATCGTAAGTGCAGTGTGATGAAGGTGACCTTCCCTTGCATCCAGTATTCAGAGAGAGAATCCTGCCTCTGTGCACGGAGATCCATTTGGTGATCATGGACAATGCCCCTTAATATTATTTATTCACTTATTAAATTTGTGCCCCAACATGCTGTCAAAAAATGATGCTCAAGGCAGCTAAAAAATAATAATAGAAAAACCAGAATCTGTATTAAGATACAGAAAGAGGTCAATTAAAAACACAGCTCAAAGCACAGCAGTAAGAAAAATATATATACTAGTTTATCCTATATGAATGAACAGAGTGATTCATTGTCACTCCCTCTAACAGCGAACACAGGTTGTGTGCTGGCCCGGCAACAATGGAGCCAAAACAGGGCAACAGAGAAACAAGAGGGAGGCATCAACATGCCTGGGGGGACCCCAAGGTTTGCGCAAAGACAGCATTTAACACAAAAGAAAGCCTGGCGCACCCCCTTCCCCAGAACAGCCCAGTGAGGAGTGAGCATGCCCAATAGGCACAGAATGTTGAATGTCAGTTGGAAAAAAGAAATGGAATATGGCGGGCATAAATGGAGCATTCAAAAATGTTGATAACCCACTTGCAATTTGAAGTGGTACAGTCCTGTCTCAGGACTCTACCACTCCATTCTCACCTCATTCTGTTGCATCTGCAGGCCAGGCCAATGTTGGGCCATGTTTGAAAAAGAGCTCAAGGCTCGAGAACCTTCTGGAGATCTTTGCTGCATCTGGAAAGATAAATTTCCTCCTGCTAATTACCTTTTCTCTTTAATACATTTGTGACCTGACATGCCGGTATTGCGAGTCCCCTGGGGATTTCTATTTGAACTTCCAAGACAAGCAACTTTGTATATTTAAGTCATCGGTCTAACCATCCCCCCCTTTTTTCCTCGACAAGACCAGCAATGGCTTCAAAGGTAGTAGAGGCTTTGTCAGAGAATCATTAACTCGGATCTTAAGTGGGCAGGGAAAATATTAGGGCTGGCTATTAGTCATTCTGAAATAGACAGCTCTGATTTTTCACTGGACCCTGAAATTCACCTTCTCGCCTTGCTTTTTAAAGGACTTTGAATGAATTCGTTATCAAGTAGAATGAAAATTGCCGGAAGAGCGGGGAAAGTCTGGTGAGTTCACCAGATCATTTTGCAACTTCACCTTCTGTAGGGAAGAGATGTGACACACTCACTTTTTGTCAATGTAGAGAAACGGGGCCTAGAAGAAGACACTTTTCCTTCTTATTGCAGCTTCTAAGGCAGGGGTGCAGAACCCCTTTCAGCCCGAGGATCAAATTCCATTTCAGAGAAGCTCTTGGGGTGGGGTGGGGGAGCTTTCCAGTTGTGGGTGGGGCCAAAGGCAGAAAGGGCAGGGTCAAATACCAGTATAAATTAGGTTATTTATTTATTATATTTATCTCCCACCTTTTTTCCTGCAAGGAACCCATAGTGGTTTACATAACTCTCCTCCTCCTCCTCCTCCCTGTGAGGTAGGTCAGGCTGAGAGCCAGCGACTGGCCCAAAGTCACCCAGTGATGCTGGCTCAGCTTGTCTGAGCATGGAAAGCTAAGCAGGGTCAAGCCTGGTTATTACTTGGATGGGAGACCCCCCTCCTCTAGTTTCCTGCACTGAGCAGGAGGTTGGACCCGATGGCCTTGTAGGCTCCTTCCAACTCTTATGTTCTATGAGGTCTGAGTGGGGACTAGAACCCAGATCTCCTGAGTCTCAGTCCTACACTCTAACCATTACGTTATACTGGCTCTCTGAAGTTCTTACTGCCTGTAACTAAGTTTCAAGAGAGGCATTCCAACCTTTTAAAACGGGGAGGGAACTGTACAATAGAAGGGAAAACACCAAATGATTGGTGGTTGGGGGGGGGGAAGGGGATGGATGAAACCCTGGAGGACTGGATTTGGCCCCCAGGTCTGAGGTTTTTCACCCCTGTTCTATGGGGTTGTTCTTCAACATGGGAGCAATGTGGTTGACTCTTTCCCATAGCTCTGTCTCAGCCTTTCCTAACCAGGTGCCCATGATTCCTGACCATCGGCCATGCTGGCTGGGGCTGATGGGATGTTTTGGACCACAGTGCCCACGATTCCTGACCATTGGCCATGCTGGCTGGGGCTGATGGGAGTTGAAGTGTGCAACATCTGGACGGCAGCACCAGTTGAGAAGTCTGCTCTACCCTGTGCCTAGGGATAGATGGATCCATCTGTTTCTAGTCTGTGTCACATCTGTGTTCACCCATAAATCTGTGCCATCCCACATGAATCTGCGGGAAAATGTGCATCTGAACGTACATTTCAAAATGTACTTCTGAAGGTATTTTCTCTCAAAATACGCATTTGTAAATGTGCATCAATACCTTGTTTTTTGAGCTGAGAAGTACATTGGAATATCCAGGAAATACAAAACCCCACCAATGACTAAATTCACACAAGTTAGTCCAGGATGCACCAGTCAGGTCAGCTTGTATTGGAATTTGCGAACACTGAATTCCTCAAGCATCCCTACCAGCCTAGGGAGGCGGTGGACTCTCCATCGCTGTAGGCCTTCAAGCAGAGAACAGACAGCCATTGGTCAGGGATGCTTTAAACTGGATTCCAGCTTCCATTTTCATTGCTACATAACTTTGTTGCAGTTCTTATCTGATTGGGTCCTTTCTTGTTTATCACTCCACAATAAACTGTTGCTCTTGTATACCCTCAAAGTTATATATCACCCATTTCATGGCTTCACTTCCTTCCCTCCTCTCGTCGTCACTTCATTACAGCGCTACAGAGATGTGTCAAGAAAGCTTTGTGGACTTATCTTGGTGTTAATTGAGTTTCCTATATTTTTGCTGGTGCGACTAAGCATTGAGTTAAGCTAGCTGGAGAAATATCATTAAAATGGATCAGGGACCCAATAATAATGTGAATAACTCTGTACAGTGAGGGAGGGGCTGCATTTCAAAACACTGCATTTAAAAAGATAATTCTCCTGATACAGAGCAGGTGACATAGTATCTCATGCTGGACCAATTGGGTTTACAAGTATGAAAGCTTTTGAATAGCACAGAACTCTTTCTTACACACTGGATGCATGCATGAGAAACGCGCCCCCCCCCAGTATAGTGGGGGATACATCAGCAGGAACTCCTCCTGAAGTCACTTAGCTCCTCAGTTCTTTTGTGTGCTCCTCTTCACCTGTCCTTCTGTATACCTGGAGTCCTGCTTAGCCCAGGAAGAGCATGAATGAGATGGAAAAATCTGTAGCGTTGTCATCACCCAAACCATCTGGTATGCATAAAAGGCCATACAGTGCATCCTATTATTTATTTAGTTAGTTGATTGATTCGATTTGTACCCTACCTTTCCACCAAAAACATTCACTCAAGGTGGCTTACAGAGACAATTACAATTGGTTCAATCAGTACATTAAAATACTACAAAAACATAATGATTTCAGAACAAAAACAGCACGCAACCAAACAGACCCATTTACAAGCCAAAGGCCTTCTTGCATAAAGCGGTCTCTGCCTGCTGGCAGAAGGTTAGCAGAGAGGGAGCGAATCTAGCCTCCCTTGCGAGGGAGTTACACAGCCTGGGAGCGGCCACCGAGGAGGCTCTCTCTCACGTCACCACCAAATCTGCCTCTGAAGTCTTGAGAGAAGGGCCTTTCCCTAAGATCTTAGGAACTGGGCAGCCTTGTATGGGAGAAGGTGGTCTTTCAGGTAGCCTGGTCCAAAGTCGTAGAGGGCTTTATAGGTCATAACAGCACTTTGAATTCTGCCCAGAAACAGAATGATAGGCGGTGAAGCTGCTGTAACAAGGAAATCCCATGCTCCCTGTAATCCCACCCCTCACCTAGGGAGCTGAAGATCCATGTTCTCCCTTATTATCTCTGAGAGAGATGTTGAATCCCCTGTCTTCCATCAATGGCCATTCCACTCCTTCATAGGGAGAGGTAGGACAGTGAGGCCATCTCCAGCTGGCCTGTCTGGGGCCATGTTCTCCCATTCTAGGGTTGGGCCTTCAAGGGCCTTCTGCCCAGGTGTGGCAAGGTTCATGTTGTCAGAGAACCTTGTCAGGACCATGGATAGCTCGCTGTGAAGCTGGCAGATCAGGCTTTCTGACACGCATGGACCTTGGAGTATTGATCCAGTAATACTGGAACCTACTCATGGTCATTCTTCAAAGTGAGTGTGTGTGAAGCCCCACCTCCTGCTTGTAACTAAAAAGGGTCGTGCTCCAGAGTGGGGCTGGGTGTCTTCCTGCAGCCTCTCGGCTTGGTAAGTGGAAACACAGGAAACAGAGGAAGCTGCCTTATACTGAGTCAAATCATTGGTCCATCTAGTCCAGTATTGTCAACACTAACTGGCAGATATATTGGGAAGGTATGAGAATTTCATTCCAGTTGGCAAATCATGCAAACGTCTCTCCCATTTGTTTGCAACTCCGAACACGAACACAAGCAGGAACGCAATCCTCAGGGTTTTTTCTTTTTCTTTCTGCAATCTCCTGAGCGTGTGTCTGCATTTGAAAACTGTGCACTTGTGCAAGTGCACACTTCTTCAAATGTGCATGTGCACATGTGTGCATATCCCCCCCCCCCAAAAAAATATTGAGTTCAACGAGCTTGAATATCGCATGTTCACCCATCCCTAGCTCAGGATTGGTAACTGAATTTGCGTATTTTCCTCTTTGATCCTTGGACTCTTTCCTCCTTTTCTGTCATGTCCATTAGACTATAAACCAGTGTTTCAAATTGCAAACCACCTTGATTTGGCAGAAGGGCAGTCTATAAATGCAGGAAATCACTCAAACAAACAAACATTGGGAATTTAAAAATCCAATGACTCCCCCCCCCCATCTTTTACATCCCAGGCCTTAGAAACCCACTATCACTTTTACTTCCAGAACCTTTGGTCCTTTCCTTTCCTGCCCCAGGCAAGCAAGATGCTGCAATCAGACTCATCAGGCAGTGTGCGTGTAATTGCCTAATTTTGTGCTTCTTTACCCCATTAATTCTGTCCCTTGTTGCTCTTCTCTAATTGCTGAAATGTGTCATGCCCTGTTGCCCGTGACGAACGGCATGGCATTCTTAACCTTTGATGCTTGCTCAGTTGATTTTGATAAAGCAGATTGAGTAAAATGGCTGAAGGGATGGACCTTGGGTGCATACCCTCGCTTTGACCTTTCTGGGAAAGAGCCGGAACGTATTGCCATTGTGACTGGAAGTTCTGACATGATCCATGCTCTGTTTTTTCACCCCTTTGAGCCTCTGAGGAATGGTCTGTTCTGTGGCTCTTAACATGGCCAATGAAGCTGCACCGACGTTCACATTCAGGCAGAGATTCTGTGAGCCACTGCAGAAAATAATGGACTAGATGGACCCTTTGCCTGGCTCAGTATATGGCAACTTAATATGCCCATATGTTCTTGGTCATGCTAGACTGCAGTGGAAGTTTGGAACTGGATTGATGGATATGACAGTTTACAACTGGACAAGGATGAAAACACATTTATTTCCCTTCCCTTCATCTGCTTTGTAACTCTACAGGAAAAACAACTTTAGGAACAGGCCTGTGGCTTATGCTGGCTCAGCTTGTCTGAGCGTGGAAAGCTAAGCCAGGGTCAGGCCTGGTTATTACTTGGATGGGAGACCCCTCCTCTAGTTTCCTGCATTGAGCAGGGGGTTGGACTCGATGGCCTTGTAGGCTCCTTCCAACTCTATGATCCTATGAAATCTATGAAATCTGATGGAAGAGTAATCCACCCATTATTATTATTTTTTAAGAATCTAGTGCATTATTCCCAATCAACTCCACATATTATGAAAACTATTATGAAAACTATGAGTTTATGTTTCTTTAATTACATTTATATCCCATCCAGGCACTTTCTAGACCCAGATTTGCTTAGCTTCAGCAAGGTGGCTGCTTCATGTGCCATGCCTGTAGATCCATGCCTGTAGATCCATGCCCTTATAAAAGCCATGCTTCCAGCGTTTACCATCTGATGCCATCAAAACCTTTTAAAATCACTACAGAGTGTAATATCAATTTAGAGCAAATACAAGACTACTACTAACACTTTTAATGACATTTTTTTCAGCAGTGTCAAAGAACTCTTTCCCTTGCAAACAGGCCATTTAAATTGTCCCTTCTTGCTCATATTCTCAATAGTCTTCTTCACTTGCCCACAGTGATGTTATCATGTCACCAGGGCCGGTGCCATCTATGCATATGTGCACTTGCACAAGTGCCTTCTTGTACAAATGCACATTTGCACAATCCTTCCAATTTTCCATTTTCATGTTTTAGCCTGTCAGGGAAAATGTCCATTTCCCCCAATTTAAAAAAATGGGGGGACGGGACAGGACAGAAAAGGCTCAGGTTCAGGAAAGCAAACAAGGCAAAACATGTTTCAGGGAAGAATTTGGAGAACCTCAACCAAATTGAACAATACATGTTTGTCCATCCTTTTCCTCCTCACCCACCATAATACTTCTATCCATTACAATGGATAGGAACAATTCAGATCTACATTAATGAAAGACAGAGAGCAAACCCGCTCTCTTGTATTTTGGGGGCAAGATTAAAAAAGGATTAAAAGAAAATCCATCACACATACAGATCTGTAAGTCTTAGTCTTACCAAGATTGTTGGGCTTTTGAGGCCGATCCCATTCCATCCCATTTCAACACACACCATGTGCCCTGCCGTGACACCATGTAAGGGGTGTGGCCCCACTCACTGACCTCACCCACTTTTTTCCTTTTTTTCATACTGAAAGAAAGCATGGAACTAGGGATTTCTCCAAACCCATCTTGAAGCTCGTTCTGACTTGAATCCATATCAGATTGCGAGCTTTGTTTTTTTTTCTTTCCACATTAAAATCTGTATGTATTTCCATGCATATTTTCCCAGTTGTATATATCAGTTGTGCACATTTTTTGAAATGTGTGAATTTTTTGAAATTGACTCATTTTGAATGTATGGTTTTTTTTTTTTTTTTTTTAATTGTCTCAATTTGGAATGTATGCATTTTTTTAAATTGACTCATTCTGGAATCTATGCATTTTTTGAAATTGACTCATTTTTGAAATGTATGCATGCTGTTGAACACATTTCCCCCCCCCCCTGCAAATCACATTACAAGCTCAGAAATTTACTGACTTTTACTGCAGATTGTGTCTGAGTCTGTGTTCACTCAGGAAGGTGCAAACTGGGTAAAATTCTGATCAGAAATGAACTGAAACAAATTTCCTACATGGAACAGTGCCTCCTCCCAGCAAGGAAAAAGCCCAAGCCAAGCCACCCTGCAGCCCTGCTGATGCAGCAAGGATGTGGGGCAGCCTCAGTGTTGTGACTCGCATGTATCGGGAAGAGCAGCTGCTCTTCCCTGCTCTGGGGAGTTCTGCCATCTCTCATCCTCACTGCTATTTAGGGATGGGTGGCCCGCCCGGCTCTTGACTTGCAGCATGCTTGCTGAGTGCTCCTGCTGCACTCACTGAGCCTAGCGTGAGCGCCAGCTGAGGCACTCGCCGGACTTCTGGATCCCTGGCTCTACATCGTTTATGTAGAAAATAGTGTAAAATACGTGAAAGGCGGCCAAAATTTGCGCAAATTAGATCAAAATTTGTGCAAATTAGGCCATCTTTAATATATCTTATGCCATTTTCTATGTCAACCACGTAGTGTCAGAACCCAGAAGTCACTTTCCCCAGCTCGGCTCGCGAGCATGCGAGTTAAGCCGGGGAACAGGTAGGTTGAGCAGAGCTTTTTTTGGGGGGGGGGTTTAAGCCCAGCAAGTTCGCTGGACTTCCACCCCGCCCCCAGTTGAGCTCCACACATATTCCTACTATCTCTGATCTTGGAGACAGCAGCGGGGATGATAGGCAGCTGGGGTTTGGACTTGATCACATATGGGAAAGAGTGCTTCCTCTCCCCTCTGCTGCGTGGCTAGTCCTGCCACCTCTCTCACCCCTGCTTCTATGTATCTCCAATCTGAGGCTGGAAGGACAGTGGTTGTCATGTTGCTGGAGTGCACCAGCAGGGGAATTCCTGCTACTCGTCTCTGATCTCAGATCAAAGATTGCAGTGAGAATGCCCTCTGAGGGGTTTCCTCTTGGAGGAGCCCCAAGACGTGGCATGGACTGGATTGAGGTGCCTCATGGCCAAAGGTTCTGCACCCCTGCAGTAGAGTCACATTCATCAATGTCAGGTTTCAGTAGATAAGCCTGGACCAAGTGAAGTCTCAGTCTGCAAAGTCCAGACTCAGCTGGTAAAGTAGAAACAGGCTAGAATTAGGCACAGCTGATCAGGACCTTGGGTAGATGACTAGCTGAAGGCTTCTCACCTTCAGCTGGTGCTTCAGCAGAGTGCAAAGGCCTCCTGAGACCTTAGAAAGGTTGGCCAGCTGGCTCTGCTACCTCAAGGAGGCTCCCTAGGATCTTAAAGGGCCATTGCCTTATTCATTTGCTCTTATGATGAAAGGGTGCTAGGGGCTGCACCAAGAGAGCATCCTCTGAATCTGGTAACACCATGTCTTCTTCTCTGGAAGCTGCTGATAGGGGTGATGGAGACTTCTCATCCAGGTTGTCCTTGGAGCTGTAGGGTGGGGTGATAGGTCCAGGCCACCAGACATGACATTCTCTTTTCACAGCCAAACCTTGTTATGTAGCATTATGAAATCCCTTCACTACCAATATGGGCAATCTAGGAAGGACAAAGAAGTGGCAGCTGGTGGGGAGGGAGAATGGTGCCAAGCAGAATCAAAAACTGAAAACACTGTTATTGACCTAAAGTAGTGAAACTTGAGAATATTTGGCACAAGCGCTGAGTATAACATCATACCCCAAATACCATTGAGCTATAATTTTATATTGATTCTCTGTTCTATTTATGATTAAGCTTGGTGACATTGCTGTTCTTCCATATGGCTTTCCAGTCATCCTGAAGGACAACTTTTTAAAAGACCCTTTCCTAGGGATGGATGAATCTGTCACTGTTGGTTTCTCATCTTTCCAATCTTAAGATCAGTTTGTCCTGAACTTTGTGACTTTTAAAAAAAAGTGTGCATGGATTCATAAGCATTTTTGTCCACATTACTCTGAATGCTTGCATTTTTCTATGCATTTTTGCAAGCAATTTCCCTAATATAATGCATTTTAATGTTATTTCCCCCCCTAACATCCACCTTTTTGTATGCACTTTTTGGTTGGAGATCTCCATTGCAGAATTAGGAGAAGTGCAAATTTCGAAGGAAAACTGAGTTTCGCTTGGCATAGTATTTCAAAAAAGCAAAATGAGATAATTTACATTAAAATGCAAACTTGACACATATTTTCCTCATCCCCTACTTTTTCCCTGTCTCTTTAAAAAAAAGTTCTATTCACATTCTTGAAGTACCCAGGAGCCAATGGTGACTGAATCATCATAATTCAGTCCCACTTATGGTTTAATAACCACCGTTCCATCACCCTTCCAGTATCATTCCAGTACATTTTCCTCCATGGTCCAAATCTCTGAAGCTTGAGCTTTGCACTGGGCTTTGTTGGTTATTTACTTTGCTTTTCTTATAATCTGTAATCAGCCATGTTCTCTCTCTCTCTCTCTCTGCTCTGTGAGCTTTAATCAGATTTCTCTAAACATTGCTTGAGTGAATGTGTTTGTGGTTTAATTTACCCGCACCTGCCTTTTGGTGATGTGTTCCAAGAGGCACTCCCTGGGGAGCTATAATTGACACTGAAGACAGGGGTGATGAGTCTGACAAGCCACTGTCGTTCTGAAGTACCTGCAGTTAATTTATGTGACATAAAAGCTCTTGCCAATGACAGATCCCATCTCCTTTCTCCCTCGGGTGGAAAGGTTGTGAGGATATTTTATATTACTACTGGCTTAATTTTATTTTAACTTTGCAGCTGAAAATGGAAACGGAGGAGCTGCAATGGGGAGAAGGCTTGTCAGAGTCAAATGTTTTCTCCCATCCACCTGATAGTGAAAATTTCCCTACTAGGGCTGTATAGGAATTTCATTTGCATTCAGAAAGCAAGTGAACATGAACATGAGCAGGCAGGAACATAGTTCACAGGGAATTTTCACTATTTCCTGAACTGGCTATCATGTTCGAAAGTGCACACTTCTGAAAATGTGCATTTGCAAAATGTACCCTTGCAAAAATGCACATCTATGCATATGTGCACTTGCACAAGTGCCTTCTTGTACAAATGCACATTTGCACAATCCTTCCAATTTTCCATTTTCATGTTTTAGCCTGTCAGGGAAAATGTCCATTTCCCCCAATTTAAAAAAATGGGGGGACAGGACAGGACAGGACAGAAAAGGCTCAGGTTCAGGAAAGCAAACAAGGCAAAACATGTTTCAGGGAAGAATTTGGAGAACCTCAACCAAATTGAACAATACATGTTTGTCCATCCTTTTCCTCTTCACTCACCATAATACTTCTATCCATTACAATGGATAGGAACAATTCAGATCTACATTAATGAAAGACAGAGAGCAAACCCACTCTCTTGTATTTTGGGGGCAAGATTAAAGAAGGATTAAAAGAAAATCCATCACACATACAGATCTGTAAGTCTCAGTCTTACCAAGATTGTTGGGCTTTTGAGGCCGATCCCATTCCATCCCATTTCAACACACACATACACCTCCCAGTGTTATCACTGTTGTTGCTGCAAAGGGACATTGTGAGAAGTTTTTGCAGAAATAGTCATTCCATTTGCTCTCTGGATGTAATGACAGGTGTGACTTCATTCCCTTCTGTTATCGCTAAGCTTCGCAGTGGATCTTTCTTCCTTTCTTTTTGAGGAAAAATGTGCCATTGCCAATGATGGTCTCCCCAGTTGATATATGAGAAAAAGGCTTCTGCCTTTGGGTGCTCAAAAACTAAGGCATCTGGATGCTCTCTGTTAAAGGAACACAGGTTTTCTGACGGGCTCATTGAGGTTCTGTTAGATCCACCAGGAAATTCTACTGCGCCAGCCCCACTCTGATGTGCCTCATTCATTTCAATGAGGCTCAGGGAAGACAACTTCCCGGTGGTTCTTCTAACAGAATTTCAGTGAAGCTGTCAGTGGGGGGGGGGGGGATGGATAGAAATGTACTAGCCGTATCAATCTTGTAAGCCGAGATCTCTCAACCTCCTGTGCAAGGCTAGAGCACAAGTAAAGGGGATCTGTGTGTGTGTGTGTGTGTGTATGTGTGTGGCGTGCATGTGTGTGTAGTGCTGTAGACAGTGCCAGGAATAGGTGGGTCCAGGTGTCAGCATGAAGGCAGGCAGATAGTTCAAGCCAGGAGTCTGGAACTTCTTCAGGACCCTGGACAGAGCACAGTAGAGCTGGATTTCTGGCTAAAGTTCCGGCTAGGCATGATTCTAGATCAGTGATGGCAAACCTTTTTGAGCCCGAGTGCCCAAACTGCAACACAAAACCAACTTATTTATTTCAAAGTGCCAACACTGCAATTAAACCTGAATACTGGGGTTTTAGTTTAGTAAAAACAACTCATACAGTTGTCTGAACTAATTAACATCTTTTGTCTTAAAAGAAAAACACAATAACACAATAACTTTGGGTCAGTCACTGACTCTCAGCCTAACCTACCTAATCTAACCTACCTCACAGCCTAACCTACCTCACAGGGTTGTTGTGAGGGTAAAATGGAGAGGAGGAGGAGGATTATGTAAGCCGCATTGGGTTCCTTGCAGGAAAAAAGGCGGGGTATAAATATAATAAATAAAATAAATAAAATAAATAAACAGGGCTTTCAATGATACAAACAGTTTTTTTCATTGAAACAGGGCTTTCAATGATACAAACAGCCTGTGGAGGGAGAGGAGAGCAGGGGCGGGTGGGAGAGCCCCTGGTCCCAAACGTGGCCTTCGGCGGGGCAAACTGCGGGAAACCAGCCCAAGCCCCCGCCCCATTCAGGCACCAAACGCTGCCACTGTAGTCATGGCTGGCAGCTCAAAGAGAGGCCGGTGTCTCCCAGGGCTGATGACCGGCCGCTGCCTCACTGGGCGAAAGGCCCGAATGAAGCCCACTGGGATGGGGATGGCTGGGCGGGCTTGCTCACCGGTGGGCACGATCGCGACGAAGCTCCAGCTGACGTGGCGGATTAGCTCGGGCTCGCCCAGTGCCACCGGCTCCAGCCTGGCCTCCGTCGCCGCCCCGAATTGCAACCCGAACTGCTGCCGCTGCCGCCACCCGTCGCTCTTCTGAGTGGCACGGAGTGTTCTCCATGCCATTCAAGCTGCCGCCACCGCCACCGCAGCAGCAGCCTCTGGACCCGCCGTCGCTACCCGTCGCGTCATGTCCTGCGCGGTGGATCCCCATGCTCTGTTTTTGGCGGGGGGGGGAACCAGGGCAACAGGGCTGTTTAAGCCCTGTTGCCCTGGTCCCCCCTGCATGCCAAAAACAGAGTGCGGGGATCCAGCGCGCAGGACATGACGCGACGGGCAGCGACGGCGGGTCCAGCGCGGGCGGCAAGGAGATAGCAGGTAGGCCCGTCGGCCCGCCGTGTCACAGCCTGAGCCTGGGTCCGCAGCATGGTGACTCTCCTGGTGACCTATGGCTTGCGTGTCAGCAGAGTGGTCCACACGTGCCACCTGTGGCACGCGTGCCATAGGTTCGCCATCACTGTTCTAGATAATGAGGGGGATCCGGATTCAAGCTGGATCAATGAAGGCGGTAGCAGCAGACTTCCCCCTGCTTCCCACAGCAACCCCTCCAGCAGCACCCTGAAATGCTACACAGAGAGTCAGGTGACCCTGCTGAATGGGGTGAGCTTTGGTGTGGGGGGAGGAGGTTTCAGTGAATTCTGTGTGTGTGTGTGTGTGTGTGTGTGTGAGAGAGAGAGAGAGAGAGAGAGAGAGAGAGAGAGAGAGAGGAGGGTGGTGGTGGTGGTGGTGTCCCAGACTATCTAGTCTTCCATTTGTCCTGGGTCCTAGCATTATGGGAGTGGGAAGTGAAAAAGAGAGAGCTATCTTCTTTCTCAAACCATGCCTAATTTGATACGCCTCTATCAGATTCTCCTAGTCATCCTCCCCCCCCCCCAAACCAAACATCAACTCCATCATCATCACAACAACAAAGTGCCACATGCTTAAATATATACTTCTGCAAAGCTTGGGATTCCCCCAAGGCTGCTGGTACCTTTGTCTTCTATGCAGGCAAAGCCATTTTGGCTGCATAAGTAGCCGCACTCACTGCCTGAAAACTAGAAGTCAAGTGAATGCTTCCCAAGGGTGTGTGCCAAAGGGAGCAGAGTCTTTGGGAGTGATAACCTGCGGAGGTCTCTACAGAAGAGTGTACCCCAGTGGCTGCTCCCTGAGATGGCCCTGCGGGAGAGGGTTTCCAGCAGTTCAGCCTAAATGCCCCTCCCAATGTCCTTGTCTGATGCAGAAAGGTCCAAATCCATGCTGGTCAGGGCTTGATGGGAGTTGTAGTCCAATGCATTTGGATGGTGCCAGGTTGAGGAAGGCAGCCCTAGGCCGTGACAGCAAGTTAGGACTTGGGAGGCACTTCTTTCTGATGGGATTGGGAATTACTTCTCTGAAGTGTGTGTGTGTCTCTGTGTGTGTAAATACAGAACCCCGCTGCATATGCAGCAAACTTGTCAATCAGACTTAAAGACTGCATGCATGCTGTGAACATAAAATGGCAGTGAAAAACCAACTTAATATCTCTGAACAGCCTGGATTTAGGGATCTATGAGGAATCCATTTCATGGGGTTCTCCCCCTGCATTTCTCCAATCCAGACCACCCAGAAAAAGACCCAGACCCAGACTTTGTATCCTGAAATCACTTCAGGATTGGCGATGCGTTCTGTGGAACATGGGAAATGCATCCGCTGAAATGCCCGTATTTGAAACGTGCACAAACAAAAACACATACAGTTCAAAAATGTGGACAAGCACACTGTGCTCAATGGGTAGATGTGAACAAAAAAGTATACAATTTGAAAAACATGGCAAAACTTTGCACATTTTTTTAAAAATATGCAAAAAAAATCCATTGGTTTTTTTTTGTTTTGTTTTGTATTGCTTAAAACCTCCCACATCTGCATGTAGTGGACATGGAATGGACTTGGAGGTGGGAAAAGGAGGAGATCCTTGGAATCAGCCTACATACATCTGCCCCTCCCTATTTGGAATATGGTGCACAGACACACAGACACGCCACCTATTAGAAATGAAATGAAACCATCCATTTCCTTTGGCCCCCTTTTGCTCTTCCATCCAAGACTTACCAAAGAAGTAACAGAGCAGTATCAAAAGGAATTAGCAGTAGATCTGATCTCTCCTCCCACTAAAAAAAAAGAAAAAAAGATGGTTTGATAACCCTCCTGTGCCTTGCTTTCCAGGTGAGAGTAAAGTGTATCAAAGTGAGGCCTGGGACTGGGTAAATGATCTCTTTGCAAAGGCGCATCCAGTGCCAAGAGGAGACAACTCTTCACAGTCAATCGATAGGACTCTAGGCGCACTGGGAAATCGAATGCCATCCGATTGAAGAAGTGGTGACCTGAACCCCAATCCAATCCATATTACCATCACAGTTCAGACATATTAGACAACAGCAGTTGGGAAAGGCGAACGGAGGTGACAAATTGTGGAATAGCAAAAACATCTTGGCTTTTAAGAGCAACCTCCTTTCATGTCTAGTCAATAGGATCATGACTGCGGCCTGCATAAAGGAAGGCTTTAATGAGTGCTGTGCCAAAAACATCTCCCACATATTCTTCGACCATCAAATCACATTTGATTTGATGAAAAAAGAAATTGCTTTTGAAAAGAAATTCAAAAGAAAGAAAATTTGCATGCTTTGCATGCAGAAGGCCCCGGGTTCAATCCTCGGAATCTTCTGACAGGACTGGGAAATATCCCTTTCTGATACCTTGGAGAGCCACTGCCAATCAGTGTCGACAATACTTAGCTAGATGGACCAATGGTCTGACTTGGTGTAAGGCCGATTCGTAGGTTTATGTATTCTAGTTCAGCCTACATCAACGGGGAATACAAGGATACAGAAATGAGCATTTCTGGCTATACAGCTATAATGCAGATCTGGGGCATTCTCTTCCTCACCACTGATTGTATAAAGCCACGAGAGACAGATTGCAGCAAGAATTTATGAGAAAATTATAGGCGTTTACAGAGGAATGGGAAATTTATGATCTCCTGGCCAATTTAGTTGTCTTTGGGACACAGCTATTTGCCAAAGCAGCAGAGAAACTTGGAGAGAAACTGCTTATAGGGATGTGTGAGGAATCCATTAGGGGGGGGTGAAAATCCATCAGATTTTCATGACTCGCCCCCCCCCCCCCCAGATTCCAGTTTGTTGGCCACACACTGGTGCCAACTCGCTGAAGCTAAACCACGTACTTTCAGGTGCCAGTTTGCGCAAAACCAACCATCTTGTGAAAGTGAACTGCCATAGTTTAACTATGCACTGTGTGAAGAAGTCCTTCCTTTTATTTCTGCTCTTCTGATCCTTCTCCCCCTGCACCTTGCAGCCAGCGTGGAAAGAACGGCTCTTGCTGCCTCTCCGAGGTTGGGAAACCAACCTCGGAGAGGGGGTAAAGGGGGAGTTCTGGGGGATGGGGAGGGGAGGTGACTGGGGCCACTGGGATATGATGTATCCTGGCAGCTATCCATCCTCTTTTCCTCCCCTTCCGAAGTGGCCCAGCTAGATGAGTGAAATCAGCCATCTAGCTGAAATGCGGAGCGGGAGGTGCGGGGAGGCACAGATTGCCTCTGCCGCTCCTCCCACTCTGCACTGGATGCTTGTAAGCCTCCAAGTTCAGGGGCACATGAGCATCGAGGGCACAATCAATAGGATTGCACCCTTAAACAGATAAAAGACACACAGTGGTGTTTTCATCATATACACATAGATTTACATATAATCAATTAATGGAGGAATTAATCTGTTGAAAGGCAGCAGATGTATCATCAGAACATTCTTGAATCAGTTGAGACAGTTCAACCTGTATTGTCTTGTAAATCTAATAACCAGCGATGTTATTGATCTGTGTGGGGAGTGGGGGAAGGCGGGCATATGAACCATGGTTTGAGACCCAACATATGTGCAAGTTTCCACCTAATGAAGTACTAATTCTCTGGAACAGGTTCAGGGCTTGCAATTAAAATCAGTGGGAAATGAGCCAGCAGTGTCTGACAGGGATTCACTGGATAAACAATGCTTAATCCCAGTTGGGACACCAGCCATTAAATAAAAGCCATATGGATGTTTGCTTAAGCTAACGACTGTCAGTAAGGCTTAATCTGCAAAAAGTTTCAGGATCAAATGCTTAGTCTGCTATGAAGAGTGGTCTCAATGAATGGGATGCAAATACCCCTGATCCTCTTTAGTTCTCAGTAGAGCTCGTTTGAAACTGGTCTTTGCAATTAATTTTCAACAGATGCCAAAACCTCCATTGTTATATTTTTTTCTCTCTCCTCCAGTTGGCAGTTTTTCATTCTTTGTTGTGAAACATTCAGTGGTGTTCAACTGAATGGCACACTATGGTCAGTTACATGGTGACACCATCATGCCCTAGTGACATTACCCAATGGCCTTTGGGAGAGCAGCCTAACCTGTGGGTCATGAGTCAAAGGCAGCCCTCAAAGAGACTTCATTCAGTCCCATGACAGTCCCACTAGATCAACCTCTTCCAACCCGGTGTCCTCCAGATGTTTGGGCTTCCAGCTCCTATCAGCTCCAGCCAGCATGGACAATGGTCCAACTGCAGGGAGTTGTAGTAAAAAAACATCTGGGGAGCACCAGGTTGGGGAAGACTACACTAGATCTTAAAAACCTTGCCCAGTTTCAGTTGGAAGGATGCCAAGATCATTGACTTGGGCTACCCAAGGTGCCAGAGGTGATGATGTATGCAAAATTCATTTCAGTTTGTTTTCAACCAGAATTTACTCAACTGGCACCTCCCAGCACAAAACATAGACTGAAAGGCAACCTGTACGCACATTTCTAAGCTCGAGATGCGATTCGTGCCACAAAAGAAGTGCACATTTGAAACATGTGCATGAAAAATTGTGTACATTTTTTTTTAAAAAAATGCTTTAATCAATGGGAGAAAAATGTGTACATTTAATACGTTTGCACAATTGATGTGTACATTTAAAACGTTTGCACAATTGATTGGGAAAAGGTGCATGAAAAACTACCCACATTTTTTTGTGTGAAAATAAGCACGAATTTCGTGCAAAAAGAAAAGCTCACAAATTTAGAGGTGGGCGATCCGCCCTGCACTCTGCTTGCGGCACGCTCACTGAGCGCTGCCGCCATGCGAGCCAAGCCGGGTTGGGCTGGAAGCGAGCACCAGCTGAGGCGCTCTCCGGACTTCCGGGTTCCTAGCGCTACATTGTTTACGTGTAAGATATGTTAAAAACAGCCGCAATTCACATAACTTGCACAAATCGCGGCTGTTTTTAACGTATCTTACGCCATTTTCTATGTAAGCAACGTAGCGCTGGAAACCCGGAAGTTGCTTCCCTGACTTGGCTCGTGACAATGCGAGTCGAGCAGGGGAAGCAGGTAGGGTGAGTGGAGCTTGGGGTGTGTGTGTGTGTGTCCGTAGTCAGGGGGGTTGAGCCTGGTAGGATGTTCCACCTGCCGTACTCTCTGTTCTGCTGAGACAGCTTTCAGGGAGAAGGACTGGATGGCCTGAGGCCTGCTACTCAACAGTGCCTGCTGTAAGAGGCTGGAAGAGAAACCGCAGCCAGCCAGCCAAAGAGCTTGAGAGGAATTAGTCACATGACTAATTAGTCACTTTTTAAAAAAAATTATTAGCAGGGACACTGATGTCATCTGCCACTCCCCACCCAGAATTCCCTGTTCCCTCAGAGCTTTGCTGAAATTCTTGCTAGTGCTCTCTCAGACCTATTTCGAGGACACCCACAATTCCCTAACTAACTTGGATAAGCAGAGCATTAGAGGTAGAATTTTCGAAGCAGATTGTCATGAAACTATTCGTGCTAGCCAATGCCAGGCCTTTTTGCCATGGTTCAGTTTTTTGTTTTTTTTTCAAGAGAGGACAATATTTACAACAGTATTTCCAGGATTTAACTTTTGTGGCTCTCAGAAAGGCTTTCACAGCCCTCCGTTTCCAAACTGTGCTGACAGCTTATTTGGATGGGAAGTACAATAGAATCTCTTTGGCTCAGTGGACCTGCATTTGTGGCTCTGGGGAAGTTGAGGACATAGGACATTATCTTCTTCATTGACCCTTGTATGAGGAACCTAGGACCCACTTTTTGGGGGACCTCCTGAAAACTAGAGCTGGCAGGCCTCCTGTGGAAATTATTTGTGATTTACTGGGAGACTGTAGCAAATTTATTACAGTGAGGGTCACATCCTTTGCAGTGCTGGCTCAAAAAAATCTGGTGCAATGTTTTAATGACATCTGCTGTGGATTGCTAAGGAGATCATTTACTATAATATAAAGTTGCATGAACTTGTCCAGCTCACTTGTTTTGGTATATTTTTGTTATACAACACTGCTTTTATTCTTAGTGCCAGCTTTTAACTAATTCACTCTTTTTAACGTTTGTATGGTTACTCTGTTCTACTGTTGCCTGGCCTTTGCATTCTTCTTGTGTAGCCCAACAGATTCTGTTTTTTATAACTACTCATTATTTGGTGTTTTCGGTTTGGTTTCATGTTATCTAGTGCTGTATTGTAACTTGCATTTGTAATGGCCTTTGTGCTACAGACAAATAATAAGCAAATGAACAAACAAACCAGCAATTCTCACAGTAGCTGGTGGGGAGGGGGCGGGATGAATTTCCCCAACCACAGTATATATGGTTCCCTGTTGTAATGCAAAGTATTTTGGGAAGACTCGGTCTTGAATGGGCAATGAAGGCCCATTGGCTTCACTAAAGACCTGCTCCTGGTGGAGATGAGAACTGCTAGAACTGGGTTGTTGATATGGATCAACACCGCTGCCTGCATTTTTGGCCTCTCCCTGGTGGAGGGTCTATGGGCACTATGTCAAAATTTACCACAGCACCACTGATGACTTGTGGAGCCAATAGGAGCTCTGCTGGCCTTATATAATGTATTTATTATTTATTTACATTTATTAATCGCCCATCTGGCCGGCAACCGGCCACCTGTGCTAATTCAGCTCAGCTCATGTGGTGTTGGAATATGTGTTTCAATTGTCTTAGGGAATCAATTAAGTTAATAACAATAATGATTCCTAGTGCTGAATATGAAACAGCCCCCCCTCCCCCAAATTCTGCCGCACTCTTGGTAACTTGTCCATGAGAGAAACTGCTCTAGAGACTCTTACCTCTGCTGGCTTGTCAGTTTGATCTCATCCTCCTCCTCTCTTCATCTCCATCTGACTGATCCAACCTGGCCCTGGCCATGTATTCTGGCTCTGGACCACTGGCTTCACATTCACCTGCCTTGGAATCTGACCACCATCCTGTTCTGGACCATGCCTGTTGCTTCTGAGAAGCAACAGTGTTCCTCTTCCTTGCCCAGCTGGTCCCCTTTGGCGACCCCATACCAAGCAGCAGCTCCGGGGGCTGAGCAGCTGGAATTTGTAGGCATCAGTCCTGCACTCTGCATGAGGGGAGATGTGGTATGGAGTGCCCTCCCACAAGAAATCACATGTTTTCCCCTCCTCTCCTGCCAGGGCACTACCGCCGTGCCAAGTGTGTTCCCTCCCGGCAGTCCCCTTCCTCCAAATTAAGCCCCCATTGGAAATTGAAACCCTGGCACAGCTGGCGCAATGCTTAACAATTTTCTGAGCTGCACACCCTACATTCCATGTGCCAGGTTTTCAAATCCTTGTTGTGCATTCATGGATCATTGCACCTCCTCTAAGCTTCCGCAATTGTCTTTTATTGTTAAAAAAACCACAACATTAATGTCTTCCATGCTGTTCTTCCCTCTAGTTCAGTGTCTTTTAATGAGAGGTTGAAAGGTAACAAGAACTCTGGGGGATGGAGATGGAGATATATACACACACACACACACACACACACTATACACTGACACACACACGCATGTAACGTATAGTCACAGCCCATTCATAGAAGGATGGAAGCTGTCACCCTTCACCATCAGTATGGTTCACCTCTTTGTTAACGTTCCACAACAATGTTTAGGGGGTTGATAAAAATATTTCCACGGTAACAGTAGTCCCGTGCTAATTCAGCTCAGCTCAGCTCAGCTCATGTGGTGTTGGAATATGTGTTTCAATTGTCTTAGGGAATCAATTAAGTTAATAATAATTTCCTAGTGCTGAATATGAAACAGCCCCCCCTCCCCCAAATTTTGCCACCCTCTTGAAGCTGGCGAATTTTGGGAGGGTTGTTTTGGTGACCATTTGGGGCCACATTTTGAAGCAGGGTGCTGGTTACCATGATGGCGGCATCTTTTCATTTCCCCTGGAAAAGTAAACAAGAAAAGAAAAAGGGACTGCATCTCGACATAGGGCTGAGATTATGATCCCTGTCAGAAACCTCAGAGAGCTGCTGCCAGTCAATATATATATATAAAAAATACTGAACCCGAAAAAAATAAGATAATCCAGCACAATCCATTTCGGATTGCCAGATCGAAAATGCTGCGGAAGTCTGTCGGGCTCAAATCAAATGGATTTCCCAGCATCAGCAGATCCCTAGTCTGCTGTAACTATTCAGATGATAAAACCTTTCCCCTAATAATACTACTGGTACTTTTCCAGTAACCTTTTAAAATATTTTGTTTAAACCTTGTGATCTCTTTTCTTGTTGGGTTGTCCACAGGAGACCTGGAGGGTTTTGGTGGAGGCAGCTATTGAAAATAAGGAATTCCACATGGTGGCAATGGAAAGGTCATTGGGAAGGAAGGGGAACAGGAGTGAGGCACTCCTTTTGGCCTGCTCTCCCTTCCACTCACAGGCCAGGGTGTAGCTGGTCCCATGACAGGGAGTGATGGGATTGGGAGACAACTCATTCTGAGCCGAGCCCAAACTTTGGTTGAGTTCGGTCTCAGCTCATAATGAGTTTGCCATTATGAACTGCACCATTTCAAACTGTTGGAGATATCACTGTCCATAACCATATTCCCATAAATGCAAAAGCTTACATCGTATGAGTAGGAAGATAACACCCATCCAACAGTGCAAAAGGAGATTGTTGCTATTGTAATGAAATGAATGGTCTTATTAAGAATAACAGCAATAATATTGACCCATATTTCCCAATCTTAGGAGAAATCCAGGTCCAGACCACCAGACCCATCTTGAAATAGGTCATTTTTACTTGTTGTTCCCCTTGCCCTTTTACAGTATATATAACAAATTCTTGGAACAATGAACCCTCCCCCATTGTATTCACATTTATAATTATTGTTATTAAATCTATCAAACACATCAACTATTGTACAGTTGAACTGGAGATGGCACAGTTAGGGGTTGTGGGTAGAAAGGCAGAGATCAAAGTGTGTGTTCCTTTGAACCATGACCTGATAATACAGACTTTTGAGGTTTTAACCTGAAAGCTGCTGAAAGGGTACAAACAAGTACGTGTCTCTCATTTCTTGGAATCTGGCAGTAATGCCCATTCTTTGAAACTGGGAAAATAAAACTGAAATAAAATACGTTCTCTCTAAAAGGAACAACAACTGATCCTCCCCCCCCTCACCCCCAATCATCTCAGGAATGTCTGATTTCAGAGAACATAGTTCAAAATATCATGAGAATATTAAGAATTTGAAGTGCATGTGTGTGTGTGGGGGGGTGCCATATAGAAAAATAAGTTGGGTTGGGTTTGTTTTTTTTAAAGCATAAGTTGTGATTTTCTTTCCTAAGGTCATGTACAATGTAATAAAATGCAATGCACCTTTATTCGAAAGTAAGTCTCATTAAGTTCAATAGGGTTTGCTCCCACTTAAGTGGGCACACTTACTAGACACACCTGTTCATGTTTACTCACGTGCATCAAAAGCCCTCTGAAAGAGATCAGTTCAGACTTCTAGTGAGAGCAATCTGTGCCTGTAGAAGCCTAACTGGGTGGGAAAGAACAGGAAAAGGCAGAGGGGGCAGGAGAGATAGGGGAAAGGGAGTGGCAGAAAGACAGAGGGGAAAGTGGCTGGCAGAAGAGGGCAAAGGGGGTGACAGAAAGATGGTGGCAGAAAGAGAGAGGGGAGGGTGGCAGAGAGAGAGAGGGAGAGAAAGGGGGTGGCAGAAAGAGAGAAGGGAAAGGGGTGGTCCTGCCCATGTTTGGCTTTAACCCCATCCACCACTGGCATGTGGACCCCCCCCCAACAGATTGCCCTCAACTTTCCCCACCCCTTGCTGTAGATATTCTGAGGATCGGACATGGAAACTGAAATACACACTGTGAGCGTGCCGTTGTCGAGTGCTGCAAATCGGACTGCATGCGTCAAGCCCCACGTCCCTTCCTGCTTACGCTGTGTCATGGGGAATCTTTAATCACATTAATCAAGGCCATTAATAGGAAGAGTGGTTGATATGCTACATCATAAAGGCAGTGCTGAGGGAGCTCTGGTCAAATTAAGATGAGACCAAGATAATTAAGGAAGCTCAGAGCAGGAGAGAGATACGCATCAAGACCTGATCTGAGGGCTTCAGTAACAAATCAACATGGGGAGGAGTTGATATGCTAGGTTGGGCTTACACCTATCAGCTCTAAGCTGTACATTAGAATCTGCTTCCACTTTAGTTCCTATGTTAACTAAGGTTATTTCTGGATGGGAGCTTTGAAGGGGATATGAATCCAGTGGACATGATCATGCCCCCCACCACACTAACTGAAGGTCCAGGAAAAAGTTAGGGTTTTGATGAATAATTTCTGGGTTTTCTTTGTTGTTGTTGTTGTTGTTGTTGTTGTTGTTATTATTAGTATTAGTATTAGTATTAGTATTAGTATTAGTATTATTTACAGTATTTGTATACCGCTCAATATCTAAGTAGATTCCAAACCGATGAACAATAAAAAGATAAAAACAGATAAAAGAAACGAAAACAATACATTGAAAACAAGGTATCATCAAAATGGTGGTTGGACAGCAGAGAAGGCTTCCCGGAACAAGGAGGTCTTCAGCAGGTGCCGAAAACAGCACAAAGTATTCCAAGTAGGGATCTGTCAGTTTTGCTTTGTCCCACATTCATTAAAAAATATATAATAATCTCAGGTTCTTTCTCTCCGCAATATGGAGAACTTTGCAAATTTTGGTAAGTTCTTAGCAAACAATGAACTGAAAATTCTCATGCATCTGTATCAGCCAGATCCAATAGGCACAGCTATTCCCAGCATGGAGAGGACCAGGATGCACCTGCCTACCATGTAGCTGTCAAAGAAGAGGAACCTGTCAGAAAAAAAGAGAGGTGGAGACCCTAATTCAGCACCACAAACATGGTCAAATGCACAGGGATTTAAACCCAGACTTTCAAGAGCAAAGCACCCAAAGCCCTCAGCCTGGATGGATGAATCTCTCCATTTTGGTTTCTCCCACATTTTTTCTTTAAATCTCAACTTCTTGTTGTACTTAATAATGGAGAACTTCATGAATTTTAGTGAATTCTACCAAATGGGAATGAAATTCTCACTCATTTAGTTCTGGGGTACAATTTAGAAAGTCGCCACTGTGCAACATGCGTGCCAGGTGGCTGCAAGAGGAAGTTAGTTACATCTTTTGCCTGTGGAGGTCAAATGAAATTGAGTTGCAATTAACCTTCCCTGCTTTTGTAGCAGGTGGCTTCCTCTGATGCCTACAAATTGCCCCGAAATAGCTTCTGAATTGCATCCTTGGTTGGGTCTAAGAGGAATGCCGCAAAAGCTCGCAAGAATCACATTTCTAACTTGATCTGTGTAATTTGGTGCCATGTCCTCCTTGGCATATGAAGTTTGTCTTTTCCTTCTTTTCTTCTTCTTCTTCTTCTTCTTCTTCTTCTTCTTCTTCTTCTTCTTCTTCTTCTTCTTCTTCTTCTTCTTCTTCTTTTTTGGACGAAGAGGTCACGACTGTCATTCCATTTGCTGGAGAGGTTGCAAAGGCTGAATAGGGTGCCCCCATGGAGATGCATAGCATGCTGTGACAATATGAAAGTTCTGTCTGCAGCATATATCGGTGATGGACCATTCGCACATTCAAGGCATCACTCAATGCAGTCAGTATGAGTATGCATGTGTGACCTCTCCCCAAGATGCCTAGAATTTATTGGTATAGGTGGCATTCCAGCCTTACCTATAGATCACTTTGGCTGATCCTGGCACACTTCAGCCCCTCAGAATATCCTAAGAACTGACGGACATAAGAAGAGCCCTGCTAGATCAGGTCAAAGAACCATCTAGTCTAGTATCCTGTTTCCCATCCCACAGTCAACGGTGTAGTGGAGCAAGAATGCAGTGCTAGCATGGATTGATTAGCAGGGACTCTGATGTCATCTGCCACCTCCCCTCAGACCTCCCTGTTCCCTCTAAGCTTAGCTGCAGTCCTTATGGTAGCTGGGGGGAAGTGAATTTTCCAGCAAGAATATATTGTTCCCTGTTGTAATGCAAAGTATTTTGGGGTGGCTTGGTCTTGAATGGGCAATTAAGACATTGATTGGGCTCAGACAACACGATAACCCACACTCAAGGGTTGAATATGGATTGAATGTGGCTTGTCGTTGAACCACGGGTTGTTGTTGAAACGTGGGTTATTGTGTTGTCTGAACCTAGCTGCACTAACAAGCCATGGCTTGTTATCCACAAACAACCCAAGAAGAGAACCCATGGTTTGTTGTTGGGTTGTGAACTGTGGGGTTGTTGACCATGGTTTGTTATCTCAGCTGGGTTCAGACAACACGATAACCCACGTCCATCAGCCATCTAGCTCATCTGCTGCCAGTCATTGTCAACACTGACTGACAGAATTTCGTTTTTGCTCGCCAAACATGTGAGCATGCCACATTCGAAGCTCCGAACACAAGCGTGTGTCCACCAGAAACACACTCTATAATTCCTCTCCTGCAACATCACATTGCAGGGGAAGGTTAGGAGATGCAGGAGAAGACTGGTAATAATGCGTATGCTGCCTTTCAGGAAAGCTTGTCTATCATTACTGAGTTTCTCACTGGACCCCCTGATGATCTTCTGAGGGGCAACATAGTTCTCTGGGTCACCATTTGGAATCCACTTAGATAGATTAGTCAGCAAGGTTGGATAGCCACCTGATTGGGTAGCCAAGCCGAAACACTAATCCACACTACTTTCTTGGCAACAGAGAGACTGGCAAGGGCAATTTGTTTGTTTGTATTTTTGTTTATTTACAATACTTATATACTGCTTAATATAATAACATCTCTAAGTGGTTTGCATATAAGTATTAAAAATCTACTAAGGATTTTAGAACCAACGGAAACATTGTGGAGGAACGTACTGGGGAAATGGTAAATGTTTGATCTGGTCGATGAAAACCCACTGCAGGGCTCTTGTGGAAGCACCCGTAGAAACTTGGAGCCAACTGTATTCCGTTTGGAGTTCACCTTGGGATTTGCTTGTTTCTTTTCTTCCAAGGTTTCTGTCGACTGCGATGCCATCTTTGTTAATGGGAAGGAAATGAAAAGCAAAGTGGGCACCATTGTGAACTTCACATACCAGCATTTTACCACCCAGCTCGAGATCACCGTATGGGCTCCACGACTTCCTCTGCAAATAGAGATCTCAGACACAGAATTGAGCCAGATCAAGGGCTGGAGAATCCCTGTCACTTCCAACAAAAGGTACCGGTCCCATGTCTTAAGAATTGCTCTTGTGAGTCAAACCAACAATCCTTCTAGCTCAGCATCCTGTCAACCAACAACAGCCAGTCAGGCACCTCTGGGAGGTTCAGAAGCACTGCATGGTGGTGATAGTAGTCATCCTTGACTGTTAATCCTCAGCATCTGGTAGCTGGAAGCATGCCGTTTAAATATGGGGTTTAGCAAACATAGCAATGGACATTTAGCATGCAAATTGGCTTCATTTATATGAAAACAACAACTATCTGGCTTCATGTTTTCATCATCATGATAAATACCTGCCAGAATAATGGCCTGGCTGGTCTGGTCTTGAATGTGGGGTTTCAGTAGTTTGGTGCCGTGTCTTCTTTAATTTAATTGTGAGCTACCATAAGGACATAAGAAGTGCCCTGCTGGATCAGACCAAAGGCCTATCTAGTCCAGAATTCTGCTCCCACAGTGGCTAACCAGTTGCCCGTGGGAAGCTATGGCTCAGTGGTAGAGCTCATGCTTTGCATGCAGAAGTCCCCAGGTTCAATCCCCGGCATCTCCAGGTAGGGCTAGGAAAGAATCCTGCCGGAAACCCTGGAAAGCCACTGCCAGTCAGTGTTGAAAACATTGGGCCAAATGGACCCATGGACTGACTTGGTTGGTATAAGGTGTGGGACCTTGCCCTAGTTTGGAGGGCGCTTCAGTGTCTGACACAGATTCTGACTTGGGGGGAGAGGTGGTAGTCAGGCCCAGCTGGAGGGAATCAGAGACTTGTGTAATTTGGTGCCATGTCCTCCTTGGCATATGAAGTTTGTCTTTTCCTTCTTCTTCTTCTTCTTCTTTTTTTGGACTAAGAGGTCACGGCTGTCATTCCAGACTTGAGAATTGAGCATCCTCTCTAAATAGATATCAGGGTGTTTCAGCTGCACATTGTGTGACCAGTGATGGAGATAGAAGGCATCTTCATAATGGGGAATACACAATGCACCCCCCCCCAAGAGAAATTCTTATCAATAATATCTGATGATCCTCAGATATTGTGCATGAGGAGGAACTCCAAGAAATTCACCTTGAATTTTGCATTGGTGACAAATTCCCTCCAGAAATACTAACAGAAAATTCTTAATGCATCAGTTCCACTTCAGAAGCATGAGCAGGAGATTTGGATGTCAAAGATGTGTGGTGAAATCTGGAGAAATTTCAGAAGCATCCCTAATTTAATGATTAAATCCAGCTAGGAGTGTAGGAACTGCCTTGTACCAGGTCAGACATTTAAGAACATATGAACATATGAACATAAGAAAAGCCATGCTGGATCAGACCAAGGGCCCATCTAGTCCAGCATTCTGTTCACATAGTAGTCAACCAGCTGCCCACGAGATCCCGTAAGCAAGACATGAGTGCAACATCACCCTCCTGCCCATGTTCCCCAGCAACTGGTGCACATAGGCATACTGCCTCTGATCCTGGAGGTGGCATATAGCCATCAGGACTACTAGCCATTGATAGCCTTCTCCTCCATGAATTTGTCCAATCCCCTTTTAAAGCTGTCCAGATGGGTGGCCATCACTACATCTTGTCCATTTAGCCCAGAGAGGACTTTCCTGTCTTGTGATACCTGATCCTTGCAGGATCATGGATGCCAGAACTGAACCTGGGACCTTCTGCAGGTTTGCTACCCCTGAGCTAACATCCCTCCACGGTAGGAATCTATCCAAAGGATGAACCAATGGAACACGTGCTAAAGGAATGTGAGGATATCTCAACGGTTATCACCGGCATTGGAGAAAACAGAAAGAACAAACCCATCCTTCTGCTGATGAAGTGTCTCATTCGGTTGCCTCCCTCATTTGCCATATTGTTGGGCATTTGCTTGTGCAAATGTCTGCTGAGCTGTTTGTGGTGATAGATCCATTGCCGGAATAAACTCGCTATTGCAGATGCATCGCATCTCGCATTCAGCAGCCGTTAGCCATTGCAAATGTTCTGACTTTCAGCTCATTATGCCGAGTGTATGAAATCTAACCCCCCCAGGTGTCTAGTTCATATTTATTGGGCCAGCTGAAATAAAAGAGCATCGCCCAAGTCACTGTGCTGTTTGCAAGCTGGCAAGCTGTCCTCACCAGCAGCTATTCAGATTACGACAGAGCCACTGGGCACATCTTTAGCAATTCATTCACCACCACCACCCGCCCCCAGAAAGGGATGGAAATGAGAAGCCATTTGCTGTGAAAATTGCAGTCGATTGCCTGCGACACGGCCTGCCAACCATTTTTTGTTGTTGTTGTTGAGAGTACATGCAAAAGTTTGTGCTCCCAATAGAGCTGTCAGAAGTTTATTTTTCAACAATCCACTTGTAGGGGTAACTAGATGGGTCGATCCTGGAAAAAAAAAGAAAGAAAAATACCAGGGGCTTAAGCTTGTGAGAAACCCAGGCTCATTGGCTAGGGAATTCTGTCCTAGGTAGGACCAAGCATACCAAAAGTTCAACTTCGACATGGGTTGCGGAGGATATTCACATTGAAAGAGAGTGAAACAGGTGAAACTGATTCCTTTATCTTGCATTTTTTTTGGTGGGGGGAGTGCAGGTGAATTTCAAAACCAAGGGACAAAACTCACTGGGACTCCCCATCTCCTCACCAGACACCATGTTTCACTCCTCCAGATTTATTGCATTTGTATGCCACACTAGTGGCTGCCATCTTTCCACCACATTGTGACGTAGCATCATTCTGGGGGCATAATGGGCTCATCAGCATGGTGCCCAGCTATAGCAAGGAGCCCCGAGGAAGGTGAATTTTGCACCCTGATCTCAAAGTTCACCCCCCCACCCCATGAAAAGAGCCCAAAATCCCCCTTTCACCGCCTATGAATGGCGCCATAAAAATGGAGGAGTCTTTGCAGTTTGAAGGCTGAGAGGATTCTCTCCCCACGTCCATTCCCTTCCTTATTGTTCGTTCACCTCCCATTTTACTCCTTACCAATCCTTTTCCACTAGGAGAATTTCTGAAAACAATCTGTATTTGAAGAATGTGCCATTTGCTATTCACTCACGTCAGTCTATTTGCACCTTCCTCCCACCCCAACATTGCCGATGTTCATATATCCATTGATACATTTTAAAAGCTGCCATCTATTTATTTATTTATTTATTGCATTTCTATGCGACCGAACAGCCGAAGCTCTCTGGGTGGTTCTCACCACAACAAAAGAAAGCACACTGGTACATCAGTTACAATAAGTAAATCATTACAATAATAAACGACCCAAACAGTTCAGTTCACTAATACTAAAATTCTAACATTTCAAATTAGTGACAGAATAGGCAAAATCAATGATTATTACAGCATCATATCAATTATTATTTATCAGTGATGTGTAAGCCAGAGGCAAATACACCAAATAAACCTTTCCAACGCATCAAGGCATTAACAAACAAATACAAACAGCCAACAACTACCCTAAGAGTACGAAGTGCAGAAAATAGGAACCCGATTTCTTACAGCCTGCAGCAGCCAATCTCTCCCATGCTCCCCTCTCTCATCCTGGTGCAGTTCTCAAGACTCCAACTGAGGCACGGGCGACGGTGTTTAGTGTCTTCCCCTGGGCTCTGAATGTTGCTACGGCCATACTCTGTGCCCTCTTCCACGTAACAACTTCTTGTGCTGCTCTTGAAAGCTCTCCTTGGCTTTTTGCCCTTATTGCCCTATATCTCCACATCTTGACTCCTCCAATACCACCAATGTCAACTTATCTAAGATCTACTGATCAGCTGGAAACTAACAAAAGATCAGGGGTGGAAAGCCTGGTGCCTTCCAGATGTTTTGGACTACCAAAACACAAAATCACAAATACCATGCTGTCTGGGGCTGGTAGGAGTTGTAGTCCAAAACATGTAGTGGGCAACAGGTTGTCTACCTTTGCCTGAGAGTAATGGATTCATTGTGGCATCAGCTTCCATGGGCTGGGGCTGGGGGAGCCCCTTTCATCGGTTGAAGGGATATTGCAGGTATTTTGTGATTTTGTGCTCCCAAAGCAAAACACAAACAAGGAACACGTAGTGACCACTGCAGATATGTTTCCCAAATCGGCAGTTGGTTTTGCAGATGTTATTGTCAGATCCACAAAACCAGCGGTGGCTTAACTATCTAAGCAAGCTACACAAGTAAGAGCTTTAATTTATGTAGTTGTAAGTTCTAATCTGTCTACGTTTCGCAGATTGTCAGGCACCTTTTGTTCCATCATCTGCTCATTGATGGAATCAGATTTTGTGCAAATGCATTCATATACATTTGCGCAAATTCGCACTTGAACAAATTTGCACTCCCGAAAATGTGCAAATCCCTCCCAAATATGCAAATCTCCCCCAAAAATATTTCCACACTCCAGTCTATGGGGGAAATGCTCATTTTTGGTCAGTGGTTCTTTAAATTTTTTTTTCCCCCCCATAATTTTCTATGACTAAATTCATGTAAAATTATGGAAAATAAAGAAAGGTCCACAAGTGCCCAGAATCTGCATGACTCAGGAAAAGCCGTAGATCGGATCCTTAGAAATTCAAACTCATTTGAGTTCGTTGTGGATTTCTCCAACTTCCCTACTGGTCTCGGTGATCGTTGTGTGAAGAAGATGATGTCCAGTCAAACCCAGGTGTGCCTGTAATGCACCAACTTGATTTGGATCTGGACCATGAGAGCTAGGGTAGTGCAGTTGACTGCACCCGTTCATTCTCCTTTTTGGTCTGCTGTTGCATTCCCTCGAATGGGAAAGGGAGAAAAAAAAATGTAATAAGGAAGTCAGGATCTGGATCCCATATATCTAGAGAGATAATAAAAATCTACCAGGAGAAATACAGCATATCATACCAATCCATAGATAGAAAGGGGACTTTTCTCCTTATTTGCCGTAGATGGGAGAATCATAATTTAATCTGGGTATGTGCCACTACCAATATGTGCGGCCCACTCTTCCAGATGGAAATCTGCTCTCCAGATAGGTGTGCGCTCATGACTAATGTACTGCATGGAACCCTTGAGCGGCACGCAGCTAATAGAAAAACCTACTCGTGAAATGAACAGTCAAAAAGCCCACAATTGCAGCAAATGAAAAGAATAAATTTAAATTAAAGTCAAATAAGAGAAGGGACAGGCAGAGGGAAGTCCAGGCTGGCAGAGACTGATGGTCTTAACAAGAACATTCATTTTGATTCGTTATGCCGCTGGAAAAATAATTATCACTGCGTTGAAGTTCATGCCTCGTCTCTGCAGGTGGAGAGCTAAGTGGGAGGAAGTGACTTTTGTTCCTTTCTTGTGAGGGCTGGTTAGAGAGCCTCGTGATGCAAGCTGAAAAATACACCCCTTGGTTTGCCTAGATGTAACCGGCCTAAAGGCTGCCCGCCTGGCCTTGCTCTTCTCTCACCCGCAATCCGTCCTAGTGATTGGCGGAGCTGTTGTTACATCATGGAATGTCTGCTGCTGAAGGATGGAGGATAAGTCAAGGGATGTTGAAAATGAGGTTATCTGCTGTGCGGGAATTTGAAGGGCAAAGGAAATGGGAAATGAGGGGTAGGAAGGGCAGGAAAATACTTCAAAGAGGGGACTCCAGCAGGAAAGATGGACACCTAAGGGTGGCTGGATCATGTAGAAAGGCCAGAGTTGCAGGGCCTTGGATAGCTCCAAGCAGACAACAAGATTTGGAGCTCAGTGGAGGCTTTTGAACTCTCTTGGGTCCATAACTCTGCTCTGAAAAGTGGAGTACCTTAAAGGGGCTGTCAGTCTTGCCTGGCACCAAGCACTTCGTCAACTCTCAGCCGATTCCCAGCTCGTGCTCCCCCCGCGCCCTCCGAGGTTAAAGTGCAGATTGGAACATGATCATCCTTTGGATTGTGCTCTTCTCCAAATTTTGTAGTGGAGTTCTCGGCTCAAAATGTGTTCCAAACTGTGCATTAAGTTGCATAAAATATTTTTATTTATTATTATTTTAATTTATGTAAGCTGCTTTTTATACTCCTTGACATCCCTGAATTCCCAAGTGGTTTACATAAAAACATATGCAATGCAAAAACCAATATAAAAACAGCATTAAAAAACCATATTAATTGATTAATTAATTATATTTATAACCCTACTTTTCTCCTGCAAGGAACCCAAGGCGGCTTACATAATCCTCCTTCTCTCCAGTTTATCCTCACAACAATCCTGTGAGGTAGGTTAGGCTAAGTGTAAGTGACTGACCCAAAGTCACCCAGTGAGCGTCATGTCTGAGTGGGGACTAGAACCTGGATCTCTCTGGTCCCAGTCCAACAGTCTAACCACTACATCACACTTTTAAATACCTAAAATACCTAAAAAAACCTGCAACAAAGAGAGTAAAACAGAACAGTGCCCTGAACAATTACAATTCAGTCTTCAGCTATACGTGGGATATGCTTAGAAATGCATCTTTTGAATGCATTTCCTCTGTAGAAATTCATTCAATCATACATATTTAAATATGGATTTTCATGCAGATTTTTTGGGGAAAAGTTACAGATTAATGCAGAAATGGGGTGGAACAGACTTTGGAATGAATACATGTGAAACTGACAGAGACCAGAAATAGACTGATCCACCACCCCTACATTTAGCAAAGAAAATTTTACAATATTCCAAATGAAACCGTTGTTGTTTTATAGTACATAGGAACACAGGAAGCTGCCCTATGTTGAGTCAGCACCTGGGTCCATCTAGCCCAGTATTGTCGACACTGACTGGCAGAAATGGCTCTCCAGGGTTTCAGGCAGGTGTTTTTTTCCAGCCATACCTGGAGATGCTGTATCAAAGAAAGTGTGAAAACACCACTGTGATAGAACTTTCATCTATTTTTAAACTTTTTGACAACTTTTTGGAATACATGTTTCAATATCAAATTTATTGTTTTTATAAAAAAACTTTACAAACTGTTCAATAATCGTGCTGTAATGTAGAGTATAAATCATGTGTAATTATACATATACCCGATGGTAATCACCCCCTTATACTTCAGGGGTTTAGCATCCACCAAACTTTACTGTATTATACTTTATAGAGTTAATGAAAACCTTCCTCTGTTTTTTCTTTCTCTTTTTGGAGTAGCTGAAGCCTTCACTCTGGTTCTTTCGAGATGGCCTTCAAGTGAGCCTTCCTCTCTGTTCTTTCTTCCTGAGTGGCTTTTAAGCATTATTTCTCCCTTGGAATGGTTTCCAGAATCCTGATATTCACAGTATCCTCACTTATTTTTCTCCCCCAACAAGAAACTGATACAGTTGTATTTCCGTGATTCTCCTTTGGTAATACCTGGAGATGCTGGCAATTGAACTTGGGACTGTCTGCATGGAAAGCAGCGGCTCCTACCCTTGAGCAACATATGACAAGAGCCAGAAGTGGCTGGTGGCTGTACTGTATCCACTCCAGGTTTCAGTCTGAACTTTTAAGACCTATCCATGGTGCTGAACCTTAAAAGTACTGGGTGACTAGTAGTGGAGGCTGGTGGCTTCCATGTCAGTGGGGCAGTGTCTCCACCCTGGGTCTCAGCCTGAACTTTAAAGGAGCTATCTATGGAGCTGAACCTATTTTGGGGATTGGGTTCAGCACTGTGGATAGCTCCTTAAAAAGCAGACTAAAACCCAGAGTGGATCTGCCACCAGCCTCCACCACCAGCAGCGACATCATCAAGTGTCTCTGTGCCTGTGTGCACATGTATGTCTTTACAGGCCTACCCGTGACAGCGATGAGGAAGAAGATGATGAGAAGAAAGGCAGAGGCTGCACCCTCCAGTACCAGCATGCCACGGTACGAGTCCTGACCCAGTTTGTTGCGGAATCATCCGATTTTGGAGGCCAGCTGACCTACATGATCGGCTCTGAGTGGCAGTTCGACATCACGGACCTCGTGGCCGACTTCATGAAGGTGGAGGAATCCAAAGTAGCCAAGTTACATGAAGGCCGAGTTCTGATTGGCCGTGAGCAAGGAATTACAACTGTTCAGGTACTAATGCAAGGCCGAGTGTCAATAAAAAGCCTAGTTGCAATGCAAAGACCAACACAAAGGAGAAGGTCTCACATTGGGCCTGCTCATGGTGGGCTGTCCACTGCTGCAAGTCGTTGGACTCCTTAGACTATTCCAGCAAGCCAATCCTTATGTCCTGTGACCTATGGGAGATTTCGTGCACCAGTCCCCGCAACGTTGCTTGTAGCCCCACAAATTTCCTAAGAGGTTAGATTGTGGCATGTTATCAAGATGGTGTCCCTAATCCAAGCATGTTGACATTTTTTTCAGCCTGAGGGCCACATTCAGTTTTGCTGTCAGGGCTTGCATTCCAGTGGTGTGTCGGGCTGAAGGCAAAATGTGGTGGGGCCGAAGTACTAGCACATTTTAGCTTAAAGCTCTTGCTTCCAGTAGCTAAGCCTGAGGAGAGATCAGAACATCGGAAGGGCCCTGATGCTGGATCAGACCCAGGGTCCATCTGGTCCAGCAGTCTGTTCACACAGTGGCCAACCAACTGCCCACGGGATCCCACGAGTAGGACATGAGTGCAACAGCACCCTCCCGCCCATGTTCCCCAGCAACTGGTGTCCATAGGCATACTGCCTCCAATACTGGAGGTAGCATAGAGCCATCAGGACTAGTAGCCATTGAGAGCCTTCTCCTCCATGAATGTGTCCAGTTCCCTTTTAAAGCCCTCCAAATTGGTGGCCATCGCTACATCTTGTGGAAGTGAATTCCATAGTTCAACTGCGCTGCATGAAGAAGTCCTTCCTTTGATCTCTCCTGAGTCTCCCACCAATCAGCTTCATGGAATGACCCCACTGGGATCTAGTATTATGAGAGAGGGAGAGAAATGTCTCCCTGTCCACTTTCTCCACAACATGCATAATACTGTACGCCTCTATCATGCCTCCCGTTGCTCGCCTTTTTTCTAAGCTAAACAATCCCAGCTGCTGTAACCTTTCCTCGTAGGGGAGTTGCTCCAGCCCCTTGATCATTTCAGTTGCCCTTTTCTGCACTTTTCCCAACTCTACAATATCCTTTTTGAGGTGCGGTGACCAGAACTGTACACGGTATTCTAAGTGTGGTTGCAGCATAGTTTTGTGTAATAGATTTCAACCAAGAGCATTTCAGGAATCTTGACTTTTCATATTTCAGCCGTTCGGAATGGGCAAGGAAAATATGAAAGCTGGGAAACCACCAAACTATTTGTGGTCAGGGGAAAGGCAGTGGGGCCAGGCGAAGTGGCTGGATTTGTCTTTCCAGCCTTAGGGTTGACACCCTCCACTAGCTATGACATCCACTGTTTGGCTTCGGTGAGGTCAACAGCTGTTGAATGTGAATTGTCTCATCCTCTTTCTTTCTTTTGTAAAGGTCCTTTCCCCTCTCTCTGATTCCATTTTGGCCGAGAAGACAGTGATCGTCCAAGAAGAGCGGGTCACCATTACAGACCTTGGGGTACAGCTTGTGGCAGGCTTGTCCCTCTCGCTCCAGTCAAGTAAAGGGAACAAGAGGGTGATCGTTGCAACAGCATCGGCATCAGATATTCTTCATTCACCAAAACAGGTGGGAGGGCAGAGGGAAGATAAAAGATTCACTATCAAAATTAATTAAAAGTGCAGAGCAGTATAATTCTATCAGTAACCGGGAGACCACAAGATAACCAGCTGAGGTTAAAAGGAAGTTAATTCAAAGGACAAACTCATCTATATACCTCAGCTGTATACCCAAGGCACAAATGAAATTCGGTGATATATATATATACCTAGGGTTGGATCTAGGATCTGCCTTCCATGGAAAGAAAGGCTCCACTCATAGGAAGTGGTTTGGGTCAAAGTGGGGACAAAATATGTGTGTGTGTGTGTGTGTGTGTGTGTGTGTACATGCATGAGTGAAAAGAGGAGGGCGGAATACATTTACTTTTGCTGTTATGTAACGGAAGGATTCTGGTTCTCAGTATGAGGACGTATTTTAACCATAAGGGCTAGAAACATAGATTTCATAGATTTCATAGATTATAAAGTGATGATTTGTATTTTAAAAGAGAAAAGAATGAAAACTGAGATACCTAGGGATATGAATCCTGAGGCCAATATTACATTCTTCAGCTGTTCTGCATTTCCACAGCAAACAGCAATTGGATCCCCCGAGCAGAGAAGCGTGCCCTGAATTTGATCATGGCCAAGGTGCTGTGCGCTATTTCCCTGACCTAAATTTGAGCCCCACTTGGGAAAACATACGGGCATTTTTATATTTCCCCCAGGAAGGGAAACAGCACAGCCGCTCCTGGAGGTGGAATTTAGATAAGGAAAATGGTGTCAAGGGTTATCCCCCTCCTCCAATGCCATGGACTCAATCCATATGAGCTTTCCACCCACAGCTGCCATTTTCTTAAAAAAAAAAAAAAAAAAAGGAAACATAAGGAAAGGTATTTTACTGTATTTTAATGTAAGCCATGGGCAGCGCCATCTGATCTCAGGGGATTCTGGGCATCCAATGTAAGGTGGGAGGAGTACAGGGGCAAGGATTGCCTCCACACCTTCCAAAACACTTAGATGGCCGATTTTGGCCATCTAAATGATTTCCCCCCGGCTTGCAAGGAGAGGAGGCTGAGGCACTGCCTGGATTCGTTGTAGCATGGCAGTGCCTTGCTCCTTCCCTTCCCACCCCCTGGAATGCCACCCCAGCGCCAGCTCCAAAGTTGGTCTTGTAACTTTGGAGCCGCAGCCAGCATGGAAAGAACCACACTGGCTGTGAGGGCGGAGGGAGGGTGCTCCGAAGTTGCCGGGGTCCCAGCTCTGACCTCAGAGTGCTCTTCCAAGGTCAGAGCTGGGACTCTGACTTTTCCTATGGCCATCTAGACAGAGTCTATCAGGCATAGGATTGTATCCATAGAGATTATTATTTTTTAAATATGATAAGCGGCATTAAATTGATTAAATAAATAAAATAAACCCAATCGTGGCTCTCCTGCTTCTCATCTAGTTGGGTCCTTCAGTAATGGCAATATCTTTGGCAATCCCAATCCTCCTCTCTCCCCCCCCCCCACTTCCCACTGTAGGAAGCTGCGGTCAGCGCTTGGATTTTGTTCAGCGATGGCACCGTGACACCCTTGGACATCTACGATACAGAAGACTTCTCTCTCGCCATCACATCGCTGGATGAGATGGTGGTGTCTGTCCACCAAAACCAGGAGGACGACTGGCCCATGGTGGTGGCGGAAGGTGAAGGTCATGGGCCACTCGTCAAAATAGAAATGGTGATCAGTGAGCCGTGCCAGAAGTCGAAGCGGAAGAGCAGCTTGGCCGTTGGGAAAGGAAGCATCAAGGTCAAGTTTGGCCAGAAGGATGCTGACCACAAAGGGGATGCCAACAATGTGGAAGATTCTGAGGACGGTTTTAAAAGCCACGGGGGCAATTCTGTAGAGAAGTCGTTGGAGCAAGAGAGGTCGGGGCAAGATTGGCCCAAGCATGGTGCTTCCATGAATCATGAAGAGGTGACCAACCAAAGCACAACTTCCAAGCCACCCGTCCAGCAGAAAAACACTCACGGGGATGGCCAACTGCATAATGGTCCAACCCCCTTTACCAGCTTTCCCATGCAAGTCGATGTTCCTGGGCAGAATAACCCCAGCGACCTCACGCTGGCTTCCAGAGGTTTGACAGATCTCGAGATCGGCATGTATGCCCTCTTGTGTGTGTTCTGCTTAGCCATCTTGGTCTTCTTAATCAACTGTGTGGCATTTGCTTGGAAGTACAGGCACAAACGGTTCTCCGTCAGTGAGCAAGGCAACATCCCACACTCCCATGACTGGGTGTGGCTGGGAAACGAGGTGGAGCTACTGGAGAATCCCGTGGACATCTCGCTCCCCTCGGAGGAGTGCACCACCATGATAGACAGAGGGATGCATTTTGAGGAGAGCAATTTTCTCCTCAACGGGAGCTCTCAGAAGAACTTCCACAACCAGATCCTTCGGTCGTCCGAATACGCTTGTGAGAAAGATCTCAAAAACGAACCCATCAACCCTCCAGGGCCTAAGCGGAAAAGAGTCAAATTCACATCCTATACCACCATCTTGCCAGAGGATGGCGGTCCATACACCAACTCCATTCTCTTTGACAGTGATGATAATATCAAATGGGTATGCCAAGATATGAACTTAGGGGATTCCCAGGAACTTAGAGACTATATGGAAAGGCTTCAAGACAATATGTAAAACAACTACAACAACAACAACAAACCCACAAAATTATATAAGTATATAAACTTTCTTATGTTTGTATTCACCTTTATGCCTTCTGTTTTAAGGATGAGGGTCCAACCCAGCCAGCAATAGGAGAAGGATCTCCACATTTTTGGGAGGTCCAGAGATAATAACTTCACAGCATATTGGTCAAGTGCAGGAAAACACTGGCGGTGTTATCTCCTGTTTCATCAGAGGGCATGTGCGCCTCCAAAACAGCTACCTATAAATCAAGGAGGTAATACATACAACCAGCTGTTGGGTTCCCCCCCCCCCAAACCTCCTGATACGGGCTAATGCTGAACCAGTTGCACATAGACTCGGAGAAGATGGGTTGGCACGTGATGTTACCATGAGTTGCTACTTTGGAAAATGAACAATTGGGGGGTGGGGGGTGGAGGGATGGTGATTTTTTCTAGTAAACACTCTTTATAAAAGCACAGTAGACATTCTTTGCTTACAGCCAGAATCTCGGCTGCTTTTCAAGGATCCGAATGAATCGGCCTCATGTAATCTGTTTATAAGTCATACAGGCAGATACATCCATTGGGGGTTTCTTTTTCTTTTTCTTTCCCAAAAGTATATATATATATATATAATATTGATCCTTGTGGTTAATTTGTTTAACTGTACTGTTTATAGAGCTTTTCTTGATTTTATGATACGTTTACATATTTTCTCTGGAGGAGATTTCCCCCCACCCTGGTTGTACTGAAGCATACTACAATATTTTCCTACTAGGGCTGCAGTGTTTAGTAGATGAATGGAATAATAATAATAATAATAATAATAATAATAATAATAATAATAATAATAATAATAATAAACAACCTTGGGAACAATGGAAAATGTGTCCCTCCCCATTAGTTAGGAATATTTAAAAAAAATAATTAAGGGCACAATCCCATGCAAGTTTAGACAGGAAAAAGGTCTACCACTCCCAGCATGCCCCAGCCAGGCATTCTGGGAACTGTAGGCCTTTTTTCTGTCTAAACTTGCATAGGATTGTGGCTTAACTGTTTTTAATACAAGTACGTACAATGCATCTTAGCAAAGGCATTTCCTTTCTTCACGCAGCTCCAAGACTTTTTTCAGTGTAGGCACATTGACATTATCTGTCAGAGCACCAGGGTAATTCACAGACTCTCCTTGTATTCACAAGAAGGGGCGTATGAATCAGTGGAACTCGAGCTTGCCAAAGTTCTCCGAATTCCATCTCAAAGCTTGTTCCAGCTCGAGTCCGTATCGGATTGTGAGTTTCCCCCCTCTCCTTTTCATGTGAAAATCCGTGTATATTTTTCTGCACATTTCCCCAAATGTACGCATCAATCGTGCGCATCTTTGAAATGTACACGTTCTTCTCCTGGCGATTGAAGCCTATTTGTGTGCATTTTTCAAATGTATGCATTTCTTCATGCACATTTTTCAAACGTACGCATGCTGTTGAAAGAATTTTGTGTGCGTGCAAATCACATTGCAAGCATGGAAATGTATGGACTTCGAGCGCAGATTGTGTCCGAGTCTGTGTTTGGTCCAAATCAAAATCCTGATCAAAAATGAACTGAAATTAATTTCTCATACATCCCTGTTTGCAAGTAAAATAGATTACAGGACTCTCAGGTTTTGCAATTGTTTCTGACCAATCAGCATAAAGGAAACTAGGGAACCAGGAAAATAATTAAGCTGATGCTGACTACTTCTTACCTTTTCTTTGATAGAGTTCCTACTTCATGCTAGCTGTTTAAATGGTAACCTTTGCAAGGTTGTTTGCCTTGCAAATTAAAAGTAAAAGGTTGCATCTCACCTGGCTGATGAGGAGCCTTAGTAAAGCTCAGCGTACTTTACAAGTTGAACATCTGCAGCCAGAAATAAGTGCCACTGAATTCAATGGAGTTTACTTCGAAGTAGCTATAGATAGGATTGCAGTCATATTGATCCTAATACATTGGGCATTATGCTAGGCGTGTCTGCTTTTTGATGTGTGTGAGTGTACCAGGGCAGGCAGAATGTCGATCAGGATTTACTGGTAGATCTCTGGGGGGTTTGCAGAAGTTTTTATTTTTAAATAGAGTTTCTGGCTTCTGATCTTTCTAAAAAACTGCAGGTAAAACTGGAAGTAAAAAGAGAAATGATCTGCCATGGCTAACCACTACCATATTTCTTACTTGTAAAATATACGTAAAATATGAGTTTCCGTTGATTGCCTTTGACCAACCCTGTCTTTGTGTAGTTTTCCTGTCCAGTTTTACCATTTTGTATTAGAATCCCTCATCTGTAGTAACCCAGATGTAGATTTGTAACTGCATCTGCAGCTCATGGGAAGGGGTGTAGTAGCATGCAACTGGCTCTGCCCCCTAAGTCCGCATTTTGCACCTGGCTCCATCCCTACTGCACCCACAGTTTCACACTTACCTCTGGGCTCTATTCAAAGAAAATTAGACACCCCAGCCCCCCCACAAGCCTGGTGAAATTCTGCCCTTCAAAATGGACCACTGCACAGAAGCCAATGTCTGGTCTAAGATACGACATGCCTTTTCTAAGATGCAACGTCTAAAAAACAAAACATAAAAAGTATGCTTTGTTCTTCACAACCATCGCGTTTTGCTCATATGCAAATTTATACCGGACTAATCAATTCATTAACTGATTAATCCATTAAAACTCATACGACAGATCGATTAGATTTTCTTGAAACCATGTGACAGCCCTAAATTTGTATTTTTCAAGGTTTGGTTTTGTAGCTGTTTGGTATTAGTCCCTACTGATATCTCTTCGGTTTCTTTCTCTTTCTTCTTTCTTTCTTTCTTTCTTTCATTCAAAAAAGAAATATAGAAAAGTTACAAATCTTTCACTGGAGAAAAAGGATTCTGTCTTCTTACAGGGAAACTGTATATACATTTTTTTTTAAAAAAAATCCTGGGCAGGGGGGGCGGGGGGGGTAAGCAGCAAGAAGTTAAACAGCCATTCTGGTTTGGTTTTTTTGAAGGTTTACAAAAGCCTTCCCCAACCTGTTACTTTCCAGAAGTTTTGGAGTACAACTGCCATCATCCCTGATCATGGGCCATGCGGCTGGGACTAGGGATATGTGAACGGAGAAAAAGCCACTCTGCTGGTGATTTTCAGATTTTCAGGCGACTCTCGCTCTGCTATCTGCCGATTTGTGGACTCAGAATTTGCGCAAAATGCATTTGTGTGAATTTGTGTAAATGTGCATTTGCGCAAATTCATGCTCCTGAAAATGTGCAAATCGGCCAAACATGTGCAAATCCCTGCTTTATTTGCGGAATAAATTTGCACATTTTTGATCGGTGTTTTTTATTTCATGTATTTTTCTGCAGCTAAATTTGCCCCAAAATATGCAAAATTTAAAAGAAACACGCACCAAAAAACAGTTTGCAAGCAGTTCGGTCTGTTGCAGAATCCATGGGGTGGACTCAGAGAACTCTGTACTCATTTGAGTCTGTTGTAGATTTCTCCGACATCCCTAGCTGGGACTGATGGGAGTTGTAGTCCCAATGTCTTCGGCGGGATCACCAGGTTGGGGAAGGCTGGCTTACATTATCAAAATCTGATGGCCCATGATGCGCTCACTTTGTTGAAGTTAAGCAGGTCTGGGCTTGGTCAGTGCCTGAATGGGTGACCAACCACCTGGGAACCCCATGTACACCGCCTATAGCTCTTCCATGGAAGAATGGCAAAGATATACATGTCATACATAACTCATAAACAGATTAAGTCCACAGGAAATCAATAAAGGAATGCAGTTAAAAGCTGGAAAAATAATTCAGATTAGGGCAATACCTTTATTAGACCGAGTTACAGTCATAAAACAATGTGCAAGCTTTTGAGTACTCCAGAGCTCTTCATCAGGCAAGATGGTAAACAAAAGAGAAAATGGAAAGAAGGAAAAGCAAAATGACTGATGCTTATTTAGAGTCTACAATCTTACAAAATTACAATCACCATGTATCACTGTCTAAAGATGAAATGAGGGAGGAGGATGCAGACATTCAAATTAGGCTCTATCAGAGGCTGATATGGTTTTAGGTTGCCCCTAGAACTGCTGGGATACAGGAACAACATAAACAATGGTTGATCCCCCATTAAAAAAAAAACAAACAACTTTGGGCAGTATCCTCTTGTGTCCATGAACTTCCGGGACCCACCACTTGCATGATAGTGTTTTTGTGCTTCTAAAAATAATACTCATTTCCTGAGCAGGGCAGGTCAGCAGAACTTGCAAAACCTGTCCCCACTTTTTGGCTCATTTCCAGGGACACTTTTAAAAGCTGCAAAGCCCCATTGGGTCCTGTGAGCAGCAGAGTCGGAGCAGCCCTAATCCAGCTGTTGCTTGGCACCCCCTGGGCCTACAGTTCAGCTGGATACTCAGTGCTCCAGAGGTACCCGCGTGCTGCAATTGTCATTTGAGACTGAGGGCTGGAATAGACAAGTAAATGGAGATCCAGGATAAGATTGCCTGGCTCTCTTCAGTGTGTGTGTGTGTGTGTGTGTGTGTGTAAAAAGCAGGAGCAAGAGAGAGGCAAAGCTTTGTACTGGACTGGGACTGTGGTGCTGCAGGGTTGGAAAGCCTTTTTATTTCCCTTAGGGCAGGGGTGGACAACTTGTGGCCCTCCCGTTGTTGTTGGACTACAACTCCCATTGGCCTTAGCCAGCATGACCGGTGGCGAGGGATGGTGAGAGTTGCAGCCCAACAACAACCCTGCCCTACTACCATTTTTCCAAGGATTATCGAAGGATTAGCTAGACACTGTCTAGCGGCCATCGGATTGTGCTGTAAAGCATGTTCGCATTCACTTTGGAACGGTGCACCTTTTCCTTCGTGCATTTTTTCAGATATGCACATGTCATCAAACACATTTTGTTTTGTGGAACACATCACAACCTTTGACATGTACCGACTTCCAACTGCAATTGCCTTCGGGTCTGCATTTGGGTCTGGGAGGTGCAAATTGGATAAATCCATTTAAACAAAAAGCACCTCAGAGCAAATTTCTCACACATCCCTCATTGGGAAAGACTTCAGTCTGAATTGACTGCCAGCCAATATGTAGGCAATACCAAGCAAGATAGTGTGGCTTTAGTATGGACAACTTCCTATATTCCTGAATCGGTATAGGTGTGTATCTAAAATTTGAACTAGCTGAACAAACACCCTGAAAATGTTCACCACTCAGTAGGGATGTGCTGATGCTGGGAAGTCCGGTTCATTTGAGTTTGATGGAACTCTGGCCCACTTCTGATCCAATGATCAGAAGTGGGCTGAGTTGGGGGGATTTCCGTAGACTTCTGTCTCTAAGATGGGCCACAGTTTGAGGATTTTTTAAAAAAAGAACACTAAGAAAATTTGCACAAATCATGCTAGAATTGCATAGCTTTCAGCTTCCAATTTACGCAAATAGCATGATCTGTGCAAATTTCCTTATTGTTTCTTTCTTTCTTCTTTTTTTTTTAAAGAGCGTAAACTGTGGCGGCCCCTCTTAGAGACAGAAGTCTGCGAGCTGGCTCGACTTGCCTCGTAACAAGACAGAGCCTGTGCAGGGCTAAGGAACCAGAATCCGGGCGGCTGAATCATGAAAATCCATCGGATTTTCACCCCCCTATCGGATTCCTCACACATCCCTGCTTCCCAGTACTCAACAAATGCCACCTGAGGCAGCCAAATTTGTCAACTACTGTACTTTTATAGGCAACCTTGTTTTGAAGGATTTTTGTGTGGATTGAGAGAGAAGGTGGGGTGGGGGAGAGAGAAGAAGGGAAATAATCATTTGATGAGCTTTCAGAATGTTCAGCCAGCAATTAAAAAATCTCTATTTTAACAAGGATATATTTTTTTATAAAGGAGTGTGAAGCTTTGAAACTGACAAGATCAAAAGACATCTAAAGTGCTGTGCAGTCTCTAGATTAACCTTGCATTTAAATTGCTTTGCTCTCCAATAGGAGTTTATATTACCCTTCCCCAGGAACAAACCTAGAAAGGGGCTTTTAGGAGTGGTTAATTATTTAAGTAGTTAAAATGGCCACACTCTGAAAATACTAAGAACCTAGAAATGGGGATTTATGTAGTTTTACAGTCTAGCGTAACATAAGGGCATGTTGAACCGTGACTTTGATTTCTTGCAGGAGTCTTTTTTTGGGTCCATTACCATGGCACCAAAACACCACGCTGCAAATTCAATTCTAGGCCTGCATCAAAATACCATAGGTACGGAGATTATACACAAGCAAACCTATTCCCAGCATAATAACATGATTGTGCTGCTAGTATGTGCCAAGTGTATGCACAATAAGTATACTTAACAGCCCTACAATTTGAGAAACGGAGCTCAGACCTTTGGGAATTTCATATTCTACACAGAACATGAAAGGAAAGCAAATATTCCAAGTATCTATTTTATTTGATTTATTATATTTATATCCCGCCTTTTTCCCTGCAAGGTACCCAAGGCAGCGTGCATAATCCACCTCCTCCTCTCTGTTTTATCCTCCCAATAACCCAATGTCGGTGAGGCTCCTTATCCATTGCAGCTTTTATTATGAGCTTTATAGGAGCTATCCATGGTGCTCTGTGGAGGTGAACCTATTTTTTGGGGTGGTGGAGTTCAGCACCACGGATAGCTCCTATAAAGCTCAAATGGGAAGATGCAATGGATAAGGAGCCCCCCTGACACAGGAGTCACCAGCCTCCCCTACCTGTGAGGTAGGCTAGGCTGAGAGTCAGAGACTGGCCCAAAGTCACCCACCTTTATTGCCAAGTAGAGACTTGAACCTGGATCTCCCGAGTCCAACACTCTAACCACTATGCCACGTTGGCTATCTATGTTTCCCCACCCCCACCCTCAAGGTGCCTATACTATATTCAAATACTCCATTGTGTGTATCAAAAGGCTTGAGTTAATTGCTGGATCCATTTCAGCAAAGCCTGGAAACAACACATATATTGTGGAGTGACCCAGTATATTAAACTCTGCATATGTTGCACTGAATTTCCATTGCACATCAGTACAGGGGGTGCAGAGCCGTAGGCCTGAGGGCCAAACCCAGTCCCTTTGGACTCCAAACCTGCTCCTCTGGGGTTCCTCGGAAGGCTCCGCCCCCTTCACCAGGCCCCACCCCTTTCTCCCAAGCACTGCTCATTTGGTGGCATTTTACCACCAGCCCCCATTCTAAAAGGTTGAAATGCTTCTCCTAAGGCAGTGCATCTACACTGCCCCCCTCCCACTCTATTTTCCTATACACACTAACCTGGGTGTAAATCCCATTGAACTCGGTGGGGCTTACTTTTGAGTAGGCGTGCATAGGGTTGTACCATCAGCAAACTGCTAATGCAAGGGTGTTGAAGGTCTTTCAGGCAGAGGGCCAAGTTTCAAAGAAGCTCGGTTGTGTGTGCATTCCAGTGGTGGGCAGGGCCGAAGGCAAAAGGGGCGGGGCCAGCATGCCAACATCTTTTATCCTGAAGCTCTCACTGCCAGTAACTAAGCCTGGGCCCTTCTGCGTGTGAAGCGGGGGCTCTACCACCAAGCTACGGCTCCTCCTGGGCTAGGAAGTAGCTCCTTAGGCTCTAGAGCAGGGCTCTCCAACCTTGGGTCCCCAGATGTTGCTGGACTGCAGCTCCCAGAATCCCTTGCCATCAGCCATGCCGGCTGGGTATGCTGGGAGCTGTAGGCCAGCAACTTCTGGGGACCCAAGGTTGGAGAGCCCTGCTTTAGAGCATATGTAAATTAGCACATGCACATTTGTGCAATTTTTTTTGGTCCCGTGAGCCTGAGCCCAGATCTTTTCGGTACCCAGCACTGCCTCTGGCAGTGGGCCTTCCGTAGTGATGCCTCCCTCTGCCCTCTCATTCTTCCAGGTGCTTGCTTTCTCCCCTGGGTTTAACTAGAAACTTCATTGGCTGAATTTTGCAGTGGAGTGCTCAAATTTAAAAACAAACAAGTCAGAAATGCATATATTCAGGGAAAGTGCATATATTAGGCAAAATAGCATACAAAATGTGTGCACCTGTTTTCATGTGAACTTTTTTTTTTTTTTTTTTTAACCTTTCAAACTGATGTGGGAATCGCATGAACCAAATTTTAGATTGGAAACCCAGAAACAGAACTGGACAGATTAATTGATCCCTCGCAAGGACTTATGTACCTGAAAGGCTCTGGGAGTAGTGGCAGGGTGAACTCCCCCAGTCAGGCTCATAATTGGGCTCATAATTGGAAAACAGTACTACATTCTTCCAAAGTTGGAAAATGGCTCATGCCTCCTAGTTCATGTCTCAAAAGTAAATCCAACTGAGTTCAATGGGGCTTACAGGAAACTGGGTATAGAAGGAGTGGGTAGGGATGTGTGGCCCTTCAGATGCTGTTGGACTACAACTCCCATTGGCCCCAGCCAGCATAGTCAATGGTGAGGGCTGACTGGGGTTGATGGGAGTTGTAGTCCTATACATCTTGAGGGGTCCAGGTTGGGAAAGGCTGCAGTACAGCAACATCTGGCAGGCCCTATGTTCCCCACCTGTGCTCTACCCAGATTCAGGTCAGTAATACAGGCCTGTGGCTTACGTTGGCTCAGCTTGTCTGAGCGTGGAAAGCTAAGCAGGGTCAGGCCTGGTTATTACTTGGATGGGAGACCCCTCCTCTAGTTTCCTGCATTGAGCAGGGGGTTGGACTCGATGGCCTTCTAGGCCCCTTCCAACTCTATGATCTAAGACATCTATGAAATCCCTATTGAATTCCATGGGATTTACTCTTGAGTAGACATGTATAAGATTGTATTGCAAACTCTACTAGATGTTTTAGCCCAGCTTTTTCCAACCTGGTGCCCTCCAGGTGTTTGGAACTCATCTCCCATCATTCTTGACCATTGGCCATGCTGGCTGGGGCTGCTGGGCAAAGAAGTCCAAAACATCTGAAGGTTATCAGCTTGGAGAAAGCTGTTCTAGAAGTTGTAAGAATTCAGACCAGAGCCTTCTACTATGGGTCTTATTATTTATCATGGTCTCTCTTCTTATATTGGACAAGATCTGTATCTTCTGCTGACACCTTCTCCTATAAAAGCTAAACGTTGTGTTTATAATGCCCATCATGCGCAGTTATTGGTAATGTAAACAAAAACTCATCTATGTAACATTCTGGAACTGTACAAACACAAAGCCTGTAAATTAATACAGTCAAAAATGACTTTTTAAAATGATGACAACAGCAAACTGATAACCCTGTGTAATTTGTATACCAATTAATTTTTACGTGCCTCAGTTTCCTGTCATTAATTATATGGACTAATTCATTTTCTTTTCTGACAGGCAGATATCCCAAACATTATCACATGGCGTTCTCCACACAGGAAAGACAAGAGTGACATTGTAAAACATTTAACGTGGGGAATTAAAAAAAAATGTTCCTGTACTTCTTTAAACTTTGGGTGGTCATTTGAGTTGCACAAAGGTGACATAGGATGAGAAGTATGTTTGTCTGTTGCATGTTGGGATGGTGTCATTGCCCAGGAACCTGACCTCAACCGCCCGCCCCAACTGGATCAAGAGTCTAAAGTGGAGGAGGATGAAGTATCTGAATTACTGTTGGACATGGGCAATGAAGTGACCACTCCCAGTGGAGGCTGGTGATGCCTATTTTAGTGGAGCTCCATTTGGCAGTGCAAGGCCTTGATTACCTACTTGGGGAGGAGGAAGCCAGAACCAGTACATGTTCTAGATCAAGGTCTGGTGGTGCTCCAGGAAGGAGTTGGGCAGCAAGGTGGTGGCGGCAGCTAGAAAGCTCCTCAGATGGTAGCTAGCCCATTCTCAATGGAACACCTCATCTAATCCAGCTATTTGTGACTATAGCCAGACATCTCCCTTGCTCTCATGGAATCATACAATCATAGAATAGTAGAGTTGGAAGGGGCCTATAAGGCCATCGAGTCCAACCCCTGGCTCAATGCAGGAACCCAAGTCAAAGCATCTTGCTCCCTGACCCCAGCTGTTGGACCCCAGCTGTCCAACAGGGCAGCAAGTAGGGATGGGTGAGAATTTCATTTGATTCAATGAAAAGAAGAAGAAGAAGAAGAAGAAGAAGAAGAAGAAGAAGAAGAAGAAGAAGAAGAAGAAGAAGAAGAAGAAGTTACCAAAAGTTGCAAATCTCTTCATAAATGGGATAGAAAGAACTAGAGATTATTATTTTTTAAACCCACTGAAATCTGGGTGAAATCAAAATTGGCCAGTTCCTCCATCCAGGCCTAAGGGCTCCAAATGCTTAGCTCTTCAAAATCACAGTTTGAACTCCTGTCCTGGCTACTTAACCATCTTCATGGTGCTGAATCTGGGTTGCCACCCCTTTCTTCCTGACAGACTCCTCATCTTTAATAGATATATGGGAGGCAGGTACATCATACTCCTCTCCTGTGCCTTTTGCATTTGGCTGGTGCGGATGGATGAGAATTTCCTTCAGTTGTTGTTATTGGTTTTTTTTAATAAGAATTCACCAAAATGGGCATTTTTTTCATAGACAGAAAAAAATGGAATGTGGGAGAAAACAAAAGTGACAGATTTGTGCATCCCTGGAAAATGCAAGCCATGTAGCAGTGGTGGTGAGAATGGGGTAGGACAGTGTTCTCCAACCTTGGGTCCCCAGATGTTTTTGGCCTACAACTCCCAGCATGCATGCCCCAGCCAAAAACATCTGGGGACCCAAGGTTGGAGAACACTGGGATAGGAAATCGGCTTCTAAAGTGCTGTGTGTCTTTGTGTGTGAGAGTGAAATGGCTGAATGTGTGATAAGACAAAACTCATGATTTCTGGATAGAGATGAATGAACAAACGTGCTAACCCTGGAAATATGACAATATCTTGCCAATTAGCAATAACACAGCAGGAAAACAGAATCATGAATTAATGTGACTGCGTTTGGGGTTTTGGTTTGTTTTTTTTAAAAGGGAATATTTCAAAGCTATAAACAACAGAAATGCTGTTCCACTTATCATAACCCTACCAGAGCCTTTGTGTCACTGAGATATTACAAAGTTATTAAAAAATACCGACAAAAATCTCAGACAAAGAGAAATCATCTTGGGAACAGATGTCACAGAATGCGTCGCAGAGATCAGACTCTGCTTTTGGGAAGCAAAAAGAACCCACCTTCCGTGGGAAATTAATTTTGATGGCCAACTTTATTTTATCTCCAATATATTGCTTAACAAACGCTGTGTTTTATAAGTAAACTTTATTTTGGTTTTGGAGCAGAATGAAAGGTAGGAGCCAAAAATATAAAACAATCCAGGCAGCTTTGAATTAATCTCTGGCACTTGGCCATTAAAAGCAAATCGGGACAGGAATGGAAAGCTTGACGGGTTTCCCTCTTTATGAAAATCTCATGAGCACCCTGAAAATGCTACACAGAGAGTCAGGAGACTCTGCTGAATGGGGTGAGCTGTGCTGTGTGTGGGATCCCCCAAAACTGGGCAGAGGGAACTTCCACGAGCAGATCCCTTCCTCTTGCAGAGCACCACTTCCTCTACTGGAAGGCAAATCCTGGATCCAACCCTTAATGTTTCATTAACCACATCCAGTGGGGTAGCTAAACACATGGGTGGAGCGGTGGTGTCACAGGTTTGAATCCAAAGGTTCCCTCCCTCCATGGCGCAGCTCTAATGTGCATATGTGGGAGGAAACTCTTAAGAAGCTCTGAGCACCATTTTTTGGCTGAAAGGCAGGGCATAAACAAACAAACAAACAAACAAACCCTTTCCATACCCTCCAGTTTGTTTAAGAAGGACATAGACAAACTGGAGAGGGTTCAGAGGAGGGCAACAAGGATGATAAAGGGACTGGAAACAAGGCCCTATGAGGAGAGACTGAAAGAACTGGGCATGTTTAGCCTTCAGAAGAGGAGACTGAGGGGAGACAGGGCTGGTGCTACCATTAGGCCAACTAGGCAGCTGCCTAGGGCGCAGGGCTAAAGGGGGTGCCAGAAACACCTTAAAAAAGATACAGCGCTCTCAAGTGGGAAGGGGGGGGCGCTAAATATCTGATCTTGCCTAGGGCACCAAACAGCCTTGCACCGGTCCTGAGGGGAGATATGATCGCACTCTTCCAGTATTTGAAGGGATGTCACACAGAAGAGGGCAAAGATCTCTTCTTGTTCATCCCAGTTTGCAGGACACGGAATAATGGGCTCAAGTTACAGGAACCTAGATTCCACCTAAACATCAGGAAAAATTTCCTGACTGTCAGAGCAATAAGACAATGGAATCAACTACCTAGGGAGGTGGTGGGCTCTCCCAGTCTGGAGGCATTCAAGGTGCAGCTGGACAGACATCTGTCAGAGATGCTTTGACCTGGATTCCTGCATTGAGCAGGGGGTTGGACTCGATGGCCTTGTAGGCCCCTTCCAACTCTACTTTTCTATGATTCTATGATTCTATGATTCTACCTTCCTAATTTTAGTGGTGGAGGGGGTATTCAGAGTCTTTCCACAGAGACTTTCTGGATTGGGCCTAGTAGACAGACCAGTGGTGCAGTGTGGAGCCAGGGCTTGCAGGGATGCAGCACTGACACTTTTTTCCTTAGCAGGAATGCTGATGTCATCAGCCAGCCCCCTCAGACTTTCCTGTTCACTCTGAAGTTAGCTGCAGTCCCTACAGTAGCCTGGGGGGAAATGAATTTTCCCAGCACCAATGTACAGGCGCCTGCTGTAATAATGCAAAGTACTTTAAGGTCTCTTGCCCTTTAGTGGGCAATTACCAGCACCCATGAGCTTTTCAAAAGACCTGCTGTTGGTGGAGATGAAAACTGCTTGAACTGGTTTGTTGATACGGATCCACACAGCAGCTGCCTGAATATCTGGACTCTCCTTGGGGGCACGGCTATGGGGGCTGTCATGAGAAGCGCCTGCTCTTCCGAATTTACCTCTACACCACTGGCCAAGCCACAGCAAGTAGAAAAAGGATAATGGATGGTCAATCGTGTAGCTCTTGGAAATGTAGATGAAACAGAATGGCACTGGGCTCTTTAGACCCTATAACAGTGTTCTGCAACCTTGGTTCCCCAGATGTTTTTGGCCTACAACTCCCAGCATGCCCCAGCCAGCTACACTGGCTGGGGCATGCTGGGAGTTGTAGGCCAAAAACATCTGGGGAACCAAGGTTGCAGAACAGTGCCCTATAAGCTCTCCATCCTTGCTCTAAACATCAAGCTGCTGTTTGACTCTCTGAGAATCCAATGGCTTCCCCCCACCCTCTGCCTAAATGAGAAAATACATGGTCTGTCATTTCTCCTGTAGTCATGGTTTAGTGACCCATGAAATCTGAACCAGTTCATTGAGCAGGAGAGCTAAACTGAAAAACAAAACCCCAAATTAGCACAAAAGGGGGAGAGGGTGGGGAAAAAAGAAGAAGAAGAAAAGAAGAGAATGCCTGGGGCTATAGCTTTTTATTTTTCAACATTTATCTTGCCTAATGCTCCTGATTAATTAGTTATGAAGCAATGCATCTGTCTCGCGTTTGGGCTCAGCTATGTCCTCGTCCCTCCTTGATGTCAAAAAGATCCTCCCAAGGTAGATTTTAAAAATCACATTTCATTGGGATACCTTTTTTTTTTTTTTAAAGATTAATCAGCAAGGGAAATCTTGTAGCTTCAATTGAGAGGAAATTAGATGACTGGGGAGAGGATGAAGAGACGTGGTGGAGGTTTATAAACCTAGGAAAGGGAGAGAGGGGATTCCCTTTCTCATCTTTGCTGTGTATTACATTTTTTTAAAAATATATATCCCAGCCCTTCCTGCAAGGAAATTAGTGCGGTGCTCCTTGTTCTCCCTGTTCCCATTTTATCCTTGGAACAAACCTGTAAGATCAGCTGGGAGACAGTGCAATTGCACCACTAGTTGCTAGAACTCAAGATCCCCTGGAAGCGAGCAGAGAACACTGTGGGAGGAAGAAAGAAAAGAAAGAGGGACCACCTGCCACAGCCATCGCAGCCAGGGAAGGGGGGGGGGAGTGGAAAGAATAACTGGAGAACCTGAATGAAAGGAGTGAGAGAGGGTTAAGATGCTTCTCTTGCCCAGATCGCAATCTGAGCCAGGGAAGAAATATGCCCTCTCGGATTACAGAAGGGATGGGGAACGTGAGCTCCTCCAGATACAGGTGGGCTACAACTCCCCTCACCCCTCACCATTGGCTGTGCTGGCTAGGGCTGATGGGAGCTGTAGGATGAAATATCTGGAGGGCCCCAAGTTGCCCACCCCTGGAGGCAAGCATTATGAGTTGCTCAGGTTTGTATTCCAGGCCAGGGGGTTATGAAATTTGGCGACATCTCTATCTGTGTCCTCCCCCTTCCATCAAGGACCTCCATGTGGCATGTTTGGGGTTCTCTCATCTGATCACAACCACCCTGTGAGGTAGGTTAGGCTGAGAGTTTGTGTGACCTGCCCAAGTCCACCCAATGAGCTAAGATGCATCCCAACAGAAACGTGAATAGAGCTGACACCGAAATGTCTCATAAAGCAAAGGTTGAATCTAATAGACAGTAATTTCAAGGGAGCTGGTTGTTCCATACAGCTTAGTTGGCTTTCAGGCATACATGGGACAAGATGTTTGCCATGGAGTTTTCCCTTGTGTGTTTGATGTGGTTCTCATTTCCCAACGCCCTCTGATTCTCCCTCTATACAAGTAGCAACATCAACTAATTTATTTGAGGATGTCACAGAAGATCACACCCCTGTGCACTTAAACCCTCTTAAGTAAAATATATAAAGCTCAGCTTTCTCTGAAATTTAGAGACCCAAATCAATAATGGACATGAAATCATCAAATTTAATCTCCAACCCTGTGAAACCGAGTTATCGCTTTTCTTGATATAAAACTAATTCCGCTCAGTGATAAAATGCTACACGCTTGGCTCATAAACCAATGAAATAAACTTTATCCATTTACTGTTCAAGATTCTTGCAATTTTGATCTTCTCCTGTGCGGGAGGATATTAGGGAGATGATGCCTAGGGGTGACGGTGCATCTTCAGCCTTTTTTGGGGGGGGGCTAAGCAGCAGGGTAAAGACACTATAAATACATAAATAAATAGGAATGCTTGAGGAATTTGATCTTTGCGAATTCCAATGCAACCTCACCAGATGGACACCTCCTGAAGCAATGTTTGGATCACAACATAAATATTTATTTATTTATTTATTTGTATTCATTATATTTATATCCTGCTTTTTTTCCCTGCACGGAACCCAAGGTGGCTTACATAACCCTCCTCTCCATTTTATCCTCACAACAATCCTGTGGGGTAGGTTAGGCTGAGAATCATTGACTGGCCCAAAGTCATCCAGCTTCATGGTCAAGTGGGGACTAGAACCCGTATCTCCCAAGTCCGAGCCCAACACTGTTTCTCCGAATTTTGCAATGCAATTCTTGTGAGCAGGGACTGTCTCATATTGTGATGGCACATAAGCCCCCTGGGAGCCTTTCTGGCTGGGGAGAAAGATAAAAAAATACCTCAAATAAATAAATAATAAAACTGCAGCAAGAAGAGAAGCTTCGGGCCCCCTTGATCCCACGAGTAACATGCCAAGAAATGATCAAAACACAACTGTTGCAGGAAACAGGAAGTGTTACCCATGAAAATAACAGATCCTTGGACTGCAGGGTGAGTCAGGGAAACAGAACGGGGACATGTATGAGAAGAACGTGAGATATGTCTTAGCTGAGTTTCAAGAGGACAGAACATCCTCCCACCTTGTTCCTCCCCACCTGGATACTGCTGCTGCTGCCGCCTGTTTTGTGGCCAGAGCTTTTCTGTAACCAACCCCATCTATGTCTTTCTCCCTTTGTAATGTGGGGGAATATAATTACTAGATTGGAAATAATGACACAGATGGCACAGTAAAGTGTGGAAGGGCTGAGCTCTGAATCAGGAAATTCCCATTTGAAATCTCACCTTTGCCACAAACTCACTCATTCACTAAGTGGCTTTTAGGGAAGCCACATTCTGTCTCAGGCTCTCCACCTGCAATATGAGGGTAAGGATGCTTGCCTACCATGCAAGGTTTTGTTGTTAGGATGAAATGAAATGATGTTTGGTATTTGGCTGAGAGCTTTGACCATAGGTGACATACAAGATGAACAAATGCATGCATATGCACATACCTAATGTTGGGATGCCACGGATGTTCTCCTGAGTTGGGCTTAGAAATAATCTTGGTGGGCTCTGAAAAGCCCACCTCAAATGAGAGGTGAGCTTCTAAAACCCAGGCATTCTTCTCTGGCTTGGATTAAAATCTGGAACCAGGGAAGAATTCCTAGTTTCCTCCACCCATCCTCAAATACTCTCTCAACTGGTGTGGTGTAGTGGTTAGACTGTTGGACTGGACTGAGAAAACTTGGGTTCTAATACCCACTCTGCCATGAAGATGATTGGGTGGCTTTGGGCCAGTCCATCATCTCTTAGCTTAACTTACCTCACAGGGTTGTTATGATGATAAAATGAAGAGGAGAAGGAAGATCATGTAGGCCTCCTTGGGGGAAAAGGCAGGAAATCTCCTCCTCCTCCTCCTCCTCCTCCTCCTCTTCTCATTCCTCTCCTACTGGAGGTTGAACATCATCATGGCTAAACATTCTTTAGATATGGCTGCTCTAAACAATGATATTGTATTGCCCCCAACCCATTCTCTAAGGTTTTTCAGCCAAGACATTCTTCTTCCCACACCTCTTTTCCATTTATTTTACCTTGTATAATCAGCTGCAACAGTCCATATTTTTCATTTCTCATTATAGGACCAAAATATTCTAGTTCTCTCCATTTTATAATTTCTTGATATTTATACATTCTCTCTTATACTTCTTCGTTGGGCACCCCCTCTGATATGAAAATATATAAACGTAACAAATAAAATAATACAAGAATGCAGTAAACCAGCCCCTCCCCACACCCCGAAAATACATTCTCTCCCTTCAATTCCAAGCATCAGAGGCGGCATACGTAGAGATAGCACGCCAGGTTACTCAACACACAAATGCCCATGTCTGTCACACATTACTTGCATAAAGGGCCTTACCGTGTTGGAGGAGGGGCTGGGCCAGACCTTAGCCCCACCCCTAATTGCATTGCACACATTGTCTGATATCTGCACACTGGTTGCAGCTGGTTGCAAAGGGGCTTCAAGGTGTGAGGGGCTGTTTTGGTGTGTAGGAGCTCCCCATGAATATGATGCCTGATTGCGGTGGCCATTCACAGCATTAAAATCTTTCATTCATTATCAGGGGGAACTGAGTTACTATCTTCTGGAACCGAGTCAGGAACCCTGGAAAATGACAGGGAATATATCTGCCTCCACCAGAACATTGTTGTCATTGAATGACTCAGGATATATTGGGCTGTTTTGTTGTTGGCTCATCAATCTAAAAGCGAGCATAAGTTAGAATTGACATCACACCTGCCTGGCATGCTCTGTCACAGGCTTGTTGGGCACCCTTAATTGTCCACAGAAACAGCAGGTGCATGGAAAGTTACAATTATGAAATTTATGAAATTATACCCTTCACTTAGATTATGTCAGTCTCGCACTCGAAATCCAAGGTGATGTCAGATGCTGCCTGCATCAAATGGAGATGTTTGTTTCTCGTTTGTTTGGGCTGTTGTTTTTTTTAAAGCTAGTATATGGTATAATTCAGGCTATTTATACTCTCATAGAAGAAAAAAATATATATTCCCTGCCAACATGAAATTATTTTTTATAGGATAAAAGTAGGGATGTATGCGACATTTGTTTCAGATCATTTTTTATCAGGATTTACCCAGTTCGCAGCTTGTGGACCCAATACAGACTCAGAAGCAAGCCGCAGTCAAAGCCGCATTTCTGATTTTGCAATGTGATTTGTGGGTCAAAAAAAAAAAAGTATTTGACAGCATGTGTACATTTGAAAAATGCACATGAAAAAATGCGTGCTTTTGAAAAATGCACACAAATACACTTCAGTCAATGGGAGAAGAATACGTACTTTTCAAAGATGTGCACATTTGGAAAAATGCGCACAAAAGTATGCATGGATTATCATGTGGAAACAAACAAACAAACAAACAAACAAACTGAAAGCTTGCAATCTGATATGGACTCAAGTCGGAATGAACCTTGAGCTGGAATTCAGAGAACTTTGGTGAGCTCGAGTCTTGCTGATTCATACATCTCTTGGATAAAGGTTCTTGCCCATCCATTTGCTGGTCTTCTGCTTGAAGGGTGTTTTTAATGTAGGGGAGCACTCAAAATTGTGATCTCCTACCTGGTACCATTCCACTCTACCACCTCTGGTTTCTACCACCTCATTCTATTATATGTGTAAATTAGGCTAATGGTACCCTTGTTGACTTGCCATGCGCTGAATGGGTGATTGCGTTTCTTTATTGCCTTTGAACATTAAACATTCCCTTATACTAGGGGCAGACCATTTATCCTTCTAGCCCAATAATGTCCACTCCAACTTTCCCCAATCTGGTTTCATCAATGCCTTTCAGATGTTTTGGACTTCAACCCCATCAACCCCAGTCAGCAAGGCTAATGATCAGGAATTCTGGGAGCTGTAGTTCAAAAACACCTGGAGAGTATCATGTTGGGCAAGGGTGGTCTACAGTGACTGGCAACTGCTCTCATCTTTTCCATCTTCTGCTACCTGATCCTAGAATCATAGAATAGTAGAGTTGGAAGGGGCCTATATAAGGCCATTGAGTCCAACCCTCTGCTCAATGCAGGAGAACAGATGTGGGCAGCCCAGGCAGTCACCCATCCAAGCACTGACCCAGCACATACCAGCTTAGCTTCAGCATGCGGCCTGCATTATGTGCTCTCGACGCCACCAGATCTCCTCTCAGTGGATTGGGCTTCAGGGAGCTAGAGAGATACAGAAGGAAATTCTCAAGGCCACCCAGTTTTCTTCATGGGAAAGTGGGGATTTGAACCTGGATTTCACCTGTCGAAATCCAACACTCTGTCCCAAGGGGTTCCCAACCTTTTCGAATTGGTGGGCACACTTGGAATTTTGAGAGAGTGTCATGGGCACTCTCACAAAATGGCTGCCATGGGGTGGCTTTCCCATTCATAAAATGGCAGCTATATTGGGCAGGGCCAATGACAAAACATGCATTTCCCAGAAGGCAAACTGGTGAGACAAAAAGAAAATTAACTTGCCCAAGATCTTACATATGAGGCAGAGGTGGGGCCTCTGAGCTTCGAAATATAAAACTAGTCTTTTGAACGTAAACAGATATGGTGCTGGAGGGCAGCATGCCAGCCCCCCAGTTGTTGTTTTTTTTATAATGTATTTAAGAAATCATAAGAAATATAAAATAAAAATCAGGAGGGGCGGGGAGCCTGGTTGTCACCGAGAGCCGTGTCCATGGGTACATTTGTACCGACAGGCACCACGTTGGAGACCCCAGAATCACGGTATGCTGGCAGGGAGACTTGAACCTACAGCGATGAATCCAGACTGAGTCATGCTTAAAGCAGAGCCACTGAAATCAATGGGACAAGTAATTCATGATTAACTAAACCTGAATTGGTTTCAATGAGTCTACTGTGATTAAATTTGGATCCAACCCACACAATTTCTCTCCTAGACTCCATCATTTTGGACTCGTCCGAAGCCATTGTCATTTTTCACGGGAAGCATCACACTTGGTGACACAACTCCTTTCCCATCCTTGTCTCAAGCCTCTGTCCCAGATGCCTGCAATAGCGCCGCCGCAATCTCTTTTCCCAGTCCTCTCTGAGTGAGGCACCATCCGACAGGATTCAGCTGACAGCTGCCACCAATGCTCCTTAATGGCTAGCAGCAGGACAAATATGAAACACAGAGCGGGCTGTAAAAACCCGCAAAACAACACAAAATCAACCCACACACACCCCGCCACACACACACACACATACACGCATGCACACACACCCAAAATCATGCATGCATTGATGATTTGATTGCGGCAATTACTGTGAGCAGATGTGCGTTCTCTCATAATAAAGTATGAACTTAGAACACACACACACACACACACACACCAAAACAAAACCTTATCAGGCCAAACGAGTTATGTGGTCAAGTTCCAAAGTGCCGGTACATTGTCCCAATTTTGGTTCTGCTGAGGGAGAAGCCAGTGGGGATGAAATTAGAGTTCCTTTCCCTCCTCTCTCTCTTTCCCCATCAAGGTTTTGGGAATTGTCTGGCTCTGGTAAGGGGCTGAGATTTCTGACAGTCACCATGGGAACAGGAGGGAGGGCATGCCCCACATCCACACGTGGTGATGTGAGGCTAACACCTGGCTGAAGACAGAAAAGCCAATGGGATAAATTTTTAATCTTGGCAAATTGCCTCTCCCTCTGCAGAAGCTTTCTCATTCTTTTTCCTCCTCTTCTTTTTTTAAAATATTGATGTATCTGGAGTAGGGATGTTCAGATTTCATTTAATCTGTTCTGCGTGAGTTGCATGGATTGGATGGAGTTGTCCATTCTGTCATTCACAAACCCACGGAATCGGATTTTCCCCCCACCCTCACCAGTGCTTATGTAGATGAATTTGCAGTGGAGAATACAATTTTTTAAACAGTGCCTTAAACACTGCATATATATGATCATAACTTTCCTGAATACTGGAATTTGTATTTCATCACATTGCGGTTTTGGCAATGAATTAATTTACATAAATTTTGGATTTAAAAAGCAAAACAACAACCCCTCCCCTACGCATGTCCACGGGATCTGCCTGACGTGCAGATGCCAGTCCGATGCGGAAGCCATGGACTGGATTAACAGAAATCCAAACTCATTTCAATCTGTTTTGAATTTCTCCAGGCATCCCTAAGTCTGAAGCAAAGTTCTCCCGGATGGCGGGGAGAAAGATCAGTGTTCAAATGAAATCTTTACCTTACTGTCAGCTTCTGTTTGCATGGCCTGTTGTTGTTGTTGGAAAGATTGCTTTCAAAAACATTCACGTCAAGTTTTCACTTGAGTAGTTGATCTCCTCTGGAAGAAGATCATGAAAACATAATGAGATATCTGCTCGATCAGACCAATGGTCAAGCTAGTCCATCACCTTTCTTCTCCCAGTGGCCAGGCTGATGCCCCTGGAAAGCCCGTACGTAAGTAGCACAGGAAGGCAGTAGCTCTCTTTTGCTGTTGTTTGAGGGGAGGGACTGTGGCTCAGGGGCAGAGCACCTGCTTTGTATGCAGAAGGTCCCAGGTTCAATCCCTGGCATCTCCAGGTTTGGAGAGAGAAGAACTGATCTATGGTTCCCTGAGCTCCCTATAATAAGGATAATTATAATTTCTTTAGACCCCTGTCTCTGACTATCTTCTCCAGTACAGCTTACAAAACAGAATTAAAAATAGTACAATATGATCCCTAACATGCAGGTGGAATACTACCAACAGCAGTGAGAGAAGAACATATAAAACAGTCATATTAAAAGTCCGGTAGCAATAATCTTGATAGATGTTGCAAGTTTAAACCCCGTTGAAACAACAGCGCCTTCCATTTCTGATGAAACTCAATCAAGGAGAGAGGGCTTGATGTTGGGGTACCCCAGGGCCCAATTTATCCATGGGGAAGAACTGAAAAAAAAACCCATGAGCTTCTGCCAGCCGAATGAACACCAACTAGCTATTATAGCATAACAACACCCAAAAGAAATCATAGAGCACAACCTCCCAAAATGAGAACACAAGATTTGGCAACATCACTGACCCTAGAAATGGACAAATCTCAGTTTCTCATCCCCCCACCTCCAATCTTAAATTCAGTTCAACCTGAACTTTGGTGTGTGTGTGTGTTGTTTTTAAAGTATGCTCAAACATTCATATGGATTTTTGCCTCCATTTCTCCCAATTACATGCATTTTTGTGTGCAATCTCACCTTCTTGCAAGCAATTTGCTAATATAATGCTTCTTTGAACATTATTTTCACTAGGATAAACAGTTTTGTGTGCACTCTCTCCTAATATACTTTTTTTTGTTTTGTTTTGCAAAACATTCTGTTGGATTGGAGAACTCTGTTTGAAAATTCAGACATGTGAATCTCAAAGGGTAACTGAGTTTTGTTTCACGTATTGGTTTGAAAGTACAAAATCAAATAAGTTCACATTAAAATGTGAACCAAACAAATTTCTCACCTATCCCTAGTGGTCACTGGGCAGAAGAAGACAGCTTGACTTGGTTGCACCAGTCAAGAGCTAGTTGCTTTGCAGCCCCAGGTCAATTCGAATCCAGAGCAAATTAAGAGATTTAAATGAAACAAATCACTACTACTACTAATGCTTTAATAATTGGATAACTTTTTCATTGCAAAAAGGCCCTCAGAGAAGGCCAAAGTGACCAGGATGAAGGCAAGAGCAGGATATTAGAAAGCAAAGAGGTGAGACCAGTCTTTCAATGAGCCTGCTTAAAGGCGAGAGATGGCATGTTTGGGCAAACATATCAACTGCTGGCCCCGTTCCTTCCCCCAGATGACATGTCAAGTGTAAGCTCATTAGAACACTGTATCTTGAGCCCGTATTTGAATCTCCTCTGCTCTAAGTTGGCTACCCCGCTGTCAAACCAATAGTGACTGAATTCTCCCCCGTAGCGGCTTGAATGCAGAGTGTCACATCTACAAGCTCTTGCAAGCCATTAAAAGGAACTCTTTTTTTTCTCTGCACTGGTCCGGTGAGGTTATTTGTCAGCAGGTTCCGGCAATCTTCTTGTAAGCAAAGTGGCCCCCTGGGCTCCCGAGGACGGGCTACCGCGGCACATTCCTTGTCTCTGACACCTGATGTATTGGATTAACGTCTCTCAGGGAGGGCCAAACCTTTCTTTAATATGCTGTGCAGGCTGAAGGAGGACAATTCCCCATCAAAGTCAGCCTTTATTAGGAACGCAGCAGTGGTTGAAAACAAACTTTGCTCAGCTCCATCTTGTCCTGTTAGAGTCAGACGAAGACGGAGAGCGGGAATCGGAACAACCCGGTGATCTCGTGTGTGTGTGTGTGTGTGGTGTATTGATGTTAGTTTTCAAATTGGACACAATCCAACTGAGAGTTAGCCAAAATCCACCTGAGGGTTATAGGTTCTTAAACCCACTGCTTTTGGTGTGTTATTCCTCTTTGTGGCCTCTCTGCAGTCCCATGTACGGGACTGGAGCTTGCCCAGGACATTAGAGCTTTAGTCCAGAAGCTGGTATGCACACCTCCCTCCCCAAAAGGCCACTGTGCATCATCAGTTCAGACCCCTGGCACGAGTGACGTGTCTCCATCATGGCAGAAAAGAGGTGAGAAGAAGAAGAAGAAAGGGATAAAGGCAGGATGATGATGATGATGATGGTGATGATGATGATGATGATGATGATGATGGTGATGATTTACAGTATTTGTATCCTGCTCCAGATCTATGTAGATTCCAGAGCAGTGCAGAATAAAAAGATAAAAACAGATAAAACAAACATAAACAATACATTGGAAACAAAGTCCCAGTCCAACACTCTAACCACTATGCCACGCTGGCCACACTGTATTTGAGTATAAAGTTTCATAATATATAGGTTCTCTGCCTTTCTCACTCCTCTCTCTCTCTGTCTCTCTCTCTCTCTCTCTGTCTCTCTGTCTCTGTCTCTCTGTCTCTCTCTCTCTCTCCCTGCCTTTCCCTCTCTTCTTCCCCTGCCTCCATTAATGAGATTCTTCTGTCAAGTTGAGACAGAGTTCCTTTTGATTCATCACATCACAAGAGGGGTGGTGAGGCTTTTGCTGACAGCCTAAATTCTACCCATCTCTTCAAAACACCGAGACATTAATATCAGATATAAATAGATAGCTCCTCTAACACACCACTTGTCACGGGAGCGGGCTCCGGTGACATCTTTAGGAGGCCCATTACAATGGAGGGCTGTTTCCACTCTCTGTTGTATCATCTGAGAAAAGAAAAACGAACATCGGTGCACAGTTCGGGCAGAGATGGAGGCGAGGGGAATCTAAGTGGCAGGGCCATCACAGACTGCTCGGTGAATGAGTCTCTAAAGACAATCATCAAGCGATTCATTGAAACGCTCGTGATCCATCAGTTCGAGAATGCAAGCACTTGGGTTTTCCATACAGTGCCGGCAGAGAAAGGAGCACCCCTCACAAAGGATCGATCATCCTGAAAAGAGATGTGCAAGGAATCCATCGTTTTATTTTCCCCTGGATGTGTGTGAGTGCGCGCGCAGGTCTGTGCAGCATTGCAGGGTGTGTGTGTGTGTCCTTCACAGATTGCTCTCGTGCACGGATTGCATTTTTATCCTTCCCAACCTCCCAGGAGCTTAGAGAAGCATACGCCAGGGGTGGGGAACTTTTTCAGCCCAAGGACCGAATTCAAGTTTCGCTGTAGCCCCCGGGGATGAGCACGCTAGTGGTGGGCAGGGCCAGAGGCAAAAGCAGCAGGGCCAAGAATTGCAAAAGAAAATAATGCTACAAAAAATATTGGTGAAATGAAAGCTCTTAATGCCAGTAACGAAGCTTTAGGGAATGCATTTCCATCTTTTAGAATGGAGGGGAAACTGTACATAAAAGTGGGAAGCCACCAGATAACGACACAAAAACAACCTTGTGGGGATGGGCAGATTGATAGTGATTGGCCCAATATCACCCAGTAAGTATCACTGGCTGAGCAGGGATTTGAACCCTGCTCTCAGTTATGAATCGGGCATGGGGGGGAATTTCATTTGGTCTGCATTTTTAAGTGAACCACCTTAATTCTCACCTCCTGGACTGACTGGGACACCGTTACCCTTTGGACTGCCCATGTCTCTGAATGTATGTATGTATGTATGTATGTATTTATTATTATATTTTTGAATCGCCCATCTGGCCAGTCATCTGGCCACTCTGAGCGATGTACAGTCCAATGAAATACCATAAAAAACAGAGTGTAAAACACAATTAAAAAACAGTACAAAACTTAAAAATCCTAACCCACCCCATATTCCCACCTGAAAAGCCACATTTTTAATGCCCGGCGGAAGCTAATCAAGGAAGGGGCATGGCAGAGGTCACTGGGGAGAGAGTTCCATAAATTGGGGGCTGCCACAGAAAAGGCCCTCCTCCTAGTCCCCACCAGCCTGGTTTCTCTGGCTGATGGGACAGGGAGAAGGCCGTCCGTGGCAGATCTTGTTGAGCGGCCTACTTGATGTTGCTGGAGTCACTCCTTGAGATAAACTGGACCAGAGACTTTTTGGCTGAGCAGTGGGATTAAAAAAAAAAAAAAGCACTTTAAATAAATTTATTTATTTATTTATTTATTTCATTTAATTTCATTTTTCTACCGCCCAATAGCTGAAGCTCTCTGGGCGGTTTACTGCAATTAACAACACAGACCCTGCACGCAGGCTTACAATCTAAAAAGACACGACACACAAGGAAAAAGGAATGGGGAGGGAAGAAGGGAAATAAATAAATAAAGAAAGAAAGAATCAAAATCTACTTAGATATGGAATGGTATACAAATACTGTAAATAATAATAATAATAATAATAATAATAATAATAATAATAATAATAATAATAATAATAATAATTTTAAAAATCTGGGGAGAAATTTGGAAGAGCAAAGTCATAGAAACCATCCCCGTTGTTGGATTCACATCTAGCTCCCTGCTCTTTTCTGTTCTCTAGTACAGATGTCTTGAAAAACAGTTCATCTTTACTAAATGAGTAAGCCGGGTTTTTGCAGTGGGTGGGGGGAGCCTGCATAGGCAATGGAAGTTGGGGTGGGTGGGTGAGAAACGAAATGTTTGCATCAGAAGACAAAGGTATCCTCCAGGAAGAGTGACACGAATTAACTTTGCCGCAGCAAATTATATGGCTGCGTGAAGTTTTTTCTTTCTTTCTTTCTCTTTTGCCAGCCACAGGGTAATAAACTGTAGAGTATGAAGCACACGTTATAATTACTATAACACAGTAATTAAACAGCAATTAGTAGTGGTCCATCTTGCTTTAGATGCAAAGCTTTGGAGAATATGCGCTGCTTTCCACCACTTCAGAAAGTTTAATACGCTTAACATTATTGCTTCCATGGTTTTTTTGGGTTAAAAAAAAATATGTATCCATGCTCTTCTTTTTTTGCACTTAATTAGTATAGTTCTTTGCCTTTTTGCTCTTTAGTTTGCTAGTTTTGCATATATATATATATATATATATATATATATAGTATTTATTTATTTTTGCTCATTGGTTTCATCCTGTCATCCTCAGCCCAGCAGCTTACCCCATAAGGTCGATTGAGGGAACTGCTAGATTGCAGCCTTGCCTTTGGAAACCTTCGGGGGAGCGGGGGATAAATGCAAAACAGGGAGAAGTTGCTGACTGAAGCTGAAAATGCCAAAAGTTTGCCTGTTTTCTCCATGACAAATTAACTGCTATGACTTGCCATAAAATGTTATGGGTTGCGTTAGACCATGGTTAGTATTGTAAGTAACGTCATTATATAGGCGGGGTGGGGGAGGGGAAACACACTACAACAACAGTATAACAATGAGCAGAGAGAGATCGGAGTTATTCTGTGACAGCAAACACATGGAAAGAGCCTTGTGGCCCCTTAAAGACGAACCCTGCAAGCCAATACATGTCTACTGAGAAGTAACTCATGTTAAATTCATTGCAACTTATTCCCAGGTAAGTGTGTGTAGGATTGCATGCTAACAGATTTACAGTGCAATCTTATGCATGTTTAGGACAGGAAAAAAGGCCTACAACTTCCCAGCATGCCCCAGCCAGCATAGCTGGCTGGGGCATGCTGGAAGTTGTAGGCCTTCCCCCCCCACTGTCTAAACATGCATAGGATTGTGCCTTTACAGTGCAATCCTCTACATGTCTACTCAGAAGTAAGTCCCATTGGGTTCATACATGCTTACTCTCAGGTAAGAGGGCATAAGGCTGCAGTCCTATTGTGGTATAAGTTTCCATGTGCTGGAGGCTCGGGGCCTAGGGATGTATGAGAAATTCATTTCAGCTTGTTTTTGGCCAGAATTTACCCAGTTCACACCTTCCAGAAATGAACACGGACCCAAAGGCAATCTGTGGTCAAGGTCTGTCTGTACATTTCTGAACGTTCAATGCAATTTGCAGAGCAACAACAAAAGATACATTTGAAAAGTGTGTACATTTTAAAAAAATGTGCATGAAAAGATATGAACGTCTGATAAATGCACACAAACGTGTTTTAATCAATGGGAGGAAAATGGGGCATGTTTGCAAAATGTGCAGAATTGATGTGTACATTTGGGGAAATGTGCCCAAAAATACACATTAATTTTCATGCGAGCAAGAATGACAACAAACAAACAAAAACTGAGGTGGAATTTTGAGAACCTCAAGGAGTCTAAGTTTTGCTGATTCGCACATCTGGAGCTCACTTCGTCAGATGACAATTTCAGTCTGAGTGAAAATGCCTCCTAGACTTTTTGTAGCTCCATTTGTAGGCTGTGTGTGTGTGTGTGTGTGTGCGCGCGCGTGTGCGCGTGTGAAATTGGGGGGCAGGAGGAAATTTCAAAAGAGAGAAGGCCTAAAACTCGCCAGTGAACCTCCTGGCTCCTTGCTGCTACTGGCCGCCATTTTGCTTCTCCCAGAATATCCCAGAACAACTCTATGTAGCTTTGTTCCAATGGCCAGGAGAGGCTGGTGACTCCTGTGTCAGTGGGGCTCCTTATCCATTGCATCTTTTTATTTGAGCTTCATAGGAGCTATTCATGGCGCTGAACTCCATCCCCAAAATAGGTTCACCACCGTGGAGCACCATGGAGAGCTCCTATAAAGCTCAGACAAAAAGATGCAATGGATAAGCCAGTGTGGCGTAGTGCTTAGAGTGTTGGACTGGGACTCGGGAGATCCGGGTTCTAGTCCCCACTTGGCCATGAAACTCACTGGGTGACTTTGGGCCAGTCACTGACTCTCAGCCTAACCTATCTGACAGGGTTGTTGTGAGGATAAAATGGAGGAGGATTATGTAAGCTGCCTTGGGTTCCTTGCAGGAAAAAAGGCGGGGTATAAATATAATAAATAAATAAATAAAATAAGGAGCCCCACTGATGCAGGAGTCACCAGCCTCCACTGCCAATGGGCATTCTGGGAGCAGCAAAATTGGGGTTAGCAGCAACAATAAGCTGTAGGGCACATCAGTGAGTTTTATTCCCCCCTGAACCCTTGAAATTGAGCTCATGCTCCCTCAATGCCAAAGAGGCATCTTTGTCCATCTTTCACAATGTGACTGCCCCAAATTAGGGATGTGTGAGGAATCTGATGGGGTGTGTGTGAAAATCCAATGCAAACCACAGCCCATCTTAGAGACAAAAGTCCATGGAACACCTCCCCTGAGTTGGCCCGCTTCTGACCATTGGATTGGAAGCGGGCAGGAAGTCTGTCGAGCTCAAATGGGCTGGACTTCCCAGCATTAGCACATCCTTAAATTATGTATCCAAAAGCTCTTATGGCCCTGCTGTAAATATGATTACAGATCCTGGCCATCTCGGCATGGTCTGAAGGCACACATGGAAGTGACCTTGCTGAAGCTAAGCAGGTCTGGTTCTGGTCACTGCCTGGATGGAAGATTGACTAGGAATGCCACCTACAGCACCTTGAATTCTTTCATGGAAACAGCGCAGCAGGACATAGCTGGAATAAATGAATGTATGTGGAATGAGATTGTTCCAACCTGTCTGGAGGACTGAGTGGCTCCCGACAATAGAGAAGTTACCCATTTACTGCCCTGGGCAACTGTTGTGGAAAAGCAAACTTGCCATAGACCTCAAGCAGGGCAAAGACTGGAAAATTGGGAATGGATGAGTAATGGAAGACAAGGTCTCGTGTGATGAGAGGGCCTGCATAATTTGTCTGTGATTGATCACAATCCACCTTGACATTTATTTAAAGCAGGAGAGAAAGGAAGAGGGGGAGAAAAAAAGGGGAAAAAGAAAAAAGAAGAAGTAGAAAAGAGAAAAGGAGGCTAACTTTTCGAGCTGTTCAATCAATGAGCTTTTCCAATTTCCCTTTGGCTCTTTCAAAAGCCATTAGGACAAGACTAAGGGGTTTTGATTTACTTTGTATTCTGATCTGCCTTGATTCTCACGAATAATTGTGGGGGAGGCTAAATTTAACCATTCTTTCATTAAAAAAAAAAAGAATGCTAAATCTTTGTTAAAGGGAAGTAGACACTCCATCTCCACTGGGGATGGGGTTTAATTTGGGTTTGTTCCACATTTTTCAGTGAAGCATCCTAATTTGCACCTCCGGGAATATTATGTGGATCAGAACACAATTATCCTTCAGAATGTGGACTTCTACGAATTTTGCAAGTGCAGCTTTTGGTTCAAAAATTGTATACAGAAATAGGTATATTAGAGGAAGTTGTGTTATGCACAAAAAATGTGCATAATAGGGAAAGTTGCTAACAACGATTTGCATGTTAGGGGAATTGCATATGGAAATGAATGTGATTTTTTTTAAATATATATATATCACAGATTGAATAGAATGGAGTCAATGGACTGAATACATGGGAAAGTAAAATGGCCTGATCCGACCATGCAAAACTGACATGAACCAGAAATAGACTGAGTTCTCCACTCCTAATCATCCCCAATTCCTTCCAGAAGAACTGGACCCCAGAGTTGGGAAGAGCAGAGAGTATGCTGACCACTTCAAGAAGGACTGTACCACTTTATCACCTGTGAAAGCAATTGGAAGGTGGCATGTTTGAATACTCTGTGACTGTCAAAAACAACGTGTCCATGGAAAACTAGCACCCTGGGGAGAAGGCTCCCTTAGGGAAGTATTGACGTTGTCAGATCTGTTTTGTCTATATTCCATGGATTGTCAGCACCTTTCGTTCCATCATCCGCTCATTGATGGAATCTGTTTGTGTGAAAATGCATTCGTATGCATTTGTGCAAATTTGGAGCTGCGCAAATTCACACTCCCCCAAAATGCACAAATCCCACCAAAATACGCAAGTCCCTGAAACGTGTATTTTCACACTTTAGCCTATGGGGGAAATGCACATTTTGGGTTGGTATTTTTTTAAATTTAATTTTACTTATATTTCTATGAATAAATTTGTGTAAAATTACATAAACAAACAAAAAATGGTCCTCAAGTCTGCAATCCAGGAAAAGTCGGTCCGCTGTGGAATCAATGGACCAGATGCTTAGAAATTCAAACTCATTTTAGTGTGTTGCAGATTTCTCTGGCATCCCTAGTTCCCTAGCTTCTGTCTGTCTTGCAAGTTTCCTTTGTGCACAGCAATGAAGAAGCAATGTCATGAACCCCAGCACCACCTTCAGTCTGAAGTGACAGAGTACAAGGAAGGTTCAGTGGTAAAGAGAATGTGCTTCGCATACGCATATAGGATCTCCCAGGTTCAATCTCTGGCATCTCAACTTGAAGGATCAGATAGGCCTCTGTGCAAGATCAGGGAACTGGCGACTGAGGACCTGTTGAGCTGCTGCAGCCAGGGCAGAAAATACTTGGCTAGATGTACAAAGAGTTTGACCTGGCATAAGGCAGCTTCTTATGAGTGCTTCCCTTTTGTGCAACTGTACCAAAAGACCCAGGAATTGGAATGACTGTACAACAGCCAAAAGACTTATCCTTATCCCAAGGCAGCTGCCTGGACTTAGGGATGTGCTGATCCTGGGAAGTCCAGCTTGACTGAGCTCAACAAACTTCCTGCCTGCTTCTGATCTGATAATCGGAAGTAGGCTGAGTCAGGGTTTTTTCCACGAACTTCCATCTCTAATGATGGGCCATGGGTTGCACCTTTTAAAAAAATGCCAAGGAAATTTGTGCAAAGTCATGCTATTTGTGCAAATTGCTTAATTGCAGTATTTTGCATGTGTGTGTTGTGTAAATCAGCACCCGAAAAGCATGTGAATCTATCATGAGTTGCATAAAATTGGCCAATTTGCACAAATGGCACTAGATCCATGTGCTTTTCAGGTGCTGATTTGTGCAAAACATGCGAAAAACTGAGATTTATATGATTTGTGTGAAGTTATGAAAATCTGCACAAATTTCCTGAGTGTTTTTTTTAATGTGAAAACTGTGGCCTGTCCTAGAGATAGAAGTCCAGCAAGCTGTCTCAACTCCCATCATAGCAAGTCAGCGCCAGTGCAGGCCTGGCAAAACAGAATCCGGGGGCCCCAATTGTGAAAATCTGTTGCATTTTCACTCCCCTATTGGATTCCTCACACATCCTTACCTGTTGTTTCCCCTGCTGACCTTGTCTTTGCAAGGACCTCTCTGGACCTCCCTGTTCCTGGACCTCAAACTGCCTACTGACCTTTCTTCTGGAACTGACCCTGGCTAAATTCCTGGAGTTCTGTCCCTGTGCCACTGTAAGCAAGACACGGTTTAATCTTTGCATTATGTGGCATGATTCTTCTCATGCTTGGCCCCAGCAGAGCCAATCCCAGTGAAGCAAGGTATCATGTGATTTTCTCCTATTCCCCCCCCCCCCCACACATTCTAAGTATGATTGTCATGGCATCACTAAGTGACATTCAAGGTGAAACGTTGAAAGCAGAATCCATTTCCGTGCTCGTAGTCTAACCCTTGCCCAGCTCACTGCTCACGCGGTTCTCGATTCACACTGTGTTATTTCTTCCATCTGGGGAACTGAAGTGGATCTTCAAACAGCGGCAGAGACAACATGTTTTGGCTGCTCTCAAAATCAGTAATCTGGCTTTAGAGAAATGTCAAGCATGTAATTTTTGTTTGTTTGCTTCCATTCCATTCGGCACCAACAGGGAGAGTTTGCTGATGTTGCTTTTGGAAACTTCACGCTAGACCTAGTCAGGCATTCAGATACTGGGTATAACCAACGTGCAAGGAGGGGGAGCGTGGTGCTCGCCCCACACACTTCCAACGCCATGTCAGTCACCTTCTACTACACATGGAGGGTGGCTTTGTGAAGAGGAGAGCCTTCTGTATCCATTTTTAATGTATTTTATGCTATTTTCTGCATAAACAATGTAGAGCTGGGGACCTGGAATTCAAGCGAGTGCCTCAGCTGGCACTCGTGCTTGGCTCGTGTGGCAGGAGCACTGAGCCCTTACCAGCTTGTCTGGTCCCTGAGGTCATCCGATGAGGCACTTCTGGTGGTGCTGCATAGACCTGTGGTCCATTCGCAGTCCACTCAGAGCCGAGCCTTCGGTGTACTTGCTCCCCATCTGTGGAACTTCCTGCCTGTTGATTATCAGGCAGGGGACTGGCACTGTTTTGTTTTCAGCGCCTGCTGAAGAAATGTTCATTAAACAAGCCTTCCCTGATTGACTAACGATGGCTTCAGTGTTATAGTTTGATTTTAAATATCTTGATCTTGTATTTTGATTTTGTTTTCTTCTGTTATTGTTCATTCTTGTAAATAAATGGAGGAATTGAGTGAAATAGTCCCTCCCCCCCCCCACACATGTCCTCTGCCCACAAACAGGGTGGAGAATTTCAAGAACCCATTTGCATACCGCTCTAGCAGTGCAATCCAATGAGGCTGCCCGTAACCCTCTGAACTTGGAAGATTGCGGGCATCCTATTGAGAGCAGAAGGAGCACAGAGGTAGGGATCCATGAGGAATCCAATGGAGCGGGGAGAAAATCCGATGGAGTTTGATGATTCTGCCCCCCAGATTCCCGTTTGTTGGCCCCATCTAAGATGGGCTGCAGTTTGCACTTAAAAAACAAAAAACAAAACAAAACAAGGCCTGTGGCTTACATTGGCTCAGCTTGTCTGAGTGTGGAAAGCTAAGCAGGGTCAGGCCTGTTATTACTTGGATGGGAGACCCCTCCTCTAGTTTCCTGCACTGAGCAAGGGGTTGGACTCGTCGATAGCCTTGCAGGCTCCTTCCAACTCTATGATCTATGAAATCTAGAACACCACTAAGGAAATTTGCACAAATCACACTATCTGTGCCATTTGTGCAAATTGGAAGCTCGAAAACTATGCAGTTCTGGCGCGATTTGTGCAAATCACGCTAGAACCATGTAGTTTCCAGCTTCCAATTTGTGCAAATAGTGTAAATTTATGTAAATGGCACAAATAGCACAATTCACACAAATTTCCTTAGCATTTTTTTTTTTTTTAAATGTGCAAACTGCATCCCGTCTTAGATACGGAAGTCCATGGAAAACTCCCAGACTCGGCCCGCTTCCGGTCATCAGATTGGAAGCGGGCAGGAAGTCCATTGAGCTCAAATGAGCCGGACTTCCCAGCATCACCACATCCCTACCAGTGACAGAGGTGAAGTTTCCCTCCGTACTTCTCCCACCCTGCAAAACAGATGTCTGAAATCAAAGTCTAAGTGTTTTGCCCCAGAGTTTGAGGAGAGGAGGCTGAGGCACCACCAGGATGCTGCGTATGCTGGTGGATCTTGTCTCCTCTTCTCCCTGCCACCTTCCCTGCCCACAAAACTCCATCTTCAAGATTGCTCTTGCGACCTCGGAGCCACAGCCAGCATGGTTCTTTCCATGCTGGCTGCAAGGGTGGAAGCAGGGTACTCTGACCCAAGTTAGGAGTCCTAGCTCCGACCTTGGTATGGGTTCCTGAGGTTGGATCTGGGACTCTGAATTATCTGATGGCCATCTAAGCCCCGTCTAGCAGCCATAGGATTGTGCCCTGAGATGGTAGAGTGGGAACAGTGGGAAATCATGGGCAGAATTTTAAGGGGAAACAACAAGAGCCCAAAAAATTCTCAAAGTTTTGTTGTGTTATTATGATAATATATTAGTCTAGCCTTGATGCTCTGCAGACTGACAGGGCTCAGTCTTCATAACAATTAACAACTATTAATGAATGATAAATAATAACTGAGATCCCCCCCCTCTTTTTTTGGTATTTTCTAACCTTTTGAGCCAAACAGAGCAACCCTTTGTGTGTCGAAGATCGTGGCAGACCTGTTCAGGCCCGTCAAGCATTTATGAAGAAAAATTAACAGCATTATCCACACCCACCCATCGTTAAAGGAGATATATACATCAGGAGCATCGTGTGGGAGTCGTTCTCCTGCTCGCGACGGAGGGGTGGCATCACTTTGCCGGCACATCATCTCTCATATATTTTGACATTGCTCATTGCTTTAAATATGATAAGCATCTCAAATCCAGCCCTGGTAATCTCACAAAATTATACCTTATCCACCTGACACGCAGTCTTTGTGTAATGAAATCAGTACTTCTTATTTTATTATTTTTTTTTTAAGGAGCATCGTGCAAATGATGACTGATGGAAGTGTGAAGAGTAGAACACAAAACACATCTAAATGAAATGTTAAGAAGCCATTCAGATTGGGGATAGGGGAGAATTTTGTTTGGGGATGGATGAGAATTTCATTCACGTTCACAAACCATGCAATCATGTCCCATTCAAACATGAATGTGAGCAGGAGAGCATGTCCTCTGAAAATGTTCACAAATTCTGGAACTTGATTGGTGTTCAAAAAATGCATTAAAAAATACACCCCTTTAAAAGTGTGCATTTAAAAAAATGTACATTTTCACACTTCACTCAATGCAGGGGAACAGTGTGCATTTTGGGGGCCTTTTTTTAAAAAATGTGCATTTTCCATTTGAAATGTGCATTTTTCCCATTTAAAATGTGCACTTTTCCCATTCAAATGAAATGGGGAAAAAAGAGCACAAATGAACGTGGGAAATGAGGCAAGCTGAATTTCAAGGTGGTGTTTGGAGAAAGTGAGTGATGGCAAAAATCATTTGTCTACCCATCCCCATGCTGGTTTTTCGGTGAACCAACCTAATCCACGCTTCCTGAGCTAATATGTGGATTGGAACACAGCTATTCCTTGAATTATCCACTTCTCTGAATTTTGCAATGCAGTTTCCGGCTCAAAGCAATGCCTATATTAGGGAAAGTTGCATGCAAATATGTTCCCACTCACTAGTGAAAGTTGAGTCCACAAAATGTGTATAATAGTAATAGGGGGAAAAATGGATATAAAATAAATGTGAATTTTCATGTATTTTTGTTTTTTAAATTCACAGAGTGATGCAGAAATGAGACAGAACAGATTTTTTGGGCTGAACCTCCACATTTCCTTCAAATGTGAAATTGAAGGTGAATTCTAGAGGCAAGCTATGGAAGTGCAGAACCCCAACCTCTCGAAAACACACACACACACACACACACACACACAGATGGAAACTCTTTTGGCTTCCCTAAAAATAATTCTGATGCTTCACCTGTGGAGCAATAAATGTATTTCCTTCAAGTTTCGTTTTAGGTGGAAACTTGATGGCATCTCAAAGGCACGAAGAACTCATCTGAGAAATGTGGTGAGTCTTATCAACATTTCGAGGAACTTCTTAAAACTCTTTGGCTTGCCTTGAAATTCCTCAAATATTTCCTCCTAGGAAGCACCCCCAAATGTACTTCATATTTAGCTTTAGAGTGAGAGGCTTCCCACCTTTTGGTTATTTCCAAATGAGCTGCCACTGATAATAACCTGAAAAGTCCTTTATGAAGCAGATCCTTATGCCTGGCTGTTCAAATAAAAGTAGCAGTACCCATCTGGGGTTTGATGGAGAACTCTGCAATTGCTTTTTGGACTAATCCTACAGAAGATGCCATCACTGGAAAGTGTTGGCAGGTCATTCTCTCATTTTGTACACCCACCTAGGGTGAATGCAAGCAACCGTTTGTGATTCAAAACCTTGGTAAGCCAGTTGTCTGTATCATCCTGCAAAACAGTGTTATACAACGTGAAGCTCAAACCTCCATGCTCATCACAAAACCTTTTGAAAACATGGATGCTTTTGTCTCAAGGCTTCCCCTGTATCTAGGGGTGGTAAAGGACAGGGCCCACCTTTTGTCTGGCTCAAATCCTTTTTGAGAAAAATTAAAATAAATTAGCTGGCATTCTCCCACGGAAGCCAGGGGACGTGGAGGGAATGGAACGGAACAGCAATTTGAGTGCTCTGTGCACTTAATCCTTTTCTTTGCTTTTGGTTATAGAACATTGTTCTAGGAGCCTCCGCTGAGTGTCTCCAGCTGGCTGACAGCTACACAATAACACAGCTAGGAGGATGGCTCTGTACATAATGAGAGCTGCCAAAGGGTTACGCTCTGCACTGCAGTGCAGAACAGTCCTCATGGCCAAAATCAGCAAAGCCTTTGCTCTGACAAAAACCAGTGAATGCTAGAGAGCGCGCGCAGGGAAACAGAAACGTTCTGCTCCAGCTTCTAAAACAGAAGATTTGGAAGAACCCTTCTTTGTGCCACAAATTCTCCAATCATGTCTTAAAGATGGTGTGTGTGTGTGTTTAGTTAACATTTTAATGCAAACAGGCCTAATATCACACTTTCAAACCATTATGGGAATCGAAATGTAGTTACCCTTTGAAATTCACATTTCTCCAAACATAGCAGTGGAGTTCTCTGATCCAAAAATACATACCAAAATGTGTATATTAGGAGAAAAAGGCAAAAAAAGATGCCTATCTTAGGGTGAGTAATGTTATGAACAGTTGTCCTGAGTTCTTATGAAACCTAGCGTTCGTCGCATACTGGGGTCCGAAAAAGCCCCCCAAAGAAGTGCTTCAGGCAAGGAAATGTTTGCATGGGAAAGGCTTTTGCCTTACTAAATGCTCACCCCAGGCTGTTATCAGAATAAGAATGGATTTTGGGTTTCAGGTACTTAAGGTAAGTAAAGACTTTATCTTTCCTGCAGCAATGCAAATCTAGGCAATCTGCATAACAAAAGAAAGGCCTTAATGACGGTCAATTTAGCATTTGAAAAGCCAAGAGAAAGGCCTGAGACTGTAAACTTTAGATCAGCATAACAAAGCTTTCCCTCAATGGATTTCTTTTCTGTTTGAAGGAGGTGTTTGCTATTGTTCTTGGCTATCAAAAGAAACTGAGATGACCTGTGGATGGCCTCCTATTGTTCTGGGATTTGTCTGGGATAAATTGGACCCCATAAAATATATTGTTATGCTATTTTTGGGGGAAATTTTAAGCCCCGGACATGTTTGGTTTAGAGAAAGAAAACTGTAAAAGGCAGGTGGCTGAAATTTGGTAATATTTTTTATTAAAAAGTTTTAGACAATGTCCTAAAAGCACTTGCCAATAGGTCTTGTTATGTGTAAATTACACAAGAAAATGTGAGCCTGGGGAAGGAAACCACCCCGGAAAGCAGGATGAGGTTAAATGCATTATATTAGAAAAATTCATAAAAAATGCATGTATTGGGAGAAATATGCAAAAAATGTGTATGGATTTTCAGGCGAACTTCCCCCTTCACCAAATATTCTCTAAGTTTGGGACAAAGGGAACTTATGATTGGAAAAATGAGAAACTGACCAAAACTTGAACCCTCTGGCAGCAGGATCCAGGCACCTTACTCATTTGAAGAGGATGCTGCCAGATCGCTCTCTGCAGATGGTGGCAAAGTGGATGTCAGCTTAGCAGGAATCAGATGAGCCAAGGGGCCAATGGAGTTCCATCTGGCTGTATCAGGCTGGGTTGCTCTCTGCAGTACTACAGTACCTCCACTGAAGATGGCCAGAGGGTGCTACTGTAGCTACCATCTCAGCTGGAATCAGGTGACCTCAGTGGCCAATAGAGTGACATCTGCTCCTATAAGATTTTCAGTTGCTGGCCTGTCTCCTCAAACTGAACTCTTTGTCCCTCAGGCACAAACTGAGAGAGTTGCCTTGGCAACCCACTCATCTACATGATTGGCTGCTTCTTACTAGCCCTGGCAGTGACTCCTCAACCAGCGTTTCTTGGTGTTCCCACTTGAAATCAACTTAATTAGCAGGGGAGGCTGGTGACTCCTATTTCAGTGGGGATTCTAACCCATTGCAGGTTTTATTTGGAGCTTTATAAAAGCTGTCCATGGTGCTTCATGGTGGTGAGCCTATTTGGGGGTTGGAGCTAAGCACCAAGGATAGCTCCTATGATGCTCCTGTAAAACCTGCAATGGAAAAGGTGCCCCACTAAAATAGGAGTCACCACCAGCCTCCCCTGTTAAGTAGTCTTAGCCTCAACAAATTGCAGGATGGTTTGTATATGTGCATGCTCTGTCTTATTATAGGGATGTAACCGCTCGCCTTGGGGGGGCGTAGCGGGCCGAAATCAGCCCCGCTCACGCCCGCCCCAGACTCGCGGGCCTTACCGGGTCCCGGCCCCGCTTGCCTCTCCACGATGAGCCGCCCGCGCCCGCTGTGACGGTCCCGTCCCGTCACTTCCGGCCGTGACGGGACCCTGCGCCGGCACAACAGGACCCTGCGCTGCATCTTTTCCGTAGAAACCAGGGCAACAGGGCTTAGAACGGCCATTTTAAGCCCTGTTGCCCTGGTTTCCACGGAAAAGACGCAGTATGGGGTCCCGTCGCGCCGGCGCAGGGTCCCGTTGTGTCACTTCTGGCCAGCTGGAAGTGACGCAATGGGACCATCGCAGCGGGCGTGGGTGGCTCGAGCGGCGCAGAAAATCGCTCCGCGCCGCTGAGAATTGAGTGGCGGGGGGGGCAACGTGGAGAGGCGAGGTGAGGCGCCCCCCCCAGGTACGTCAACATCTCTACTAACAAATTTGTCCACCCCCACTTGTGGTGATGATAGAGTTCTGAAATAGCCTCCCAATGCCTCAGAAATTATGCTTCATCAGGATGCAATATAATTTCATAGCCACAGTGAGTAAAAAATGGCAGTCCCTATTTTTTTTTTAAAAAAGATGTGGGGCTGCCATTTTCTTTAATGGTGGCCACTTTTTTTTTTTTTAACCCACAATGCCTTTTATTATTATTTTTTACAGAAGTGAAACGAATTGGAAAATTCAGTTTAGTACTAGTCAACATCTCTTTTCTTTTCTCCTTCTTGGGTATCCTCAGCCTTGTCTGCAATGTGAATCCTCAAGGGAAACAGGCAGCTGTTCAGAGAACCCAGCTCCTCTGCAGTTGTTATGATGATCATCTATGGGTGATAAAGATCTGGAGAGGATTTTATAAGGGTGACAGCAGAAGGTAATTTCCCCACACGAAGGCTGAGATAAAAGGCAATGATGAAGATAATGCATTTCTCCAAGTTTTGAAGTATGAACAAAGTTAACATAAATCACAGCACTTGTTTATGTTGTTCAGCTCGGCTGTTTTAGTGCTGCAATTTTGTTACTCTTGCAACAAGGAAACAAACAAACAAAAACCCCTCCACACAAATAAAGAAACAATTCTGGGTCTACAGCTGGATCCAGTAGGTCTTAGAGCCATGGCTAGTGCTATCTACTTCAAAGAACTGTCCAATCTGACATAATTGCCAAGTTTCAGGTGGGTATGCATGAAATCGGTCTTTCTGCTTTTGCAGGGTTTTCTACCACTTTGACTTGGATATCTTTGGCTTTATGAACTGCAGGCCTAAACTGGTTGAGCAGTCAAATGTGTCTCCAAATGTGGACGACGGGATGAACGCACATCCCTATCTAAGCTTTCACCTGTCTGGTGCTAAAATGGTGCATTCAGCTACTGTTAGAATTGGGCAGCAGGTTGGAGGGCCCCGTTCCCAGCTGACAACGTAGCCCTGAGTAGGGAGGCGTGAGGAATCCGACAGAGGGTGAAAATCCGATGCATTTTCTTGACTTGGCTGCATGGATTCTGTTCCGTCAAGCCGGCGATGTCTCCAGGCTCGATCCGACATGAGTCGAGCCAGCACGCGGATGTCCATTTTTAAAATGGGCCGTGATTTGCGCAATTCTTCCTTTCTTTTTTTAAAGCTGGGGAAATTTGCACAAACTGCGGAGCGGAGGCCCCTATTTTGCACCCATCTGAAAATTAACCGTCAGAAAATTCACGGTGGCCAAGAAAGTGGAGTGCGTGCGTATGCAGTGAGAGGAGGATGCTTCTGTACTTCTCAGGTTACGTGCTATAACGAGAACAAGAAGAACAAGCAACAATGACTCAAACCTAACGAGCCGGCCTCGATTCGTACAAATCGTGATTTGCACAAATCACGCTAGAAATGTGCAGTTTTTGGCTAAAAAATCCCACAAATACTTTGAGCAGTTACATGGAAGCCAATCCCCCCCCCCCTCAACTCAGCCTGCTTTTGGCCATTGTGTTGGAAATGTGTCGAAAGTCCGTCGAGCTCAAACGGAAAGGGTTTTCCAGTGCCTCACATCACTAACCCTGAGCTACTCAATGACCGCCAAGAAGAAGGTGGTGGATATTGGCTGGACGATGGGTACTGTGCAAACTTCAGTGCACCCTGAATGAAAATTGTGGTGGGTGAGAAGCTTCCCACTTTTTATTGGATTAGTCAGGGAATTAAAGCTGTAGCTGTAATATTTTGTTTTGCCATTGCCGGAATGAAAAGGTACGCCAAGGGAACCCTCCACAGATGTACTATTCTCACTTCCAAGAGCGCCAGAAGGACTTTGCCACTCCAAGGCAAGAAATTAATATCCCACACATATAAGAAAAGAAACAGGAGCTTGGATATGAACTGGAGACATTTTGGCCTCAGAACAATAACTTCCCCAGTTGAGTTAAATGCATTTTGACTCAGTCAATGCCGGGTTTCTATTGACAGCACATAATCACATCCTACAATACAAAAAAGATTATAGGTATGGATGCTTAGCCGGGACTGCAGCCATTCCGGAAGGTGGGCTTACACAATTACTACATTGTTGGCTGTTTGCTGATTTTCCATTTTTTTTAGAATAACCTGAAGCCACCGTAGGTTAGCCTAGCTGGGACCTAGCTGGACTCCTGTTTACGCAGGCTGGAAACAAGACATTTACAAAAGGGTTGAGAGGCAAATTTATACAGGCAGCAGCATGAGAGGGGGATGTGGTATATGGTCCCAAGGACATCGATTTGACTCTAACCCTTCATAGCATAAAGTGGGAATGTAATTTCTGAACGCATATCCTAAAAACCTCCCTGCAGGTAGAGAGCTGGCACACCACAGAGGAGACTGGTTAGAACCACCTTCCATGCTATGCTAAATTTCCATTTGCAGCTGTCAGGGAGACTTCTAAGCATAGGGGGCTTTCAGAAATGGTTATCTTCCTACCTCCAGTGAAGTTGGCAGAGAACATCCCCCTAACCACAGGTCTCTACCACTTCATCATGTTCCACGGGTAGATGCAGTTATGCTACTGGACACACTGTTGCCAATACCGTGCTCCCCAGGTGTGGAAAGCTGAGAAATTGAAGCAAACATGGAAAGAAATGCCATAACCCCTATATTCAAAATGTTCGGGTGTGACGCTGTCAATGCGTAGCAAAAGCTGCTGCCACACAAGAGGGAGGCCCGCAGGTTGGAGTGAAACCCCATGTTGCAGAAGACACAACCAAAGTATACGTATTTCGTGATAAGACGCCCCCTGTATAAGGACGCCCCACTGGCCCGTTTCACAACTGAGCGGTTATTTCTTCAGATGCTTCCGTGTAAAGACGACCCTTCAACTTTTACTTTTTTGGGGGGGGAAGGCTAAGGGATGGGGGGGGGACTCCAAAAACAGCCCAATGCAGACAGAGCATGCTCAGTGAGCATGGAATGCTGACTGACTGTTGAAGGGGAAAAGTCTGAAAACTGGGGAGGGGGGTGCTCAAAGGAATGTAACGGAGTGGCTGAGGGAGCACCCTGCACTGCTCTAAGAAACTGGACCTTGGCATTGTCTCTCTGCACCAAATGACCACTAGGGGGCATTGGGAGTAGAGCAGGTGGGGAGACCTTCTTTCCTTACTCTTTGACCTCTGCTTCCTGCTGTCTCTGTCATGCAGCAGCCTGATACTCTCCGGGTATCTCTCCTGTTCTGTGGTCACTTGGACTCCCTGTTCTCTATAAATAAATAAAATAAATAATATACCTGAGCAGTCACGCTACTGCTCGTCCCGTGCACTCATCCTGACTGAGCACGTGGCTTTCTAGAGCGAACTAGGTGTTAGGCTTTCCTATCTAAATGTAATTTTCCTTAATAGACCTTCCTTTCCTTTTTCGACTAAGCGACAGCCTCTGCCTGGGTCATTTGTCCCCTGAAAAACTGGGACACAGCAAACGTAAGATTAAAAGCCCCCTGGGCAATCCAGTGTGCTCACTCTGCTAACAGAGAACTTCTAACAGGGTTCTCCCTAACATATACCAGTCCATACATACCCCCAACAACTGCGACATTTTGTTGTGAGTTCCCCTTGCAGTTTCCACCAGCCAGGAGGCAGTGACTCCCATCTCTCTCTAACCTAACTCACCGAGCCATTGGGTACTGTGGGTAAAAAACGCCATAACCTGATGTATACCATCCTGAGATCCTTGGAGGAAGAGTGGAATACATGTTCCTTAAATACCCCAATTTAAACTTAAACTGTCCTTCTCTCTTCTCTCTTGCCTCATTCACAAATGACTCCTTTTGCTTACCTCAACAGGAGGAATTTCCAGATCCACCGCAACATTTCATGGTGCTGCAGAGACCAGGGATTCGATGAGATGGACAATCTTATTTGGTTTCTTGTTATTTGGGGTGGGGTGGGGTGGCAGCTTCGAAAGGGCTGGGATCTATTTAAGCTACTCCCATCCCTGAGTGTGGGTAAGCATCGCCCTTGGGTGGAGCTCTTCTCCCTCCAGCACAACCCCTGCTTGGGTGAGTCTACTTGGCTGAGTGTCCTAGAACCAGAGAGCCTCTGACGGTGACCTTAATGCTTGGGCGGGCTCCTACAAGTGTAGGTAGTCCTTCAGAGAACATGGCCCAAAGCCATTTAGGGTTGAAAGGCCCCAAACCAGCACCTTGAATTGGGCCTGGGAATGAACAGGCAGCCAATGAAAAAGAAACAGAATAGATCCGAACGCCTAGCTCCCCACAAGCCTTCTAGCTGCCGCATTCTGTACCAGTTGCAGCCTCTGGATCGTGTTCAAGGGCAGCCCCACAATAGGGCGCATTTGACTTCCATTCCGCAAGCATCCTGGCTCACACATTGATATGCTCAGATCCACAGCCACCGCTATTTTTAACTTCCTCTGCCATCATCAAGGTCAGGGATAAAGAAGTGCGACATTGGCGGGCCCTCGCTAGCACCCTTGGATTTCACCCTTGGATTTATGGTAGAAGAAACTTTGCCCTGAAATATGCCCAACTGGTTCCCATTTGGGCTCAAGGTTTATATTCCTTTCAAGGAGTTTCTCCATCAATCTCACCCCATAAATTGCGATAAACAATGTGGTCGCCACTCTCAAAATGTGTTGCTGGGAGGTCTCCGTAAATCACTGCACTTAAGTGCCGGAGAAAGGGGACTACAACCCTTGCCTCTTTCACTCTCTTTGTCTCTTTCCCCTAGAATTCACAGGCGTTTATTCTTAACAGGAGAACATATCCCCCCCCTTCCATATATTTGCCACCTGGAGTCATTTAAAAAAAAAAAATAGTTATAGGGTGAAGAAAGTTATATGCTTAAAAAAAAATTATATGAAAAAAAACAAACAAACCCTCATCTTTCATATTAAATGAAAAGTCAATAGTTTTAATTGGAATTTTTCATTTTTAAAAGACTCATTTTTCTTTTCAACCCTCTTCCCCCCCACCCCTTGCTGTTGACTTTTCCAAGATGTGATGAGCCCTCGGCATTATCTGAGAGCCGTGTTGAAATTGTAATGCAACGACAAGCAGAGCCTTTCTTATGTTTGCTTTTGAGGGGCGGAAAAAAAGCACACTATTCTCATAATTGCTCCTCCCCAACCCCCAACCCCGTTCTTCTCCTTCCAGCTCGAGAGAATAACAGCTCTTGGGAGTGTCGTTTTTTTAATTTATTTTATCTGCCGCACAGAGATCTGATCTCGAGCAAGGAAGCTGGGTTTGCACGCAGCTGTTTTCAACTCAACGGGCAAGGAGAAAACTCGAGAGGCCCGGGGAGTTTGGTCTTGCAACAGGGCAAATGCGTGGAGGGGAATAGCTATGGCTCAGTGGTAGCGCATCTGCTTTAGGGATGTGTGACTCAGGAATCCGTCTGGGATGGTGGTGGAATCTGGTGGATTTACCCCAGTTTGACCCCTCGGACGCTGCCTCGTCGCTTGCTGCTTCTCCCAGCGCTGACTAGCGTTCTCTTGAGTCGAGCTGGGGAAGCGACTTCTGGGTTCCTGGCGGGCCGCTGTTTATGTAGGAAATGCCTTAATATACACCAAAAATGGCCGCAATTTGTGTGATTGTAAGCAGCAGCTTGCCTGGAACCCGGAAGTCCAGCGAGTGGCACAGTGCATGCCCGCTTTCAGCTCAGCTCCAGCAAGCACAGCGGCAGTGTCTGCTGAGCTGGAGGTGAGTCGAGTCCCACTGGATCACCCATCACTAAGTCTGCTTTGCATGCAGAAGGTCCCAGGTTCAATCCTCAGCATCTCCAGGTAAAGCCAGAAAAGAATCCTGCCAGAAACTGTGGAGAACAATTGCTCCCAGCCAGTGTTGACAGTACTGAGCTAGATGGGCCCGTGGTCTGATTCAGTATAAGGCAGCTTCCTATGTGTGGATATTGTCAGTAAAGCAGGGGTGCAGAACCTCGGCCCTGGGTTCCCAATCCGGCCCTCCTTAGGTCCCAATGTGGCCCTCTGGGGTTCCTCAGAAGGCCCTTCACCCACCCCATTCTCCCCTGACCACAGATCATTTGGCCATTTCCCAGTTTTGTGCCTCTTCTAAGGCTTCAATACTGGCAGGAAGAGCTCTAAGCTACAATAGGCCGGTCTTTTGTCTCTGCCCCTTTTGCTGTCAGCTCCACCCACCACTGGAATGTGGCCCCCGAGAGCTTCTCCAGAATCAAATTCGGCCCTCGGAATGAAAGAAGTTCAACACCCCTGCTTTATGCTCTGGGGAAAGAATCCAGCAGTGGCTTTACCTTTGTTGAAAAGGGCCACAAACACAGCCGTAAGAACGTTCTGGCCAAGTTTAATGCCTTCCATGATACTTGCAGCAGGGCAAGTGAGGGACCACCCAGTTGCTTTCAGGAGAATGCCAGTTGACAACTGACTGTAGAATGACAGTATTCTCTTGTATGCATTTTTCTTTATTTTATATAGATTTACACTCAATCTATCAATCAAACCATTGCATATTCACTTTACCCATGAAGAAGACTGGAGTTAGTTGAATAGGACAATATCCCATCCTGTTGCATTTCCGGTCAATTATCAAATAAGTGGTGGCCCTCGTCAACCTTAAATTGCATCTTGTCTGCTTAGTCCTCCTGGGTCCATGGGGGAAAAAAAAGCTTGCTTCTTTCTTGGACTTTCAAAGGGAGTTTTGCTTGAGCAAGAACCACAGAAGAAGCTCAAAAGCATGCATTTTACTCCAAATGTTCTCATACATCCATAATGGAGAATTGTGATGCTTGGATGGCGTCATTCAGGGCATTTGGACCAAGTTCCTCCCTCATTTTGTCTCTCCCCTGTCCCTGTTCCCCCAAAATCCCCACTACTCCTTTCATATATTGTAGAGTGTGAAATTCCACTTTACTTTGGCAAAGTCTTAATTTTCTACCTATTTCCTCACCAACGTTGAAAGGAAAATAAAAATTTAAACTGTGCAAAAGATTAAAGTGCTCTCGTGCTAATGAGAGCCATCTGTTTATTTCTTCTTCCCTTTCTGAAAGTCTATCTCTGTCTGAGTGCTGTCTTTTTTTTTTTATATACCCCCAATAGGTGATGGTGCTGTTGGCGGGGGGGGGTGGAAATCAAAAAGCTTCAGAGGCGTTTTCATGTCTGGAGATGCGGCAAAGAGAGGCATGGGGACGGCAGTTTCCGTTAACGAATTTGTGGCAGAGGAAGAGACAGAAGGGGGATCTCAGGCAATAGAAAAAAAAAAAGGTATTCAAAGGATATGTCTGCTTCAGTGCCCCCTCCCCCATGCCTTTGTGGTGGTTTTCATTTGTTGTTTCTGAATGCTCCTCATAGACCTGATCAACTTGACGTCTGCCATCCTCCTATTCCAACATGACCTAGCGAATGGATGCATCCTCGATTTTATGACATCCATCATTGTTTTAGAACACTGAGCTGAAAAAGGGAGTATGATTTTCACAAATACTTTTGGCAACATTCAAGAGTAGGGATATGTGAGGAATCTGATAGCGGGGGTGAAAATCCAACAGATTTTCTCAACTCAGCTCCACGGATTCCATTCTATCAACCTGATGCTGGCGCCGACTCAATTCAATGTGAGTTGAGCCAACATGCAAGCTTCCATTTTTAAAATGGAACAGTGATTTGCACAATTTTAAAAAAAAAGCCAGGGAAATTTGCACAAAATTTGGGCCTCTGCTCCACGAATTTGCACAAACTGTGGAGCAGAGGCCCAAATTTTGCACAAATCTGAAATTAACTGTCAGAAAATCCAAGGTGGCCAAGGTGGAGTGTGTGCATGCTCATTGAGAGGAGGATGCTTCCATACATCTTATGTTAAATGCTACAATCAGAACAGCAACTCAAATCTAATGAGTTGGTCCCAATTTGCGCAAATTGTGATTTGCGCAAATGGTGCTAGATATACGCAGTTCTTGGCTCCAATTTTGCACAAATATTTCACGGAATTTGATTTCACAGAAGCCTAATGCCCATCCCCGACTCAGCCTGCTTTTGCCTGTCAGGTCAGAAATGTGTTGAAAGTCTGCTGCTGAGCTCCAATGGAATGAGTTTTCCAGTGTCGCACAACCCCTATCAGGAGCACCTTTTTGATGTTGTTAGATGATTATGACGATGATTTATCCTGCCTCTTCTCCAAGGAGCTCAAGTCACCCTACATGCCCCCACACTTTAGTTTCACAACAAGCCTGTGAAGTAAGTTAATTTGTGACGTATTTTATGCTGTTTCTAACATAAAAAACAAAGCGCCGCTTACGCAAAACGTGGCCGTTTTAAGGACGCTTCCCCTGTTTTTTACATAAATAACATAGCGCTGGGGACCCGGAAGTGTAGTGCTGGGGACCCGGAACTTCCTTTCCCCGTCTCATCTCACGAGGATGTGAACCAAGGCGGGGAAAGGTAAGTCGTGTGGAGCTCGGGGTGTGTGTGTTGATCGGGGCGCGTTTGCCCTGCTTCCACCCCCCCGATCGAGCTCCAAGCACATCCCTACGAGTTTATTCCATTGCTTGAACGACTACATGCGCAAACAAAAAGAAACAAACAAAAATACTTCCAGCGACCTAAGATCCGCTATCCGCTAACTAGGAAAGCCAAATTTGCAGAAATGAAGTTCCTACAGCACTGAAAGCAATTTGCACATGGGCATGCATCACAGCAGCTGGAAGATTCCTTCCACTTTTTATTGCGCAATTAGGGAGATTGGACAGATGTTCAATGTCACTCATTCCCCTTTTTGTGCTGGTATTGATCCTTGCCATTCATCGCTCAGCTCCCCATTTGGCCGCATGAGACATTAATGGTTCTATTTTTGCTTCAGTGGCAGCACACGGCAATCATCTGTGAATGGATTGCACACAAGGTCAGAGACTTAATGTTTCTGTGCAGTCAAAGAACAGGGAATCCTCTTGGAGGAACATATGAGAAATTCACTTCACTTCATTTTTGAACAGGATTGACCCAGTTTGCACCTTCCAGATGGAGCACGGACTCGGATGCAATCTGTGGTCGAAGTCTATATATTTTTGAGCTTGCAATGTTATTCGCAGACACCCCCCCACCCCCACCCCCAAAATTTGTCCTTGACAGCATGTGCACATTCGAAAAATGCACACAAATACACCTTGATCAATGGGAGAAGAATGCGCAAATTTCAAAGATGGACATATATTTGGGAAAAGATGGATGAAAGATGTGTACATTTGGGAAAAGATGGATGAAAAAATACACTGATTTTCGTGTGAACACCCCCCCCCCCAAAGCTGGCAATTTGTTACAGAGAACTTCAGTGAGCTCGGGTTTTGCTGATTCACACAAACAACCCTAATGCGATGGGAGCTGCTGCGGTGAGTGGTGATGTTTTCAGGAGTGGGTGAGTCCAGACTGCGCCACCAGACCCTGCATGGACTAGGATTAGAGATGGTTGAGAAATTGGTTCAGTGTGTATATAATGTGACCTTACCTAATTTTGCACTTTCAAAAAAATACCCAAACCAAAACTCAATTATCCTTCAAAATGCACACCTCTGCAATGGGGTTGGCCATGATGAAAACAGAATGCTGGACTAGATAGGCCTTTGGTCTGATCCACCATGGCTCTCCTCATGTTCTTGTGCATCATGGTAGCACAGGAAGTCCTAAACCTCCTGCATGCAAAACACAGCCGCTACCACTGAGCTTTTTATCTTTTCTATATCAGGCTATATGATATATTAGATGTGCTATGTCTACTTCTGGTTTCATCACAGAATCGAGATCCAACCACTACACAAAGAGCATTTCCTTCCCTGCTTATCCACTATATAACCACTAGGTGGCACTGTGGTATAGCGGAATAGTGCAATCACACAAGAGGAGAAAGTGTTTTCTTTCACTATACAGAAATAATACCACATTTTCCATATATATATATATATATATATATAAGTGCTGTTTAAAAATAAGCAAAACTGGAGGGTCACAATATCATCTAAGAACCCATAAACAACTGTGAGCAGGGAATGATGGGCGCACAATACATGCCTCATGTAGAAAAACTCATAGTCTCTTCCTGAACTAAAGGCATGCAGTTCAATCCCCTGCCTCCAAGGTCATCTCAAATAGTAAGATTCCACTTCTCATGGTTCTATAGACAGGGCTGATTCAAACAGGATGCTGCCTTGGAACCTGGGATTTTGCATGCAAAGCACATGCCCTATCACTGATTTACACTCCTTTCCTTTAAAAAAGAGCTAAGATTCCAGTCCTCATGGTTCTGAATAAAGGGCTGATTTAAATAGAAACACAAGAAGCTGCCTTAGACTGAGTCAGACCCTTGGTCCATCTAGTCCAGTACTGTTGACACTGGCTGGCAGCATCTCTCTAGGGTTTCAGGCAAGATTCATTCCTAGCCCTACCTGAAGCTGCCCGGGATTGAACCTGGGACCTTCTGCATGTGACGCAGGTGCCCTACCACTGAACTACAACCCCTTTCTGTGTCAACAAACCCCACTGTGTCTTCCCTCCCACCCTCGGGACAATGCCATTGCCCACATATGATCAGAGAGATGTGGCATCAATGGGTCGGGGGGGGGGGGTCTTCGCCACTATGGGAGGTAGCCTAGCTTCATTTCCCAAGGCTTGCTTCTGGGCCTGTTTGTCGCATACTGGCATGCTCCAATGGAAAACAAAGTTTTTCGATCACTGTGACAGACAAACCAAGACTCTCCCGTTGTTCCTGGCTATATACCTCCTTTATTTTATACTGCATGAATTCTCTCGCCTCCTCAGTGCTTCATCCCCTTTCAATCTTTATATGCTGTTACCCCGCCACTGCTCAGCCAAAATGCAGCCCATTCTTCCAATCTTTCCTTCCGTGCTGGGATCCCCACTGCCCGGTTTCCTCTGAATGAGCTCCAGTTCTTCTTTGGAGTGCCTCTGATTCCAGGCAGCTGACAACATCTGGGCTGGAAGTCTGTGTTCTGCAGCCAGGGACACCCCTGTTCTCTATTCTTTGTGTGAGAGTGTGTGCGTGATCCAAGCCAACATTATGAAGAGGTTTTCAGACTGGTGATGCCTGTGTCAGTGGGGCTCCTTATCCATTGCAGTGTTTATTCTGAGCTTTATAGGAGCTCTCCGTGGTGCTGTACTCCATCCTCAAAATAGGTTCACCACCATGCATGGCTCCTATGAAGCTCAGAATAAAAGCTGCAGTGGATAAGGAGCCCCACTGACATAGGGGTCACCAGCCTTCCCTGATGAAAAGAAGCAATTTCCCTGGGACCAATTTGAATACAGAGTACAGGTTCTCACTAAAAGTCTCTTTCCCCTTGTGTCAGAGACAGTACCCTCTGGGCTGTCTCCATCTCCTAGGGCAGGGGTGGGCAACATAGATTTTATAGATCATAGAGTTGGAAGGGGCCTACAAGGCCATCGAGTCCAACCCCCTGCTCAGTGCAGGAGACTAGAGGAGGGGTCTCCCATCCAAGTAATCACCAGGCCTGACCCTGCTTGGCTTTCCACGCTCAGACAAGCTGAGCCAGCGTGAGCCACAGGCCATGGTACCCCCACAGATCTTTTGAATTACTAGTCCCATAATTCCTCACCCTTGACACTGCTGGCAGGGGCTGATGGGAGTTGTGGTCCATCTGGAATGCACTGGCTTGCCTGCCACTGACTTAGGGATATGGAATCCATCCCCGCCACCCCTCAGAGAATGACACTACTCCAGGAGTGCAGAACCTCAGGCTTGAGGGCCGAATCCAGCCCCCTGGGGATCCAGAGGCCCAGGCCTCTTTCCCCTGGCCCCACCATAAATCATTTGGTAGTTTCCTGGATTTTGTGCAGCCCCCTCCCCCATTCTAAACAGTTTCAATTCCTTTCCTAAGGGGTTACTTACTGGCAGTAAGAACTTTACACAAAGTTCTGAGGTCTGGGGTATTTTGGCTCCACCCCTTTTGCCTTAGGCCCCACCCACTACTGGAATGCAGCTTGGAAGAGCTTCTCCAAAAGGGAATTCTGCCCTTGGGCTGAAAGAGATTCATCGCCCCTGCACCACCATCATCTCTCAGCTTCTCTTAAAATTACTGAGAGATTTTAGGCAAAAATGAGTCACCTTGGGAAATTTTGGTATGCATATGAACATACACCAGCTCACCTGTCCACCTGCCTCTAAGGTACAGTTCAGGGGCAGCGTTTGCCCGGACCACAGAAGTGGACAGGCCACACACTGTGTGATGGGCAGATGAGGCGGGATTATTGAGACTTGCCATTTAGGGCTATGGGACGTCTGGGGGTGGAGGCATGGGTTCCTGCTGAGGTGGCCCTGTTGTCATCTACATGGAATTGTGGGGCCTGCAGGTGTAGTGATGCATGGAGGCCTCCCTCGACACCTGGAAAGGTGTGGCAACTAGGAAAGGAGTCATGATTGAAAGACGAATCATTTTCTCATTCATTCACGTTGCCCTCACTATCACTTCACTTGCCCTCAGTCGTGTCAACTTACAGCTGGACCTGATTGGCTGTGTAGCATTGCGACGTCATCACCCCTCTCAAAATGTGATGCCTGATCTGGTGGGATCACTCCCGTGATAAATCCAGGAAGAAGGACAAAGCAGCATGGATGGAGCAGGGAAATGGCACCGGAACTATAGCAGTCAGGGCAAATAATGGCACCAGAGAGAACAGAGCAGGGAACATTGGATATTTATACCATGTAAATTGTCATTTCGGGGGGGGGGGGAGTCTACCCTTCCAAGTTCCAACATTGCTAGTTTTTAACCATCACCCTCACCCCACGATAAAAAAATAGAGAATATTTGGTATAACTCTAGCCACGTACATATGCCTGGAGAGAAAATTTTGTATGCAAGAGACCCAGCAGGCAATTAAGCACAACTGTCTGTCAAAAACTCCACTGGAATACGTCCAATGCATCAGCTTAAGACGGACGCTCCTATTCATTAACTTGGACTGGGAGCAAAGAGATTTCAATAGCCACATGCAGACTGAACCTTGGTTTTCAGATCCCATCTGAAGGATAAAAATAAAATAAAAAACAATGTAAAGAAAAGTCAAAGTAAATGAAACAAGAAAGTCAACAGAGAAGAAAGCCCACAATCTTTACCGGGAGACATGGAGCCACTGAAAGAAACACAGTGCACGCTACACATGAATAATAAGAGGAAACTGGTTGGGCCTGTCTCACGGGCAGTTTGTTTTGTCTTCCTCTTTCACTTGGTAGGTCTGGCTGTTGTGGTGGTGCATGTTGCAGACAGAGGAGTCCTTGTGGAAAACGGGGGGGGGGGGAGATGGTTTTCCCTTTCTGGAAAGATGTGGACCAGCAGGTTTTTGGCTTCACATGCAGGGTCTAGGGTTGTGTTTATAGATGAATGCTTACCACTGAATGAATTGCAGCATCAAGAGATGGGCTATATATAGCCTCCAAAGAACTACTTTAGGTGTCACCACTGTTTCTCCTCCTGCTTGAATGGTAAATAAAGGAAGCGTGTGCTAATTAGGGATGGGTGAAGAATTCATTCCATTCAGTATTTTTTAAAATAGATTTATCTGATATGCACCACCTGGAACCAACTGCAGAATCAGGCAAAATTTCTGCTCAGAAATCCATATGTTTTGGAGCTTCAGATATGTTCTGCAAAAGAGAAGGAAAAAAGTCCTCAACAACATGTGCAAACAACGGTGTGCACACTTCTAAAAGTCACACAAACACACTTTAGTCAACACATGCATACAAAAATGTGTATATTTTGGGGGGGGGAAAGGCACACAAAATATGCATATATTTGAAAAATGCATAAAAAAATACATACAGATTTCTGTGCTGGGGAAAAACACACGCCACCCCTGTATAATGAAACTAGACTGGAATGAGCTTGGTGATGGAAAACGGAGAACCTTGAAGACATTGAGATTTGCAGATTCAGCCACCCCTCATTGTGTTTTGGGACCTGGGGGTTGGCAAGAATGGAAGGAGCCACGGGTTCTTCTCCAAGCCTGAGAAGAATCTCAGGGCTGATACAGCTGATCTCTCTATGCATGTGAGCTTTTACAGGCCCTAAAGGTTCATTTCTGAGCCTCAGCTCGGAGGAGTTCACTGGCATTTCTTGTTGGTTGGGACAGTGAATCCATTGCAGTTTTCTCTGACATCCTTACCTGAAACCCTGGAAAGCTGCTGCCAATCCGTGTCAACAATACTGGGCTAGATCGACCAATGGTCTGACTCTGTATAGGGCAGCTTCCTATGTTCTTGAGTGTTGGTGTCTCCTCCTATGTTCCTAGAATGTAAGCTTTAAAATTCAAATTCACATGGCAAATGTGAAATTTTACCTTAACATTCAAAATGAAGCTAATTCAACTCGGTCGAAGAGGAGTAGCAACTCCAGGGGGCTCTTGGCAGTGGGCCCCTGCTGGGGTGTGGGCCCTTGGCAGGTGCCCAACTATGCCTACCCTTGATCCCAGCCCTGATCCCAAGATCTCCGCTACTGGATTGGTCCCTTCAGGTAAGACCCCCCATAGAGTTTTACCCTCACAGGCAGCCAGTAAAGGAGGGTCCTCAGCTCTTTCTTGCTCTTGTGAACCAGCTCAAGTCACGGCCACCCCCATGACATTGCCTTTCAAGGCATTCTAACACTTGTCAGGAGGGAAATGTCACTTGAGGAAATGTCAAATCTCCTTCCTTTTGCAAGGTCGGAAAGTTAACAGCCTTGCTAAAACCGTTCTAAAGATTACAGGAAAGGTCTATGATATGCAAATTCTTTAGCCACACATCTGACCACATTAAAAATGCTCTCTCTCTCTCTCTCTCTCTCTCTCTTATGCTGCAACAGCCATTTCAATGGATTTTTTTAAAAAAGGGATTTCGACTAATTCATAGCTTTCCCACAACTTAGTGCGTTCCAATGGCATCACCTTTCTGACCTCTCCGTTAGGAGAGTTTCAAGCCCATTCTGGCAGTAATTGCTAAGTGAAAGGCTTGATGTGACATTTCCACCGTAAGGTGTCTAGCTATGCTGCCATGGATGCCAATAGTATTCAACACCATGTTGTGCTTCAGAGATAGCTATACTGAGATACATCTCTCTGATGTTACTCAGATGTGTAAACCACCTGCTTTAAGAACCGCCTGCTTTAAGAACAAGAAAAACCTGAACACTCCTCAAAACTCTTATAGATGTCTTTGTCTTTATAAATTGAGCTGGAATGAAATTCTGTTAATTGGCCTTGGAATTTCTAACAGGAATAGTTGGAGGCTCACTTTGGGCAATATTTAGTGTAGACCTAGCATGAGCACACAGCATACTTGGACAGATGCTAGGTCTCACTGCCCCAGCAGGGCTTATCTCTGCACTGAGCTTTAAAGATCCCCCGGTGCTCTGATCAGCACCAAGCGTCTGGGTCCAGGAACCATCATTTTAATTCACCAAGCCAACGGACCATCGCTCAGAAGCAGAACAACAGTTTTTGCAATGCAGAAGGTCCTAGGACCAATCCCTGGAATGAGCAGGGAAAAGGATCATGTAACAGTTGATATGAAAAGCCTCTCCTTGAGAACCTGGGCAGCTACTATCAGAGCAAACCGGAGTTGATGGAACACATAGTCTGACCTAATATTAGGTGGCTTCCTATAAAGCTAAGCCTAGTTGGCCTTCTGCGTTGCCTGGTCAACAGAAGAGTGCCTTCTGGCTACACATCAGGCTTCAACTCAAACCCTCAACTCCAGCAACTAACCTTGGGGATCCTGCATGGGAGATCACACACTCTAGGGCAAGGGTCCAGAATGTCAGGTCCTGGGGTGAAATCTGGCCCCTTCCCCAGGATCCCAATCCTTCCCTGCAAGCTTCCCTAGATGGCTATGACCCCTTCCCCTGCCCGTACTCTCTTTTCCCCAATGACCAATCATTTAGTGGTTCCTCAGCTTTTGTTGCAGTTTTCCCCCCTTTCTAGCAGTTTGGAATGCCTTTCCTAAGGCTTAGTTAGCAGTAAGAGCTTTAAACTAAAATATGCTGGTGCGTTTGGCCCTTCCCCTTTTGCCTTTGGTTCCACCCACCACTGACATCTAGCCCGAGACCTTCTGCAAAATGGAATTCAGCCCTTCGTGCTGAAAGAGGTTCAGCACTCCTTCTCTAAGGTCTAGATCTAGGTTTAGCCATGACCCTGTCCTGTTATTGATGCTATTGGCAACTTGACTGCTGCCGGGCCCATGTTTAAGGACCTTGGGGAGAAGATGCCAAATGAGGCAAGGGATATAGATAGATAGATAGATAGATAGATAGATAGATAGATAAATAGATAGATAGATAGCTAGAGATAGAGATAGAGATATATATGCAATTTACAGACCAAGATGGATTTCCCCAATCAAATAGACAGGGCCCTTTCTGTCTCAGGACTCTGTCACTTACGAGATGCCACAGATATGGGATTGAGTGCCACTTTGCTTTATAGCGCAGTCAATAATGGATAAGCACTTGTTTCATATTTAACTTAAGGAAATTGATCTCATTATGTCCAATTATACTTGTCTGTGATTCATGATACTCAAATAAATGGGAAAGCGTCCAAATGGATGTCCACGCCATTGATGAGCCTGACCTCTCTTTACATAATCCCATAAAATATGTCCTTCCCAATGTTGAATTGATATAAGCACCATTTAATGCACAATACTTTGTTGAAATGATGGAGGAGGAGGAGGAGGAGGAGGAGGAGGAGGAGGAGGAGGAGGAGGAGGAGGAGGAGGAGAAGAAGAAGAAGAAGAAGAAGAAGAAGAAGAAGAAGAAGAAGAAGAAGAAGAAGAAGAAGAAGAAGAAGAAGAAGAAGAAGAGATTGATTAATTAGGTGCTCCTTGGATTAGCATTATACTGTGACAGAGATGCACTCTGGAAGGATTAATTCAAGGACTGAGGATGGGGGCCCTATGTTGTTCTCACTGTAGATGAAGTCATACTGTGGAGGACCGGGACTGGTCCTTTGTGTGAGTTCGGGACTTAAAGGGTTAACCGGCACTGAGAAAATGCCCTTTATGTGGCTGCTGTGAACTTTAAACCCAACCACGACGAACCATTGACAGTGAATCGCACTGAATCGTATTGAGACAGAAAACAGCGTATGTTTACAATGCCTTTAATGGAGCGGAACTAATAGACTACCAGGAATTTCACACTATAAACAACAGAGTCCATAAAAATCACTGAAGCGTATAACTTCAATACACATATGAGGTATAGGCTTGCGTAATACAGAGAGAATAACGCCACATTAGAGAATCTGACTTACTAAACTAGCATAGCGGTCCGTGTAGCCGGTCTCCGGGTGCCGCTCCTGGGGTTGGAAGTAGCTTGGTCCTTACCAGAGCCAGGGACCTGATCCGTGCCAGCCTGCACCGTGTTTCCAACAACACTTTGTTCTTCAGGACGTGCTTTTTCTACCCTCCCTTGCCCCCTCCCCACCCTTGATGACCAGGTGGGCTGGTTCCACCCTGCAGGGTGGTGGCGCCTCTTGGTTGCTGGCACCTCCTGGATACTTTGGGGTACTTTGCAGCTCTTTGAGACTGCACTCCCCACCTTCCGCCCTATTGAGGGTATGCAGATGTAGCTATGCAGATGTAGCTATGTACAACCGGTCTGCCCAGAACTGTGTCTCCTGTGCCCCAGGTGGGGATTATGCAGACAGATGGGGGGAGAGGGGTGGCAGTGAAAAGGGGGGAAATATGTCAGGGTTCCAGGCTTTCTCTCCACACATACGATCAGCTTGAGATTAGCCAATTGTCAGCATAAGTTTTGTTGACACAGGATCCCCAGGATCAGGAATGCTCTGTGGGCAGGTGAGCCAGGAGCAGGGAGCTAGGAGCCGTGGGACCAGCCAGTAGTCAGTCTAAAGAGTAAGTCAAAACTGGAGGACAAACATGGGGGCAGGACTGAGGTGCAAGCCAGATGCCAGGACCAAAGAATGATTCAAAATCAGGATATGGATGTATGAGAGCTTCCGCGCGGAGTGGAGCAAGCGGCGCAGAAAACGCTCCGCGCTGCTCAGAAGAGCGGGATCGGGCCACCGCCACGGAGGACCGAGCCGCAGAGAGCTTCGAGCCCAGGTAGGACTCTAAATACATCCCTAACAGGAGACAAACCAGGGAACAGGATCAAGGAGCAAGGCAGAAATCAGGATCAAAGAATAACCAAGAATACGGAACCCAACAGAGCTCAGGAAGGCTTTGTTGTTTGAGCAAGGCTTAACTGGAGCAAGAAGCTCTTATCCTCCTTCCTGTTCAGGAGGATCCAATGGCCAACCTGACTATTTATTTATTTATTATATTTATACCCCGCCTTTTTTCCTGCAAGGAACCCAAGGCGGCTTACATAATCTTCCTCCTCCTCCTCTCCATGTTATCCTCACAACAACCCTGTGAGGTAGGTGAGGCTGAGAGTCAGTGACTGGCCCAAGTCACCCAGTGAGCTTCATGGCTGAGCGGGGACTTAGAGCCTGGATCTCCCGAGTCCCAGCCCAACACTCTCACCACTATGCTACACTGGCTGACTAGGCAGAGTCATCCCAAGGCTGGAGGATATGTCGCTGAAAAAGCTGCCACCTGCAGTTCAAAGGTTTGCCATGAGAGGAAGGTGTACACAGATCCAGCAGTGTCTGACAGCCAGCCAGAAGAAGTGCTTGCAGTCCTCTGATTGAAAGCTAGGACATGGCTAGCAGAAATGGCTGTTAGGGTCATGTTAGTTGTACAGCCATAGCCTGACACTACAGTATCTGAAGAATACCCTTCTCCCATGCTCCCGCCTTCAGAAATGGTGACTGGGGACAGACACTCTTCTATGGTGATGCCATGACAGTGGGGCTGGTGATTATTTACATCCATTCCCCCCCCCCGCTAACAACATCTACAGTGGCTTAAATAAGGTCCAATAACCCCCAAATCCAAAATAAAACTACACAATGGCAGTGTTAAGATAACATACAAAAACCAGAGTAGTCCTTAAAAGCAGCTAGCTGTTCAACAGTAAAAGCTGGCTGAAATAAAATACTACTACTACTACTACTACTACTACTACTACTATCATCTTAAGCAAACACCTATGAAGAAGGAGCCCATCAGGTATCCACAGAGGGGGATCTCAGAGCGTTGGTGTCCTGACTAAAATGGCCCTGCCTCTTGTACTAGATCTCATATAATGATAGGAGACAGACCAAGGCCTCAGAAGCTTCTGACCTAGTGAAGGGGCAGAGAATTTGCAGCCTCCCAACCAGCATGGCAAATGGTCAGGGAAGTTCTGCGCTTGGAGGTATCTGTGGTTCTGAGAACTCTGGCTACCTTGCTCCATGGGCTCCTGAAGTGAAGACAAGGCAGAACAGGGGAGGAGCCAGGCTGATGGAGTGGACCTTAATGTCTTGGCTTTCCCTCTGATGCAACCAGGAAAAATGGCTACTGATGGATGCTACTGATGGATGCAGTTCTCCAGTGGGAGGAGCAAGTGGCAGCTTGCCCCAACTGAGCCAATGGAGGGGGGTGCTCAAAGTCTCACCTCTCCCTCTGGGACAATCCAGTGGAATCCATCAGCCTGCTGATGATATGTTTCCACTCTTGGTCAGAGCCCAGGAGATGTGACAAGCTATCATTTCTTTTGGATTCCCTACTGGGTCATTTTATGGATGGATTCCCTGGGAAAAAAAACATTTTTTGACATTAGATATATTAGATGCATTTCTCTTGTCCACCCACTGCCGCTGGGGTGGTGTGGTGAATATCGTTGTGCTATCCCGTTTCCCCAAAGGCTCAGTGTTTGCTGAGTGAACACAGAGACAGGATGACAGGAAAACAAGGAATCGCTCAAGTGGCACAAATCTGACAATCTCCATTTTTGGGTCCATTTGGAATCTAGAAAGTGACCTGTTTAAGAACAGGTCACTAGGGACCTGGCTGGCAGACTGTTGAAAACTTTACTGTTGTGAGGAAACTTTGTGTCCATCTTGAACTGCCTCCCCCAATGTGGGTGCCCTCCAAATGTCTTGGTCATCAACTCCTATCAGTCCCAGCCAGCATAGCCAATGGTCAGGAAAGCTGGGAGCTGTAATCCAAAACATCTAGAGGGCACCAGGCTGGGGAGGGCTGATCCAGCCCAACCAACACAGGAGGGGCTGTACCACAGTGGTAGAGCCCCTGCTTTGCAGGCAAACGTTCCCAGGTTCAATCCCCGCCGGCATCTCCAGATAGGGCTAGGAAAACTCCTGCCTGAAACCCTGGAGAGCCATGGCTGCCAGTCAGCGTCATAAATACCAGTCTAGATGGACCAATGGTCTAACTTGGTAGAAGAAGGCAGCTTCCTAGATTCCTATGTTTCAGAAGACAATTCTGAACTAGAATCAAAACAACATTTCTTTCCCCGCCCCCACTAATCTCCTCAGAATATCCTTCTCTTTCAAGTGTTGATGTCGAATATACTCCAAGTGTTTGTTGGGATATTCACTAAATAATTGACGTCTATTTTTTGACATACCATGATACAGTAATACCTTGGATTGCAAGCATAATTCGTTCCAGAACCATGCTTGTAATCCAAAACACTCTTATATCAAAGCGAGTCTCTGGCGGGCGTGAGCGGGGCCGATTTTTCAGTCTGCTACGCCCGCTCGAGGCGAGCGTTTACATCCCTACGACTTGTATTGCAAGACGTCGCTTGTTTATCAAGTCAAAATTTATTTTAAAAAATTGCTTGTCTTGCAAAACGCTCTCAGACCAAGTTACTTGCAATCCAAGGTGTTACTGTATTTGATTTCAGTATTTCATATCTGACATTGGAAATTTAACAGGATTCGGTAGTTGATGTGCAATGATGGTATTTTGTACTGGACAGCAGATAGGTTAAGGTGACATCATAGTCAACACCTGGCAGAACACAACCAAGAGAGGCTAACCATTTGAGTTAGCTTCATTTTGAATGTTGAGGTAAAATTTCACATTTGCCATGTGAATCTGCATTTTAAAGTTTACCGTCTAGAAACATGGGAGACACCAGCACTCAAGAACAAAGGAAGCTGCCGTATACGGAGTCATGCCATCAGTGGAATCTAACCCAGTATTGTTGACACTGATTGGCAGCAGCTCTCTAGAGTTTCCAGTAGGGACGTCGGAGAAAACTGCAATGGATTCAAATGGGTTCAGAGTTCTATGATGCTGACATGTGGATTCCGCAACGGACCAGCTTTTTCTGAGTCGCACAGACTCTGTGGACTTCCAGAACATTTTTTTTTTTAAAAAAAAAAACTTTTTGGGTGGATTTGTGAAAATTCACACGTGTATTTTCACAAGTGGAATGAAATTCTCGTACATTCCTAAAAAAGTTCCGATTCCGTTAATGGGTGGACAATGGGATGAAAGATGCCCGACAATCTGTGAAACACAGACAGAATGGATTTAACAAAATCAGCATATCCCTTGTTTGTCTATTATTTATTTATTTGTAGTATTTATATAGTGCTCAGCATAATCAGCATAAACCCCTACACATGTAAACCCTAAGTGGTTTACAATAAATACATAATATTTATTTAACATATAAATATTAAAATCACATTTAAAATACATTTTTAAAAATTCAATACTACTACTACTAATGATGCTGATGCTGATGCTGATGATGAAAATAATAATAATAATAATAATAATAATAATAACAACAACAACAACAACAACAACAACAACAACAACAACACAGAGCAATACAGGAGCAGTAAAATGGAACAGCCTGATTAATTTAATTACAAGCCAGGGAAAGCCTGGGTGAAGAAGTACATTTTCTGGAGGCGTTAGAAAGATGCCACATTTTCTGCCTCCCAAACTGCACGAGGGAGAATTTTCCAACGGATGCTGCTACTCGTTTCAGGCAGGCTTCTTTTCTAACCCCACCTGGAGATGTCAGAGATCAAACCTGGGACCTTCTACATCCATGCAAAGCCACTGAGCCACAGTGTCTCCCTCTGTGAAACTGATTTGCAAACACTCACTTCTACTCTGGCTTGGGCCTCTTTCATAGTGTCACACACACACACACACGCACACACACTGCTCAGAAGTGGTGGATGACAAGTCATCAGATAAGACTTTCCCTCATGCTGTTTACCAGTGGGAAAGAGTTTGAAAAAACAACAACAGCAACCCTGCCAGCCTTGATACCCCCTAATGAAGACAACATCTTAAACTGAGGGGCTTTTGATCCCTCCAGCTTCTTCTAGACTCTGGAGGCCATGTGGTTTCCTCAGACAACCCCTACACATGAAATGAATCAGGAACTCATCAGAATGTCCCGCTATGGTGCGCCGTTGGTCATGTTTTCAGTTTTGGCAAGCGAAGGCTGACTAACACAACACAGTGGCAAACAGGATAAGCCTGATCAGGATGTGACTGTGTTTGCTGGAGCTCCATGGGACACCCTGCCCACGTCCAAAGGCATTTCTTTTGCTCTGTGTAGGTGACTTGGGCACCAGAGAGAACACATGGCATGTGATATTTCTTCACATCACACGAGTTTGATCAGCTCACTCACGATGGGTTTTGGCCTGTTCTGTATAAAGCCTCAGTGTTCTTAAGCGTACTGTTCCAGGAATGACAAACGTCTCCTACCACCTTCTTCTGGGAGTCTGAATTTTCACCCTTCATTTCCAGTAATCTGGATGTTTAGAGCAAACGCGGTGAGAGTCAGTGTGATTTGGAGGAGAGCCCAAGTACAAAATCTTCCTTAACTCTGATGCTCCCTGCTTGACCCTCAGTCACTCTCCCTCTTGGAGTAACCTACCACACAGGGTTGTTGTGAGGATTGAATGGATGAGGAAGCCCCATCATGTGCCCAGTGCCAGTTACAAAAACTAAGGCTACACTGAATAAAATGTTGCATCTGGCATCGAAACTTATTGTGTTTAGTAGGGCTAGAATCTTTTTCCTTCAAGCCCCTTAGACCATGCAATGTCCACTTCTTTAAAATATTCCCTTGTTCACCAATTGCTCTTCTCCCCTATCCTCTCATGCCCTCTCCTTTCCAAATTAGCAACATGGAGGATCCCATCCAGTCAGGGACCACAGAGTGGACAGGATGATGTCAGGATCTGACACCTGGCGGTGTTATCACTGGACATCATTAAATAAAATCACGTGGCTTAACACAATCCATCAGCTTTAGTGAGGGCCAATTAGATTTGAAAGAAGTGGGATGGGGGGCATCCAATCACATAATAAGGCTGTAATCCTGTGGTCTCTGGAAGGGCATGCCAAGGGCCATAGGTCAGAGCAGAGCTCCCTCTTTGCCCACAGAAAAGGAGGACTCTGGATGATGAAGGAGGTCCATCCTTGCAAACAGGGGCACTGCTAGGCCTGGTCCCATAGGGTATTTTCCCAGAGCCCCAGGATTTATTTCGCAGAACCCTGCGTGCTGCCAGTGGAAAACCAAATGCAGCAGGGCTTGCCACGTTTTTGAATGAAGCCAAAGAATAATACACACTCCATCTAAAGAGGAGGGCCCTCAGAAGATGATTAAGTTGAAGGCCATGGAGAGGGTTCATAATGTGGTAATGCATGATGTCATGACATATTGCTCAATTACAAACTAGATGCCACTCTTGCATGGACATATATATACACACACACACACATATATACACACACACACACACACACACAGACAGACATTTGGTCTGCCTTTGTTGAAGCTTTTGTATAATTGATACATTTGGATTTATGCTGTTATTTGGATAGTTACATATCAGTAATTGTTAATTCCAGGGTCTTTCCCCACTCCCCATTTCTGATTGCTTTGTTTTGGTGGAATTCACAATAAAAAAGAAATGAAAAAAACAACAACATACGGTACCCTAAAAAACCACAATTACAAAATACAGCTTGCAAGATTAGGGATGTGTGAGGAATCTGATAGGGGGATGAAAATCTGATGGATATTCTTGACTTGGCCCTGAGGATCCCATTCCATCTAAAATTATCTAGCTGCACAAGCCCAGCAGGAGTTTTGGATTTGGCAATTCCTCCAGCTCGGATTCTCCCGCTCCCATAGGATTGCCCTGTAAGGCTGCAATCCTATGCACACTTTCCCAGAAGTAAGCCCCAATGGACTCACACAATGAGACTTCCTTCAGAGTAGACATCGGATCACACTGCAAGTGAACATCAGTGCACAGAGTGCTGAAAAATGGAGGCATTTGGTGGAGAGGCACTGCCCAAAACGTACATTTAAAAGAAAACATACTAAGAGTGAGTCATTTTGGTGCTGGCAAAAATCACTTGGGTTCAAAAGGAGAACAAAAGGTAATCATCATCTCTCTCTGTGCGTCTCTGTCTCTGGCACACAACTGACCATACTGTTCTGGAATCTGCTTTCCATTAGGGATACTTATCTTCCAAAAAATGGAGACAGTCAGAGAGACCAAATGCAGCAGGCCTGCTCGGGAATTCTTTTCAATGGCCTGTGTCAGGTAGAGAGGTGACTATCAAAGCCTCCTCCATTTCAAAGTGCAATTCAACTTTAAATAAATAAATAAATAAATAAATAAATCAGGCATGGCTGCCTTGATGACTACATCGTGTCGCAGCTGAACACAACCTAACAGGGAATGTAAGCACCAATTTTTTTGCTCTGGGCTAAGGGACATCTGTTCTTTTGCAGATGTTCCACCACAAATCAAGAAACTCTTCTCTTCCCTGCATGACCCAGATTTATCATATCTGCTTTTTTTCCTCTCGCCAAGTGTCCAGAAAGGACAATACCCTCCAGCGCTGGGATTTTACTTCTGTTCTGATTGCTCTGGAACAAAAAAAAAAACACCCTACACTGATGTGACAGAAAACCTGAGTGCGATGGATGGGGTATTCCTTTCCCCCCTTTTCTCAATTTATTATCCACACATGACACTCATGCTGTTTCTGGCTTGGAGCAGCTTCCACTCTCTTTTTCATTTCACTGGATCAACACTTGCCTCATCAGGTCTCCACTACAACAGCACAGCTCAGTAGGAGAGCACATGCTTTCCATGCAGGAGGTCTCTGGTTCAATCCCCGGCTTCTCCAGGTAGGACTGGAAAAACTCCTGCCTTCAACCCTGGAGAGCCATTGCTGGCAGTTGGGTGTTGACATACTGGGCCAGATGGACCCAAGGCTCTGACTCAGTATACTGGGAGCGTCCTATGCTCCATCAAACCCATAAGAATACTTGATTCACACTTACTTTTCATGGAAGGAACCGTAGCTCAGTGGATAGAGCGCCTGCCTTGCATGCAGAATGTCCCAGGTTTGATCCCTGGCATCTCCAGGTGGGGCTAGGAAAGAATCCTGTCTGAAACCCTAGAGAGCTGCTGCAAGTCAGTGTTGACAATATTGGGCTAGATGGAGCAAGGATCTGACTCAGTGTAAGGCAGATTCCTGTTTCTATGTGCCTAATGGCATCCTCCTGTGCTTAATTCATTCTCCTATGTATTCCCAGGCATTCAACATTCCCCCAGATTTTCACATTTTGCCACTCAGATGTTGAATGTGACTATTTATTCAAATTCACGCGATGAATGTGGAATTTTAACTTAAAACGTGAGTGCTTTAGGCACATCAGGATTTCCTGATCCTTTTCGGCAAGCACTGGGTGTGACATCACATCTTTAGCTTTCACCCACCAAATACTGTAAGTTAACATGCCAGCTCTCAAATTCTGCCAGCTACTCTACTCCATTGCATGTCACCCTCCACCACACCAAGCTTGGATCACTGTCTTATGAATGCACCATCAATTTCAGAATACATTGTGAGCTTCAACGCATGCACAGTAGACATCTGAAGTTTCTAAACTGTGGGATTTCTGTGCATGCGTGGAGTTGGTTGGTTTAAGCCTTTTCTTTCAGGAGGAAATTTTATGATGTCACTCAGGAGTGTCAAAAATTTATCCTCCATATATTGATCAGCAACAGCAAGTAAAAAAGGCCATAGACGAGGTTTGTAATGTGGTGATGCGCAATGTCATGACATATTGCACAATTACAAACTAGATGCCACTCTTGCATGGACATATATACAGACATTTGGCCTGCCTTTGTTGAAGCTTACGTATTATGCATACAATTGGATTTACGCTGTTATTTGGGAATTTACATACCGGTATCAATAATTGTTAATTCCAGGGTCTTTCCCCCCCCTGTTTCTGTTCATTTTGTTTGCCTGTTTGTTTTATTTTGTTTTGTTTTGGTGGCATTCACAATTTAAAAAAGGAAAAAAAAAACACAATTACAAACTATAGCTCCCCAAATTAGGGATGTGTGAGGAATCTGATAGGGGGATGAAAGTCTGACGGATTTTCTTGACTTGGCCCTGTGGATTTCATCCCATCAACCCTGTGCAGGCATTGACTCAATCTGATGTGAGTCAAGCCAGCACATGGATTTCCATTTTAAAATGGCCAACGTGTTTCAGTTTACACCTAAAATGAAAACAAAAGAGAAAGAAGTCTCAGGTGCCAGTGAAAACAGTTTAATGCCCAAAGTGTTTCGGTTTACACCTTTGTTGGGTGGCAAACATTTTCCCCCCCCAAATATGATAGAAAAGAATTCTTTGGCTATCTCATGAGATCACTCATGAGATAGCCAAATAATTCTTTTCTATCATATTTGGAAAAATGTTTGCCACCCGACAAAGGTGTAAACCGAGACGCTTTGGGCATTAAACTGTTTTCACTGGCACCTGAGACTTCTTTCTCTTTTGTTTTCATTTACACATTGGGGCCTTCCCCTCCTGTTCCTCCATCATTTTTAAAATGGGCCGTGATTTGCATTTTTGTTGTTGTTGCTTAAAACCTGGGTAAATTTGCACAAATTGCATAAATTTGCACAAATTGCGGAGCGGAGGCCCCAGTTTCGCACAAATCTGAAATTAGCGATCAGAAAATTCAAGGTGGCCAAGGTGTGGAGTGTGTGCTTATGCAGTGTGAGGAAGAGGCTTCCATACCTCTCATTTCAAATGCTACAACAAGAACAACAAGAACAACTCGAATCTAAGGGAGTCAGTCCCGATTTGAGCAAATCGCCCTAGAGATACGCAGTTCTCAGCTCCAAATTTGCACAAATATTTCAAGCGATTTCACGGAACCAACCCCCCCCCCAGACACAAACAAACTTGGCCCACTTTTGGTCGTGGGGTCGGAAAAGTGTCAAAAGTCAGCCGAGCTCAAATGGAACGAGTTATCCAGCGTCGCACATCCCTCCCCAAGATGCAGTTTGACATTGTACATGTGCTAAAACTCATAGACACAGAGCAAGACCTCAGATTAGAGGAGAACTCTCATGTGAGATTACACGGATGGTTTTGTTATTTTGTGAGGAATTCAGATGAATTCATCTGGGGCAAATTCACTCATTGCTAATCTTGTCCGTGGAATGTGAAAGATCATGCAGTAAGAGAATGCTATTTCCTCCTCTTCTTCTTCTTCTTCTTCTTCTTCTTCTTCTTCTTCTTCTTCTTCTTCTTCTTCTTCTTCTTCTTCTTCTTCTTCTTCTTCTTCTTCTTGCATGCCTTCTACATGATCTCAGATGCCCTATCTGATATATCAGTCTCTTCAATAGCTTTAATTATTTCTTCATTTCACAGCTGAAGGCAGGCCGGGAGGAAAGAAAAAACAAAAGTAAAAACCTTATGATTAACCAGACATTTTTAAAAGTGTCAGCTTTTCTGCTGTTTCTGTTTGTGGGCAGTAGACAATTTCTTATTTTTCCTCTTATCCCTCACTCACGTCAGAGCTGCCAACCTACCGAGATGGATAATCGGAAAGAAAATAAGTGAAATGTCCCTTCCTGAATCCATCATCCCTCTTCCTGACATGAGCAGCCATCATAAATGCTAGAGATGAAAGAGCCACTGCCTGTACACTCAGGCGAGTTAATAACAACAGTAGTAATCTAAACATTCAGACCAGATCAGGCAAATTCGCTTGACTTGAATACAGTTTCTTTTTCCTATTCCAATTGTTGATGACCTTTTTTCCAATGGGGTTTTCCGAACCTTCTGCTCGATAAGTGAAACTCCCGCACATGGCATCCCAAACCTAATCCCAGAATGCAGGTTTCTGGTACATATCATAGAGGCATATGCAGAGACCAGAGAGAACTGCTTATTAAAAGAAAGTATCAATATACTAGCCCTCGGGAAGGTGGCCATTGTAGTATTTCCAGAGGAGGCTGGTGACTCCTATGTCAGTGGGGATCCTTATCCATTTCATCTTTTATTCTGAGCTTTCTATTTATTTACAGCATTTTTACCCTGCTCTTCAGCCAGAAAAGGCTCCCAGTATGCCCCAGACAGCATGGCTGGCTGGGGTATGCTGGAAGTTGTAGTCCCCTTTTTCTGTCTAAACATGCATGGGGTTGTTCCCTTAGTGTATTAATATTTATTGGGGGGTGGGGTGGAGAAGAGGAAGGATCCGCTGCACGTTTCCAGGTAGCCACTGGATTGTTCATAAAGTGCAAGGCAAAGTGAATGTTCCGGATTGCCCTGAAGGCAAAATGACTGAGAAACATGGAGGGAAATAACATGCGTAAGACTAGAGACATTTCCTCTCTGTGTGTATTTCGCATGTCCCTAGGCCTCAGTGTTTTGGTGAAAGACTTGACCGGTCACCAGCAGTTTTTGCTTGATGGGCATGCTGGCAACACTACCCCATTTGCTGTCACATCTTGGATTGAAAACAAAACAAAATGTGGTGAAACATTTTTCTCCTCTCTTTGTGTACTCCTTTTAAAGTGCTTAAAGAGTTGGGGAGTGGATGACTTAATGTGCATTTTGCTCTTCCTGACATGCTGACGTAACAAATCCTATGCTGAGTTGTCCGCCCTGTGTCTTACCAAAAAGGGAGATTGATTGTGTAAATCACCTGTCGTTAAATCCATTAGTATCCCCCCCCCCCATTATACAGTGAGCTAATCTGATGGAGAATTGGACCTAGATATGGCACTGCCCCGGTGAACGGAGGCAGCAGTTCTCATTTTCAAAGCATATAATACTATTTACCTTCCCAGATCCCCTTATCCTTTCCTGGGAAGTGGCACTGACAGTTGGAGACCCTTTTTGTGCTGCAAGGCCTCTCTCCCTTGTCATCACTTAAGAAGTCACCGGTCAGCTTCCTAGCTGAGCGGGGACTTGAATTTGGGTCTCCCTGATCATAGTCCAACACTCTAATCATTAAACTAACTACACTGTCTCCCAAGAGGAAGGAAAAGAAGAAGGAAAAGAAGGAGGAGGAGGAGGAGGAAGAGCAAGAAAGAGGAGGAGGAGGAGGAGGAGGAGGAGGAGGAGGAGGAGGAGGAAGAAAGAAGAAGGAGAAAATTATTCAACATGCCAGTCCTTTTGAAGAAGGTTGCAGCAGTGTTATTGTCTTTGAGCTCAGCCCAATCACCCCTTTCACATTTCCTCATTGACGAGAAAACATGGCATCCCCAAGAGAGCTCAGAAGTGACTGATGATCCAGCCATTCACAAAGCTGTTTATGAAACAGCCTGTTAGCCCTGACACTAGAGTGCCTCTTGCAGAGAGCGCATTATGGGATCAAAGCCACGCATCCTTGCCAGGTTCCCGATTAAAAGGTGTCACGCATGCTTTCCTATCGTGGGATGAAGAAGCTGACCTTGAATACTGAACCGGGCCAGGGCGGGGGGGGGGGGATACAAAATTTCTGAATGCATGTCAGAGATGATGAATGAGAGGGGAGGAAAGGACCCTTGTTCTGAATGGCATTTCTGATCAGGTAAGGGAAAAGTGCAGGTAAGGTAAGCGGCAGGAGCCAAATCACATTGGCAAACAAGCCAGGAGGAGCATGAACTGAGTTTCCTTTTGAGAAGATGCTAGAAAACTCCACCGAACTCGGATTTTGAATGCCAATATAGGGAATCCAAGCCTAGCACCACTGCATTTTAAACTATATCAAAGAGCTCAGTGTATTGTTGAATGTATCAAATTGATGTCCGTTGAAATGAAACTTTTGCTGGATTGTTTCCTGATCTATTCTTGTTATGGTTTCAGGATATATTATGCACATAAGAAAATCCATGCTCAAGCAGACCAAAGGCCTATCCATACAGTGGCTAACAGGATGTCTATGTGAATCCAACAAGCAGAACATGGCCACAACAGGATTTCATAGATTTCATAGATTTCATAGATCATAGAGTTGGAAGGAGCCTACAAGGCTATCGAGTCCAACCCCCTGCTCAATCCTTTCATGTTCCTCAGCAACTGGTATTGAGAGTCATGCTGTCTATGAATCTGGAGCTAAATAATATATAGTTATCATGACTAGCTATCAATAGCCTCCTCCTCCTCCTCCTCCTCCTCCTCCTCCTCCTCCTCCTCCTCCTCCTCCATAGATTGTCTAATAATCACCTTTTTACACCATCCAAGTTGGTGGCCATTGCTACATCTTATGGCTTCGATACTTTAACTATGCACTGCATGAAGAACAAGAACTTCCTTTTGTCTGTCCTGAATCTCCCGCCATTCAGCTTCATTGGATGACTAGTTATGAGAGAGGAAGAAAACATCTCCCTCTCCACTTTTGCCACACCATACAACATGTAATATGCCTCTAGTATGTACCATCTTACTTGACTTCTGTAACATTAAAAAAAAAAGCCCTAAAATGTTGTAACTTGTGATGGGGAAATGTACCCCAACAGAAATTATAATTTCCTTTCCAGGTTCTGAATCCCTCCATCTAATCTCAGATGAATGTCTTCCATTATTCAGAGTTTGTGTTTTGTATATATGAACTACTCAAGAAGCACACCAGCCAGCCACACCAGCCTTCATCACTCCCCTCCCAATCTCCCCTTCTCTGAAACACCACGTGTGTGTGCTCCTTGCAAGTACCACTGTCTTCAGAGATAGCTTTTCAGTCCTGGAGCACTTCCTGATTTGCCCATGTGACACTCCCTGCCTGGTATGGTCACATGGCCATTCCAGGAAGTGCCTGCTGGTCTGAAAGAAATGCTATCTCTGCTGCAGCAAGCACGAAAGGAGCTTTTCTAAAAGCAGTCAAAGCTTTAGAAACGTTCCTTTTGTGCCTGTAGCAGTCTTCAGAGAGCAGCATTTCAGCTGGGGAGGCACTCCCTGGAATGGGCATGTGACCATACCAGGATGCATCACAGGGGATGATCTCGTGGGCATTCCCGGAAGTGTAGGCACTCGTAAGCAATATCAGTTTGAATAACAAAGTTTGCTGGATAGCCATCCAAAGTCAATACACGTGTGAGCATTGCAAACATCGCAGGCACAACTTACGAGCCACCAAATTCCGAGTTTTCCCAGCGTCACTAGTTGTAACCATTCCTCCCAGGGGAGTTGCTGTAGCCCCTTGATCATTTTGGATGCTCCCTGGTACAACCATCTTATCCAAGCATTGAGACACTGCATCTCTGCCTGTCCGCCTCGCCCTGCTCAAGGAGGAGGAGGTAGAATCTCTGAGAACATTAACTGAGGTCCTGAACTTCAATATCTTAGCTGGCAACAAAGATCTAGTTTCCAGTGCGTGGCAACCCTAAACTGGTGAGTACATGCAGTAATCCAGTTTGCTTCTCTTAATACCAATGGAAGGAGTTAGTCTGGATTAATACTATTTTAGCTGAGATCAGATTCTCCTCTTTAATCATGTATAACAAGATATATATATTTTTTATGAGACTCATCCCCGGCAAGCTATTTTATTGTGTTACTTGCTGCTTGCCTTTTGCTTCTTTTAATTGAATCTTCCCTGATGCTCTAGAGAACAAGCAGTAAATTCCTGCATGACTGTATACTTCTGTGGCTAGCACAATTAAAAAAAAGAAAGAATTGATGAGACAGGCTGCCTTTAAATTATCTGCCTCAGCTCAAACCTCATGCCTAGAGTTATGTCGCCATGCTAAATTGTAACTGGAAATGGAACTATCTGCAAAGTGGAAACATTCCATCCTGGATCAGCTGTTGGCAGAAATAGGAGTTCTATTTAAGATAGGGTGAGACCATATAACAGAAAGTACCAGGGGGTGTGCTTCATGGGAGCTACGTGTGTGCTTCATGGGAGCTATCCATGGTGCTGAACTCCATCCCCGAAATAGGTTCACCACTGTGGAGCACCATGGATAGCTCCTATGAAGCTCGAAATAAAAGCTGCAAAACCCAAAATGGAAAAGGAGCCCCACCGAAATAGAAGTCACCGGCCTCCTCTATGTCTAGATTCTAACATTACTTAAGGCACAATCCTATGCAAGTTTAGACAGAAAAAAGGCCTACAACTCCCAGCATGCCCCAGCCAGCATAGCTGGGCCCTTTTTTTCTGTCTAAACTTGCATAGGATTGCACTCTTAATTGCACCACTGACTGTCCCTGGTAAATAGGGGCGTTTTTAATTTTTTAATTTTTTTTTTAGAATTGTGTTCTAAAATTTGAATTTAGGTACAGTAATACCTTGGATTGCAGGTAACTTGGTTTGAGAGTGTTTTGCAAGACAAGCAAATTTTAAAATATTTATTTATTTATTTTTGACTTGATATACAAGCGTCTGACTTGCAATACTTGACTTGACTTGCAATACAAGTACTGTAGTACGGCTTAAATTAAAAATCTCTGTACAATTTTTTTGGGGGAGGGATTTCGTTTTGATATAAGAGTGTTTTGGATTACAAGCAGGTTTCCAGAATGAATTATGCTCCCAATCCAAGGCATGACTTTATGGCCATTCATGGCTTCAGCCTGGTTCCGACCCCTGCCTCCCGTCATGCAACAGAACAAACCAGGGAATTGAAATGAACACCATCTCCGCTTATAATTAAGGATGAATTAATTTCCCAGTGACGAATGGTAAAGGAGTGGGAGCAGGGAGAAGGCAAATATATGCACAAGCCTTTGACAAAAGGAAGCCTCATTGTCACATTTGTACATCAAAATTAATCCTGAATTATGGGTGTGAGTTGTGAGAAAGCAATAATGAAAAGTACCTGCCGGGCCCATATCCAAAAGTTGAAATGAATTTATGACAAACTTGCTATTGACCCATTATTTATAAAGTCCGTTAAATTCATCTTAGGCTGAGGCTTTCTAGTGGGAAATGATTGATGATCCCGAGTCATATAAATGGAATGAAATAGATTAAGTCTCATTCTGAAATATTGTTAGCCATTAGAAGTGGTACATTTAAGTCCGCTTAAAACATGAAATACCACTTTAGAAGTTACTCTGGTCTCATATCTAATTGTAGGGTGCTAATGGACCTGGGCTTTTGGGTTGGCAGGAGATTAGATGAAGATGCAATTATTATTTCTTGGCTGTTAAGTTAGCTGCAGATATGATACTGAAAGAATTGCTGGAAACTTGGAACAATACATTGTTGGGGGGTTGGGGTTGGAAAAGGGGGAAAGAAATGCCAAGATAGTTTCCAGAATACACGATGACTTAGCAAAGGATGGCCTTGGCAAACTCTTTTTAGCCTTAATGGATAAGCAGGAACTTATTTGAGCTGATTCACACATGCATTTGACTCTGTTGCTTCAAGCTGGTGACTCACATGTGTTGCGAGCATTTTTGGTAGACAGACACATGCTCACGATCGCAGCCAGGGCTTCGGACGGGGCATGCCCACATCATGTTTTGTGAGCAAATTCTCATACATTCCTACTTGGATTCAAGTTGAGTGTGTGTGTGTGTGTGTGTGTGTGTGTGTGTGTGAAGAAAATCATCCAACTCTACTTTTTTCTTGCCCACATGGGGCATCAATCTAGGGAGGAAGTGTATCTCCCCATGCCAAATGGTTTGTTTGGGGCATGGAAGACCACCAGGCGGCATTTCCCTTCTAATAAAAGCAATAATTATTTTTCTGTCCCTGCTTTATGATTAAACAACACAGCGGCAATGATACTTTCACCCCACTGCTCCTCCCCATCATTTCTGCATAAATCCCAGCCTGCAATGCAGTAAAACCCTTTTGAGATATTAACAAGGTTATAAAAATGCCATGTCACATTTGAAAACTGCCACTAACGCAAGAGTTTTAGTTATGAATAAATATGAAAAAAAATATCACGCTCAGACACACACACACACACACACACACACACGACTTTTCCTATGGCACAGAGATGAGTGCATTATGCATTGGTACTAAGGCCTGGAAATGTTGAATGGCTGTAAAAAAAATAAAATCCTTCCAAACTTTTTTTTCCTCTCTCTTTTTTTTTTTTAGTGTGATAAGGAAATGGATTATTCTGAGAAATAAAATGGAGAAGCATAAAACTGATAAAGCATTACTAGTCAAATGCTATCTTTACAAGCAGTCATTACAGCGGATTTAATGGGTTTGGAGCATGATGTCTGCCTGCCCTTGGTACCAACGGCCTGCTGCACAAAATGAGGAAATTTAAATGTTCACGCTCCACTCTGAAACTTGGTTCAAAGGGAGAAATGTGGCTTTGGCATGGAATAAAGAGGCTGTGAATAGACTGCCGGGGCCTCGGCACCCCAGGAGGGCCCACCGGACACCTTCCTAGTCACACACAGGCACATATACATGCAGCAGAGCCTGGTGGCTCCCTGAGGGGTGGGCAGGTTCGCCCACCCTACGACTCGCAGTGCTCTCTGCGAGTGCTGCTGCTGTGCCTGTCCAGCTGGGCTGAAAGCGAGCGCCAGTGGAGGCTCTCACTGGACTTCCAGGTTCCCGGCACGACGTTATTTACATAGAAAACGGCGTAATATACGTTAAAAGGGGCCACGATTTGTGTGACTTGCGTCGAGCTGGGGAAGCAGGTAGGGATGAGTGGAGCTCATGGGGTTGAGCCTGGCGAGTTCACTGGACTTCTACCCTCCCCCCCCCAATCGAGTTCCGCACACATCCCTAGCTCCCATGTTGGTGGGGTCATGTATCTGCTCCAGATTTTAGTCTGAACTTTAAAGGAGCTACCCATGGCATTGAACCCTATCCCCAAAATAGGTTCAGCACCATGGCTATCTCCTTGAAAGTTCAGAGTTAAATGAGGGGTGGATACACTGCCCTGGTGACTTTGGGGGCACCAGCTGCCACTGTGATACACACACACACACATGCGCACGCACACACACACACACGTGCACAATTATTTATTTATTTACAGTATTTGTATACCATTCCATATCTAAGCAGATTTCAGAGCAGTGAACAATTAAAAGATAAAAAACAGAGAAAGAATAAAGACAATTTATTTGTTAATCGGCAAGATGGGCGATTAACAAATATAATAAATAAATAAATAAACAAACAATGTTTAGAAAACAAGGTGTCATTAAACTGTGTGGCTGTGTGTCATGACAGTGTGTCATGACAGTGTGGCTGGTCATGAAGGAAGGCTTCCTGGAGTGAAGAGGTCTTCAGCAGGTGCTGATTGAAAGCAACACAACATTGGAGCCTGCCTGACCTCCAGAGGCAGGGAGTTCCACAGAGATGGAGCCGCCACACTGAAGGCCCTTCACCGGGTGGACTCCAGTCAGGCCAAAGGTCCAGGAGGAACCAGCAGGAGCATGCCATCTGATGACCTCAGTGACTAGGCAGGTTGGTATGGGAGGAGGCACTCTCTCAAGTATCCTGGTCCCAAGTTGTTTCGGGCTTTGTACACTTGTACCAACCCTTAAACCTGGCCCGGTAGTAAATAGGCAGCCAGTGCAGTTCCCTCAGCAAAGGAGTTGCATGCTGAAAAGGGGCAGCTGCATTCTGTACTAGCTCCAGCTTCCGGAGCAGCTCCAAGGGCAGCCCCACATAGAGCGCATTGCAGTAATCCAGTCTTGAGGTTACGGGCGCCTGTATCACTGTGGCCAGGCTATCCCTCTCCAGGAGAGGCCAGACAGATGGCTGGTGTAATGCCATTTTAGTTTCCCATGATGCCCTGCAGTGATACCATACTGGGAGCATTGTGGGGAAATAAAATGGTGGCTAGACCCAGACATCACACACCGACTGGAGCACAGCTACTGCCCTCCACTGCAAGGTAAGTCCTCTAAGGCACAGGAACGGGGCCCCATCCATGCGCACTCTACTCTTCCCAACTAGTTTTAGGGCAAACCTGGAGCCTCTCTTTAACGTATGAACCTGCTGAGATAAGTGTCCGAAATAAATAACAGTTTTGAATCAGGACGGATGAATATGTCAATCTTGGTCTCACCAAGCTTGTTGGTGTGTGTGTGTGTGGTTTTTTTTTTTTAGGTCAAGCTCATTCTGTCCCATTTCCACATGGCCTTTGCAATATTTTCTCTTTAAAAATCCGTAAGGAAATTCATGCAAGTTTTTCATAATGCATGTATTCATGGAGGCAATTTTTTTGTGCACATGTTTTTAATGGATGCATGGACCCATGAGCTACTGCAGCATGCTTTGTGCACATTTTTGGAAATGTACACATATGTTGGCAGATGTTCCAAAGGTCCACATGTTGAATGCAGCTTTGTTTTGTTTTGCAAGACACAGGACAAGTGTGGAATTAATGTATGGATGGATGATGGGAAATTGCCTTTAGGTTCTTGTTCAGGTCTGGGAGGTGCAAACCTTGGCAGAGGTAAGCCTGGTTATTACTTGGATGGGAGACCCCTCCTCTAGTTTCCTGCATTGAGCAGGGGGTTGGACTCGATAGCCTTGTAGGCTCCTTCCAACTCTGATCTATGAAATGAAATGAAATTTCTCAAACAAACCTTGATTATTTGAGAATGTTAGCATCTATCTAGATGAGACACTACAGCTTAGTGGTAAAGCACATGCTTTGCATGTAGACGGTTCCACTTTTCATCCTTGATGTCTCCAGTTAAATAGATTAGGAAATAGGAAAGACAACTTCATTCCTGGGTTCAGGGGTGATAACTTCCATGGGATGGTCCTATGTTTGTCATATTTTAAGAGAGACTTTCTCTCTAGTTCACTCACTCCACAAGGTCTCCAGTCTTTTGGGGCTGGTGGGCACATTGGGAGTTTTGAGAGAGTATCTGGCACTTTCACAAAATGGCTGCCATGGGGGGGGGCTTCCATTCATACAATAGCTGCCATGTGAGCATGGCCAGTCACAAAATGCTCATTTCCCAGAAGGCAAAATGGTGAGACTAAGAGAAAAGGAACTTGCCCAAGAACCTAAGTACACATCCGAGGTGGAATCTGAGCTCCAAAACACAAAACCTGCTCTTTCGAACCCAAATAAAGATGGTGCTGGAGTGCAGCACTTTGCTTTGCAGCATGTCAGCTTCCTAGTTATTATTTTTTTAATTACAAAAACATCATAAGAAATAAAATAAAAATATGGAGGGCCAATAAGTTTCGTGGGCACCAAGAGAGGTATCTGAGAACACATTGGTGCCCATGGACACCATGCTGGAGATCCCAGTTCCACACAATTCACAATGTTCACAACCACAACCATCTCCCCCTGTACCACCACCATGTTCTCGCTCATGCATTTCCAATACTTGCCAAAACAATTCCTCCTTTGCACCAAGAATAACCTTCTTATATAACACTGAAGTAGCATAATTCATGAAAGCTGCTTAGCTAATGTTTACAGCTGTGACAGTTAAGCAGAAAACATAACTTCAAATGCGTTTGCCTTCACTTTATGAGTTAACCCAATACTGTCAGAGGATGGGAACTTTAAACCAACTGCACCATGGGGAAAAATATGTCATGTTCTTTACTACATCCGACACCACATTCATCTTCAGACTTCAGATGTTTCAGCATTACTGTCTGCCGTCCATTCTCATCTCAAGTTTTCACTCCGAAAGGAAAAGTATGGAAGCCACCAGATTCTTCTCCAGTCAGAGGTCAATGATGGAATGTTCCTTTCCTTTCCTTTCCTTTCTTCAGGAGCTGAGAATTTCCCTTTTAAATGAGAATTATTTGTAGCATCTGGTTGGTCCAAGCAGGTTCTCCTTGGACCACACATGAGGCCTCTGTGCTCTGGTATAGACGTTTTCTGGGTATCATGAGATGTGATGACACAAATCATTAGGTTGGATCCAGATTTAAGTATACTTAGAGCAGACCCATTGAAATCAATGGGACTTAAGGTAGTCCCATTGTGCTTACTGACCGAGGAATGGGAAATGGGGAGGGAGAAGGAGAATGGGATGGAGTGATTGGAACCTGGAACTGCAGCACTCCATGTTGCAACATTTTGGTCTGGGTCCCACTGGTAGCGATAGAATGTTGAAGTACACATCCATCCATCCATCCATCCATCCATCCATTCAGGCCCAGGACTTGGAGTGCTCATCTAGTTGAGCTGTTCGTGGTTGTAGGCAGACAGCTCCCTTGTCCTTTCATAAGAACATAAGAAGAGCCATGCTGGATCAGGCCAGGGGTTCCTCTAGTCCAACATTCTGTTCCCACAGCAGCCAACCAGCTGCCCACGGGAAACCCACAAGCAGGGCATGAGTGCAACAGCACCCTCCTGCCCATGTTCCCCAGCAACTGGTGTACATAGGCATACTGCCTCTGATCCTGGAGGCAGCATTTAGCCAATCAGGACTAGTAGCCATGGATAGCCTTCTCCTCCATGAATTCATCCAGTCTCCTTTTGAAGCCCTCCAAATTGGCAGCCATCACTACATCTTGTGGTAATGAATTCCATAGATTAACTATATGCACTGTGTGAAAAAGTACTTCCTTTTATCAGTCCTGTATCTCCCACCAATCAACTTCATGGGATGACCTCGTTGGGTTCTAGTATTATGAGAGAGGGAGAAAAATACCTCCCAATCCACTTCCTGCACATCATGTGTAATTTTGTACATCTCTATTAATGTCTCTCCTTACTTACTCGCCTTTTTTCTAAGCTAAACAGTCCCAGCTGCTGTAACCTTTCCCCGTACAGGAGTTGCTCTAGCCCCTTTTAGATCATTTTAGTTGCTCTTTTTTGCATTTGTTGGAACTTGCTTCCTGACCTGTTGGACAGCTCCCCAGTGAGAATTTAGTTTGGTTATTCATTTATTTTCATAAGAACATTGAAAAACTCACAACTTTCTTCATAAATGGGATATATGTATAAAGAAAGTTGTGAGTTTGGGGGAACAGCTGTACCTGTTGAATTTTGCTGGTGCAGATGGGTGAGATTTTGTTGCAGTTTGTTTTTGTTAGAATTTACTTATATCTGCAAATGTCTTTATATGAGAGCCAGTGTGGCGTAGTAGTTAGAGTGTTGATCTGGTACTCAGGAGATCCAGGTTCTAGTCCCCCACTCAGCCATGAAGCTCAACTGAGTGACTTTGGGCCAGTCACTGACTCTCAGCCTAACCTACCTCACAGGGTTGTTGTGAGGATAATATGGAGAGGAGGGGTATCATGTAAGGTGCCTTGGGTTCCTGGGAGGGAAAAATGGTAGGATATAAATATAATAAATAAATAACCAAACAGTCTGGCGAGGTAAGTCAACACTTTTTTTTTTCAGTAGGGAAAAGTGCATACTCTTTTTTAAATGCACATGTTTCCTGATCAAAAATAAAAGATGCTCATGTTGGGGAACTCAAGTTCAGACGTCAAATGTTTGCAAACGCCTGAAGAGCATACAGCAGAGGTGGGGAACCTTGGTGCTGGATGCTAAATCTGGCTTTCCTGGGTTCTCAATCTGGCCCACTGGGGTTCCCCAGAAGGCCACACCCCTCCCTCCCAACAGCCAGTCATTTGCTGCAGGTGTGTGTGTGTGTGTGTGTGTGTGTGTGTATTATTCATTATATTTATATCCCACTTTTTTTCCTGCAAGGAACCCAAGGCAGCTTCCATGGTCCTCCCTCTCCTCTCCTTTTTATTCTCACGACAACCCTGTGAGGTAGGTGAGGCCGAGAGTCAATGACTGGCTCAAAGTCACCCAGTGAGCTTCCTGGCTGCAGTGGGGACTAGAATCCGGGTCTCCTAAGTCCCAGTCCAACACTCTCACCACTACACTACACTACACTGGCTCTCAGTGTTTCCCCAATCTAAAAGGTTGGAATGCTTCTCCTAAGGCTAAGCCATTGGCCGTAAGATCTTTCAGCTGCAATATGCTCGGGGCGTGTGTTATATTTTGGGCTCACCCCCTTTGCCTTCAGTCCCACCCTCCAGTGGAATGCCCCCCCCCGAGAGCCTTTCCAGAATTGAATTCAGCCTTCACGCTGAAAGAAGTTCCCACCCCTGCCATATTGGATTGCAACCAAATCTGGCAGGTGAATAGAGCTGCTGAGGTAAGATTTTGAAAAGGTTCCCTTTCAGATGGTGAAGACTGCTCTGTTGGGGTTTCTGGGTCACAATGGTTGGTTTTTGTGGACTCGAGAGAAGGTATATAATCAAGACCGCAAGTCTTCCCACTTAGTTTATTTTTGAACTGAGGACAAACATTTCAGTACCAACTTGATTGTCTTTGAAGTCTTTTTGCTGCCTACATTTTCCAGATTGAGCTTGGCACAACTTCACCGCGCAATTTAAAACAGTCCCCCCACACAGCCTCCTTCTCTGCAAAGGAAACAACAGCTGAGAAGACTCTATTGTTTCTTCCTCTCATTTTTGCAGCAGAGCTGCCAACGATTAGGACATATTTTTTAAGCTTCTGTTTGACTTTCAACTGAAACTCGAAAAGGAAGCAAACAAACCAACGGTGAGAACAAAGGGATATTTGGAAATGATGAGAGAGATGTTTACGACTGGCAGGATTTGGGAGGTGGATCTGAGTTTTCTACACAGGAGAGAATTATGAATAATATGAAGGCAAAAGGAAAATCTGGCATTCAGTAGGCACAACTTCAGTGGGGCAGAATATACAGGGAGGAAATGGCTGTAGCTCAGTAGTAGGCAATAGTAGGTCTAATGCATCAGTGTCATTTTCTCCCATATTCATTTAAAAAAAATATATCTTGAGTTTGTCTCATTCTGCACATTTATTTATTTATTATATTTATATCCTGCCTTTTTCCCCCTCCCAGGAACCCAAGGCAGCTTACATGATCTTCCTCCTCTCCATTTTATCCTCACAACAACCCTGTGAGGTAGGTTAGGCTGAGAGTCAGCGACTGGCCCAAAGTCACCCAGTTGAGCTTCATGGCCGAGCGGGGGACTAGAAGATCTCCTGAGTCCCAGTCCAACGCTGTAACCGCTACACCACACTGGCTCTCAAGGAGTGTAATCCCTGTTGTAAGGATTTCAGCTAGATAATACATGAAACGTGCTTTGAACATTATACATATAATAATAGGTATTGTTGTTGTTATTCCCTGGTGCACCTTCGCTTAAATCAAGACCTGCAAACCTCTCTTGCCATAAGAATTATTAAGAATATCCCCCCCTTTCTTCCCTCTCTTTATTTTTTCCAGTGGATGGATTCCCCTACCCCACCCCAGAATGTGCTATATCCTAATTAGCATAAATAAAATTGATTGGATTGTTGTTTTTCTTCAAACATTATTTTTGGAAAGGCAAGACTAGAAGGATAAAGCACATCGCCGGTAGGACCAATTAGAGAGAAGTGGAGGGGGGGGGGCAATTGAGCAGCTAAAAGACACAATTTTCCTTCCTTGGCACTCACTTCTTTCATCTTTGCTCCTTGCCAAGGATCTTTCTCTTTCTTCTATAATGAGCTGTGCAGCCAAGAGTGAATATTGATGAATCAATCCCTGTGCCTCGCTTACTGTTAGGTAATCACTTCAAATTGTGCTGGAGACAAAGAGACCAAGCCTTGTACACTAGTTTCAAAAACAATCTTTCTTCCCCTTCCGCGATCACACTCACCCACCCACCCCCATACAAACACACAGGATGCTGCACTGTGTTTGTGTTGACCACGTTGGACTTCTCTATGTCTTGTGTTGGCCACGTTGGACTTGTTCTGCTGCAGTATGCCTTCCATTCCTCTAGGACAGGGCTCTCCAACCTTGGGTCCCCAATTGTTGCTGGTCTACAGCTCCCAGCATACCCAGCTAATTCTGGGAGCTGTAGTCCAGCAACATCTGGGGACCCAAGGTTGGAGAGCTCTGCTACGACACCATCCTTACACTCTAGGCCCAGCCGCATAAACCTTCTTAGGTTAAGCACCAACACCTATGAAACCTTTCCCCTACCTATGAGGAAAAAGATCAATAAAATCTCTTATGGATCTATTTTGAATATATTCTTCTGTGGGTACAAAGATGTGTGTGTGTAGGCCTAACAGCAATGCAGGTTAATAATGCCAAGCTGACACGTAGGATTTGAGTAGATAACAAAATAAAAATAAGTTTATTTTAGTTCAAGAAGATAACTTTAAACCTGTCTCTACACCAAACACTCTGTAATTATCCCAAGTCCCTATACTGTAACTCTAAATTCATTCACTCTTCAGACAAGCACCAATCTCTCTCAAACAGACTAGACAAGAAAACAACAACCCTGACCTCACTCACACACTCCTTATATACTCCTCCCCCCACCCTTTCTAAGACATCACAAACCACACCCACTCAGTTCAACCTTCTATTCTCACTAAACATACTAACGCAGACATACACCAGGGAACTGAATTGTGCGGTTATGCTGGCTGGGGCATGCTGGGAGTTGCAGGCCAAAAACATCTGGGGACCCAAGGCTGGAGAGCCCTGCTCTAGGATGTGCACACACAAACTGGAAATCCAGTGCATCTGGGATTGTGCAGCAAGGCACAATGTTATTTATGTGGGCGATGTCTGCCATGCTTTGGGCCACTTCACTCTCCTGGACAGAGTTAACTTGGCCACAGTTATCCATGCTCAGGTGGGCAACCTCTTGGTTAGACTACTGCAATGCATTGTATGTGGGGCTGCTCTTGAAGACAGATCTAAAATTGCCGCTGGCACGGCATGTGGTATGAAGATTTGTTTTTAAATGGGACAGCCTACTGGGAATATCTCTCACCAATATTAAGAGAACTTCACAGACTGTTAGTAATTGTATGAGCGCAATTTAAGATGCTGGCCTTTAAGGTTCGGTTCCCAGGTCCCTGAAGGAACACCATATCAACCTAATGATGTTTTTCAGGTCCCCCTGCTGTCAGAGATGAGGCAAGTGTTGATGGGGGAGAGGGAGATTTTGTCTGTAGTACCCTATTTGTGGAGCTTCCTCCACAGAGAGGCCAACCTGGCCCTTTCTCTCTTATCTTTTACACATCAGCCTAACTCCTTTGTACCCTACATCTGTGTCTGCTATTTTAATTAGTGCTGTGTTCTCTAGGAGATGTATATATAATGTGGATGCCTTAGCGGTGGATGGGAGAAGGTCTGCTCATGGGGAGTTTGGGTGTTCAATGTACCCTCCCAGCATGTTGAATTATGGCCATGGAATGGTAGGGAGCTGACGGCACTGACTTGTCATAGCACCTCACAATTCTGTTCTCTCTGGGCTCATTCAGACATTCTAACATACTCTGCATGGGATGGCTCTGTGGACACAGCTGTGTGGAGGAAGTAACTCATGGTGTGGGTATAAGCAAGTTGATAGATGATGCGTGAGCACATATATATATATATATATACAGGCCTGTGGCTCACGCTGGCTCAGCTTGTCTGAGCGTGGAAAGCTAAGCAGGGTCAGACCTGGCTATTACTTGGATGGGAGACCCCTCCTCTAGTTTCCTGCATTGAGCAGGGGGTTGGACTCGATAGCCTTGTATGCTCCTTCCAACTCTATGATCTATGAAATCTATGAAATCTATGTCAACCTCCCCACTTGAATGAATCTCTGCCTGTTAATGTGATCATGCTGGCTTCTTCTTCTTCTTCTTCTTCTTCTTCTTCTTCTTCTTCTTCTTCTTCTTCTTCTTCTTCTTCTTCTTCTTCTTCTTCCTCCACTTCCACTTCCACTTCCACTTCCTCTCCCTCCTCCTCCTCCCTTCTCTTCTCCCTCCTCTTCTGCTTCCACCATCAAAGTACATGGGGCTTTACTACCATCCCAGAGACAATCTAAGATTCAAGGGTAAACATGAAAAGAATGTTCAATTATTTCAGCTATGCATACTTAGACTTATTTACAGGCTAATTTACAGTTGGGTGCAGGAACTAGAAGGTTGCAACAGAGGCTTCACAGAAAGCATGATGCCTCTGTTGAGGAGGGGTTTGAAGGAAGTAAGCGAGATGCTCTGGGAAGTGGTTCCAAGCCTGCAGGGCAGCAAGGGGAAAAAAAAGCAGGGTCTTTGAGGGAACAGGAGACCTTTAGACAGCCAAGGGTGGTGGAGCTGGAAAGGCATATGGTCACAGGCAGGGATTAGAGATGAGGAATCTCTCAGTTGCACTTTCTCCCACATTTGCCTTTTTAAAATCTCACGTTCTTTCTCGAACATGAAGAACTTCACAAATGTTGGTAAATTCTTATTAAAAACAAACAGAAACTAAATTCTCGCCCATTCTGCACCAGCCAAAGTCAATTGGTTCAGCACTTCATGGCATGGAGAGGACCATGATGCACCTGCCTGAAATGGAGCTGTTAAAGCACTGACATGCTGTTAAAGCACTGACACAAGGATCCAGAGCCAAGCTTTTAAGAGTAAAGCAATCAAAGCCATTGGCACTAATGGCACTAATGGCCATTGGCACTCACCAATCTGTGAGTTTCGGTTTCTCCCACTTTCTTTCTTTCTTTCTTTTTTTTCAATCTCATTAAAAAAAAAAAAATCCCAAATTTTTTCACCCCTGAATGTGGAGAAATGTGTGAATTCTGATACATTATTATCAAAACCAAACTGAAATGAAATCCTCATTGATCCCTAGCAGGGATGTATCAGGATCTAAGAGCAGAGAGATTCCTCCATGGAGATGTGACCCATGCAGGGGCTTACAACTGGAGCAATGGCTGTAGTAGACCGGGGAGCCTGTTCAGAAGCAAAAGTGGCCCAAGACATTAAAAAGGTCCTTAGCTCTGCAGCTAGGAGTAGAGATGTGCAATTCAGCAAAACTGAAGTTCTACGAATTCCATCCCGAAGCTTGTTCTGACTCAAATACTGATCAGATGGCAAGCGTTGCTTTTTTTTTCTTTTCGCAAGAAAATCCACGCGTATTTTTGTGCATATTTTTTTTCCAAATGTACGCATCACTTGTGCACATCTTTGATATTCTTCTCCCATTGATTTTTGTGCATCCCCCCCCAAATACGTGTTTTTCAAATGTACACATGCAACCATTTTGATCCACAAGCTCGGAAATGTAAGGACCTAGACCTCAGATTTCATCTGAGTCCGTGTTCAGTCTGGCAGTTGAAAACTGGGTAAATCCTGTTCGAAAACAAAACAAACTGGAATGAATTTCTCATACATCCCTTCAATGTACGTCTGCGTGGAGCGCCAGGAAAGGTGTGATGGTGAAATGCTACCTTGATAATGAGGAATAGCGAGGACTAAAAGCTCTTTTGTGCATTTGAGTTGTATCATTGACAAGAAAAGAAAAATAGCATTTGAGAAAGAAAGGAGTTTGGACCAGCAATCATGCATCTATACCCCTACTGGTAGGCTTTCATTTCAGCTGCTTTCACAATGGCCCTCTAATAGATTTCAAATGCTCTCTCGCAATCCTGTCACTTTGATGAGCCCATCTGGAATGATTTCTCAGCTTGGGGGTGCTAAGTGCAAATTTGGGTTTCGAGTGTGTGTGTGTGTGTGTGTGTGTGTGTTTGTGTGTGTGTGTGTGTGTGTGACCTCCTTACCTAGCTTTCTATTCCAAATTACTTTGGCATCCAATTGCTTCCCTTTTTGTCCCCGGTACATTAAGCCTTATGATAATAATGACTCTTACGACAAACCACACCTTTTTGTAAAGATCGAGAGCTCAGCTTAGAAAAGTGCAGGTCCCCCCTCCCCCATTGAAAGAGGACATACATTCTTCTGACACATCAAACATCTTGGCCCTGCATGCCTATTGAGAGCAGGCAGCATTTCTGAAGGCAGATGAACCACCACATCCAAAGCCCAGCTGGGATCATGCTGGCAAGGAAGTAGTAAGCGAAGAGCAGTGTTCTCTTCCCTTGCTTCTGTCCTGGCAGTCTCTTCCCTTCCTTCCTGTTCTGAGAGTTTTCTTCTTTTTTAATGACCTATTTCCTTCCCATTGCAACCAACGGTAGGGAATTAATTTACAACAGCTCCGGGGTGCATACATCTCCCCCCCCCCGATATTGGGGCATGTTTGGGGTCCAGGAAGGCTTTGAATCTAAAGCAGTGGTAGGCAACTTCTGGAGGTCTAGGGCCATTTCCCCCTCCCCACCCGTGGTCCGCACTTATGCCAGCAGTAGCAGCACCCTGTGGAAGTTCATGGGGTGCCGGCTGTGACCCCCCCCCCATTTGATGCCAATTTCTGGTGGCAAACCACTACATGGTGTTACAATTTCCAAGTTTAGCTGTGGGTTTTTGACCGCAGTGAATATTTTGGTGGTCCAGCAATAGTGTGTGTATGTGTGTGTGTGTGTATACTCTTTCTCCACTCTCAGAGGGTGAGATCCAAACAATACTGTGGCTCCTGGGGCACCCTCCCAAGGCTCATAGGATTACAAACTAAGGCTAGAATCCAATGGGGTAGGTGCATTTCACTGAACTGTGTGTGGCAGTTCTCACTGAATTGCGCATTGCAGATCAAGATCCCCATAAATGTGCATATATTACTGGGGGGAAAATGTATTAAATGCATTATATTAGGGGACACTTGCTTGTGAAAATGCCTATATTAAGCAAAACTATGTACTAGAATGTTTATATTAGGAGGGAAAAAATGCCCGAAAACACATACACACTTACGGTGTGGTAGTCTTGAAAAACAAAAATCTGCAAACCGGTGTGGAAATGGGGACGAACACACTTAAGGTGGTAAATGAGATGCTGACAGAAAACTAAATCTGCAGATTCGTCCATTCAACTTAATGGTGACATAGTGGCATCATGATGTCATCCCGTTCTCTGCCTGGGTGGAGAAACTCCCATGAAGGAACCCCAAGAACGAGGAAGAAGTAGTCATCGGGGAGATGTGGCAATGAACAGGACTGAGCAGGGGACTGGACGACTGAGTAGGGCTTATTTTATTTTATTTATTTATTATATTTATATATCCCACCTTTTTTCCTGCAAGGAACCCCAAGGCAGCTTACATGATCCTCCTTCTCCCCATTTTATCCTCAAAACAACCCTGTGAGGTAGGTTAGGCTGAGAGTCCATGACTGGCTCAAAGTAACCCCTTGAGCTTCATGGCTGAGTGGGGATTAGAACCTGGATCTCCCGAGTCCCAGTCCAGCGCTTTAACCACTATGCCACACTGGCTCGCTATGGCTTGGACTCGATAGCCTAAATGGCCCCTTTCAACTCTATAATTCTATGAAAAGGGTGTATTTTTTTCAGGAAAATTTTCAAATCAAAGTGTATTTTTTTCAGGAAAATTTTCCAGCCCACTGAAATTGTTACGTTCTACCCTGAAATATGATTTTAAGGGTGCAATCCTATGCATGTTTAGACAGAAAAAAGTCCTACAATTTCCAGCATACCCAGCCAGCATATCTAGCTGGAGGGATGCTGGGAGTTGTAGGACTTTTTTCTGTCTAAATGTGCAAGGGATTGTGCCCAAAATTGAGAATATTCAATATAGCCTTAGTAAAAACAAATCAAAACCCATCTTCCTTGGAGAGTAGTCAGCCATTTGGTGTCACACAAGATAAAATTCATAATCCACCATATAATACTTAGGAAAATCCATAGGCTCATCAACATCTGTCTCCGGTTGCTCTCACACTGGTAATTCAGCAGTTGTTACTATTGGCATTACGCTCCTGCTGTCCCTAACAAATTCTCAGCCATATCTTCTCCTGAAATTCCTCTAAAGAGGACATCATGCCCAAAGTGGAGATATTTTATTCCCTTCCCACTGCCTCCTCCTTTAAATCTTTCTCAGTGTTCCCCTGGAGATCTCAGACTAGTCAGGCCAGAAAACCAATAGATTGAGCAAAGGAGGAATTAAAAATGCAAGAGCCCTGTTGGAGCAGATCAATGGTTCATCTAGCCCAGCTTAGGGATGGTGGAGAAATTTGTTTCTCTCACATTTTTATGCAAATGTACCTAATTTTGCTCTTTCAAACCACTTTGTGAGCCCAAACTCAGTTATCCTTCAAAACCCATCTGAATTTTTCAATGGAGTTCTCCAACCCCCCCCCCCCAATGTCTATATTCGTGAAAATAGTGTTAAAAATGCATTATATCATTTGTGATCTGCAGTGGCTGCCAGTCCATTTCCAATTCAAAGTGCTGGTAACTTCCAAAGTCCTAAATGGCTTGGGGCCAGCTTACCTGAAGAATCGTCTCCTCCCATATATACTTGCCTGGACGTTAAGATCATCTTCAGACACCCTCCTCTAGGCCGTCCCCACCAAATGAAGTGAGGTGGCTGGCTACTGAAGAGAGGGCCTTTTCAGTTGTGGCACCCTGGTTGTGGAATGCCCTCCCCACAGAGGCCCTCCCGGCACTGTTGTGGTGGGGTTTTTGGAGCCAGGTGAAGACCTTATTGCCACAGGCATTTTTAGTCTTTCACTTTCTGCTGTTTTTAAATCTGTTAGGGTTCAGTCCAATTGGGTTGCCCGTAACCCTCCAAACTTGGAGGATTACAGGCATCTTATGCCGGGCAGAAGGAGTGTGGAGGTGGAGGTCACCTCCGCGCTCTACGCGCCCTGCAAAACACTTAGACGGCTATCTAAATTTCATGTCTCAGAGGGCAAGGGAAGGAAGCTAAGGTGCCACCAGGATGCTTCATATCATATCACAAGTTACAGGAACCTAGATTCCACCTAAACATCAGGAAAAATTTCCTGACTGTCAGAGCAATAAGACAATGGAATCAACTACCTAGGGAGGTGGTGGGCTCTCCCGGTCTGGAGGCATTCAAGGTGCGGCTGGACAGACATCTGTCAGAGATGCTTTGACCTGGATTCCTGCATTGAGCAGGGGGTTGGACTCGATGGCCTTGTAGGCCCCTTCCAACTCTACTTTTCTATGATTCTATGATTCTATGGTGGTGCCTGTCTCCCCCCCTCCTGGTCCACTGGCACATCCACAAATACCTTTCTCTGAGGTCATGTTTGTGACCTCAGAGAAGCAGCTGGTGGTGCAGTTCTTTTCCCACCGGCTGCAGAGCATGGGGGGGGGGGAGGTGCTCCGAGCTTGGAGTCCCAGCTCCGACTGGAGCTTGGGAAAAATCCTATGGCCATCTAGATGCTGTCTAGCGGCCATAGGATTGCACACTGCTACTCTGTATTTTTAAATCTCTACGCTGCTGTTGGTGTTCAATTTGGTTTTATACAGTCGTTTCAAACTTTTAAAAGTTTTATATGGTGTTTGTATTGTATTGTATTTTATGGTTTTGATTGTTAACATAAGAACATAAGAAGAGCCATGCTGGATCAGAACAAGGGGGCCATCTAGTCCATTCTGTTCACAGAGTGGCCAACCGGCTGCCCACGGGAAACCCACAAGCAGGACATGGGCGCAACATCATCTCCCGTCCATGTTCCCCAGCAACTGGAGTACTTAGGCATACTGCCTCTGATACTGTGAATCACCCAGAAGCTTCGGTTATTGGGCAGCATAGAAATGTAATAAATACATAAATAAATATTAGGAAATGTCCTTCCAAATAATGTGCATATTATATGTGCAAAATCGCATACCAAAATGCACGCATTAGGAGAAATGCACAGAAAAATATGGAAACATTTATCTTAAAGTTCAGGCTTCCCGTTTTTGTTTGTCCTCAGCATCTGTTTATAATTACTAAGTGGGGAACTCAGCTTCATATTGACATTTTACATAGCTCTCTTCCCGCCCACCCACCCCAGCTCTGTTTTAAGGGATTGAAATTTCCTCACTGCAATTTTCAGGAGAAAGAATTTTGATTGCAATGCTAATGATTGCGTGGGGCCTTGGTTTTTGGGGGTGCGGGGAGAGAGTGAAGTGGGAACAGAAGGCGAACCTACCATCCCCGCTCAACTACAGGCATGGCATGCTGGCCGGAATCAGTGAAGTTATATGAAAAGGAAGCAAAGAGCAAGGTGGTCTGTGGAATTGGAATTATGTCACATTTTGCTTTGAAAAACAAAATTAAAACAAAATAATTAAAATAATTAAAACAACAAAAAAGATGGGGAAGTTCCTTTAAGCTCATTCTCCCAGAATGCAATTTGTAGGCCACCTGGCATCCAGCCCACCCCCCTGTTGGCTTCAACTCAAAGAGCCCCCTCCTAGGGATGTATGAAAAAATTGTTTCAGTTTGATTTTGTTCAGGATTTACCCAGTTTGCACCTTCAGGACCAAATACGGATCCAGGTCAGGCGCAACCTGCGGTTGAAGTCCCTGCATTTCCAAGTTTGCAATGTTATTCACAGCCCCCGCCCCTACAAGAGAGGCATTCTACAGCATGCGTGCATTTGAAAAATGTGCACGAGGAAACGCGCACAATTGCGCTTTAATCGATGGGAGGAGAATGCATACATTTCAAAGATGCTCACGACGGATGCACACATTTGGAGAAATCCACATGGAAATATGCGAGGATTTTCATGCCAAAACAAAAAAAACAAAAACAAAGTTTGTAAGTTGATATGGAGTTGGGACAAGCTTTTTGATGGAATTCGGACAGCTCCAGTGAGCTCATGTTTTCTTTTGCTGATTTGTGCAACCCTAAACTGTCCACCTTGCAGCTTAAGTTGCCTGGTTTTAATTTCTTCCCCCTTCCATTCCATGCCTAGAGGACTCAACTTCACCTGCTCATGAGCAGTCACCTGTAGCGTTCTTGGCTCCTCCCAACTCACACCTTCAAGGTATGTTGCAGGTGGCCTGGTCCCCAACTCCTAGGTCAATAACATGTGGGTAGGCAAGCTAGTCATGCCCCAGCACTGATCCAAGGAAGGAAGCTTCCTTCATCATCCCAGGCATGCCCCAAGGTGCTCGCCAATAGCCCCTACTCTAATGTCACCCCCTTAAGCTGTACTGTCCTTGCATGGTGTGATCTATATGAAGGGAAGCTAAATGCAACCAACTGATCTCACAATGGGATGCTTTCCGACAGTGTAATGCAGCATAGGCAAATAAAATTTCCTTTCTGCAACACACCTGGATCAAAGAGGAAAAAAAATCTTGCATAGCCCCAAAAAGATAGCAGTAAAAACCTGCCTAACAATGCCAGAAGGGGTGTTTTGGTGCCACAATGAATGAGACATGTTCTGGTGTGTGTGTGTTCGCTGGATGGAACATAGGAAGCTGCCTTATACCAAGGGCAGTATCCAGCTGTGTCATCTCGCTAGTGCAAATTACGGTGTGTTAGCAGAAACTATGTTCCAAACTATGCACAAGAGGAGAATTCAACTGATGCTACATTTGTGCAAGCAGTTATGCACTATCCTTTTGCAACCCATTGTGCAACAAGTTGCACTTTACTCTTATGCAACCCATTGTGCAACCAGTTGTGCACGCACCTTGCACAGTCCATTGTGCAAGAGATCGTGCAACCGTTTGCACGACCGGTTACACAATGGAAAGATTCAGCAGAGCTCTGCTAGCTCTATTTGAGTTTGCGGAATGACACAGTTGGATATTTCCCCAAGCTGGACGATTGGTCCACCTCGCACAGCATTGTCCATGCTAACTCTCCAGGGTTAACATAAGAACTTAAGAAGAGCCCTGCTGGATCAGACCAGGGAGACTTGCCTGACACCTACTTTGTGGTTTTTCCAGTGCCAGGTGAAGAACTCCCCCCCCTCCCAGGTATTTGAACTCTTTTTAGTGGCTTTCTCTGCTGATGGTTTTAATTTGATTTTATGATGGTGTAATGGTTTTATTCTCTGCTGCTGGTTTTATCTTGCTGTTATTCTGCACTGTTTTTAACTAGTTTTAATGTTTGAACCTGGTTTTTCATGCATTGTACTCCACCCAGAGAACTGTGGTTACTGAGTGGTTTAAAAGTACAGTAAATGCATTGACGGAATAAGCAAATTATGCAAGTGGTAAGCCATCTCGACACTCAATTTCTTAAGAAAAGGCTTTTCTGGGGCTGCCCAATCAGTTTTTCTAGCTAGCATCAGCTCTGGGAGCCATGGTGATTTAATCTCCTCCCCCAAGTTCTCCCTCTTTGCCCTCTAACCATATGCATTATTAGAAAATTAGTACAGCAGTTTCCTTAAACCAACTGGCCATTAGGCATTTGAAGACAACTGGATGCAGAAATTAAATGTGACAGTCCCTGTAAAAGATGTAGTGAGCCAGGGAATCCCACGGCACTAATGAAATATTGATTGCATATGCGGAGCACCATCGAGATGCACTAATGGCGATGCGGCACACGAGCAGATCGCATGCAGAATGGCTGCAGATGCATGTGGCAGGCAGCACACACACAGTCAGGAGGCCTAGGGATGGGTGAGAATTTTGTTCGGTTTCTTCTTTTATTTTTTTTTAATAAGAACTCATCAAAGTTCACACATTTCGTCACATGCCCCCATTCAAACAAACCAAATGGGTTACAAACATGAATAGGAGAGAGCCAAACCAAGCTCTGCAGTGAAGTTCAGAGAATTTCAGCAAGCCTGAACAGGCCAGGCTCTCCCGTCCCCACATACAAGAACATCAAGATGTCCTTTTTGCTGTGTTTTATCGTTGTGCATATGTGCACGTCGTGCACATTGGCAAAAGGCTGCTCAGAAGCAATCTGGAAGCAAGCATGTATATGATCATAACCAGTGCTTTTTTTCTGGAGAAAAAGGTACCGGAACTCTTGGATTACATTTCCTCGGGAGTAGATGGCGATTAAATTGTAATGCAATTAATAGAAGAAAAGGTGCTGGAACTCAGTTCCGGTGAGTTCCACCAGAAAAAAAGCCCTGATCATAACCAAGGCTGCATGGTGCGGTTTTTGTTGTTTTTGTTGCAGTCATTTATGCACATGTGCATGGCACCAGGAGGAAAATTTTTTAGGGTTGTGTGAATCAGCAAAACTCAAATTTACCAAAGTTCTCCAAATTCCATCTCAAAGCTCATTCTGACTCAATCTGTATCAGACTGTGAGCTTTGCTTTCCCCTCCCTTTTCACATGAAAATCTGCACGTATTTTTCCAATTGTATGCACCAGTTGTGCACATCTTTGAAATGTACACATCCTTCCATTGATTAAAGTGTGTTTGTGTACATTTTTCAAAAGTATGCATTTTCCAAAGGTACGCTTGCTAGCGAACATTTTTTTTAGGTGTGTGTGTGTGTCTGTGAACCACATTGCAAGCTTGAAAATGTATGGACATTGACTGCAGATTGCGGCCGCGTCTGTGTTTGGGGTCCGGAAGATGAGAACTGGGTAAATTCTGATTTAAAAAAACCAAACAAAACTGAAATGAATTTCTCATACATTCCTAAAATGAACGGAAGGAACTGAAAGGAGTGTGACCACTAGAGAGCGACCAGGATGGTGAGGGGTCTGGAAACCAAGTCCTATGAGGAACAATAGAAAGAGCTGGCTGGAGAAGAGGAGATGAAGGGGGAACATGACAGTGGTCCTCAAATGAGGCCTGTCATGCAGAAGATGGAGCAGACTTGTTCTCTGTCACTCCAGAGCGACGAGCTAAGACCAGTGGCTAGTAACTGCAAGGAAGCAGATTTTGGCTAAACATTAGGAGAAAATTAGGGGTTGGATGATCTCCAAAGTCCTTTCCAGCTCTGTGATTGCATGTGGGCAAATGCAGAGATGTAAAGAATGGCAGATTCCTGATGTGTCAGCATCACCACAGAAACAAGATGAGGTAATTTGGGATTCCAAGGTTTGGGGAGTAGTTCGGCTGGAGAGAAATTCAGAGGCATCCCTTGGAAACCTCTCCAAAGGCATCTTGAAAAATTTCCTGACTGTTAGAGCAATATGACAATGGAACGAACCACCTAGGCAGGTAGTGGGCTCTCCCACACTGGAAGCATTCAAGGTGCAGCTGGAGAGGTCGTCTGTCAGGGTTGCTTTGACCTGGATTCCTGCATTGACTGGGGGGTTGGACTCAATGGCCTTATAGGCCCCTTCCAACTCTACTATTCTATGATTCTATGAGAAGATTCAAGGCATCATTATCAGCCACTGGCTGGCAGGTTGCATGGAAAGCAACACAATGTTTGCTTTATCCTGCCATTCGTCAGAGTCCATTGATATTTGCTATGGCAGTAGATAATAATTTCAATGGCTTCACCACACTGACTCTCCATCCCTTAATGCTCTAAACAGGCAAATTGTCACCATGTTTCTTTTCCCCTGCAATTTAAAGAGGCGACTGTGGCAGAAACAGAAACGTGAATCCCATTTTGGATCCCCTTTCAACCCTTGTAGACCGCTCATCAGCATTTGAGGGTCCTGTGAGGTGCTCCGCAACAGAACGAGACAATTTTATTTTCTAATGAAGAGCGAGCTACAATATTGCATCTAAATGCCGGATGTGCCAACACTGTGTGAATGTATGCAAATCCACAGATAATTGGACATGTTTCCTACAGGCTCACAAATGCTCTTCTCTCTGTTTAAGAGCATAAAATTATTCCGGCCATTGTTATTAGGAAGCAAAGTGCCATTATTAGGAGCAGAAGAAGCTGCCTTATCCCAAGTCAGACGACTGATCCATCTAGTTTAATGTTGTCTACAGTCTTTGGCAGCAGCTCTTTAGGGTTCCAGACAATGATCTTATGCAGCGCCACCTGCAGATGCTGGACACTGAACTTGGGGCCTTTTGCATGCAAAGCACGCACTCTGTCCCTGAGCTATGGCCCTTCCTCTTTTCATGATTCCAGCTGGTATACTGCCCACCACGTCGGCACAGGTGGTGCTTTCTAGCATGCATCCTTTTGACCCCTTTCCATGGAAGCTCTGGCATCGGTTATCAAGACTCACGTGCAGGCCTTTGCTCCCTCACCTGTCTCCCAGAGGGCAGTCCACATATTTTATACCAAAGAACTAATGGGGGCCACTGAGAACTAAGCCGGTCCTTTCATTTGCACTGTCCTCCTCATCTGCTTATCCCAAAGCTGGATCCCGTGGCTTGGTCATGCTGCAGCCACGCTTCCTCCAGGGACTTTAGGGCAGTGTATAAGGTGGTCCCCCTCCACTGTATGCTCACTGCAACTGTGCCTGGTAGGTTAGGCTCAGGGATAGAGACTGACCCAAGAGAAGCATCTCTCCTCTCCCCCCACCGCCACACACATGATCTCTCATAATGCTGCCTCAATAAACTCACCTTTTCCATGAATCCTTTGCCACTGCCCTTTAGATTCAAGCCCCTACTGAAATCAAGCCACAGTGCATGCAACTGAACTGAGCAGTGGTTGGACTAGTTGACCTCCAAGGTTCCTTTCAATTCTAAAGCTCAAAGGTTCTATGATTCTACCTTCCCAATCTTTCTTCAGTTCTCATTCCTTTCTTCCTTCCTCTTCTCCTTCTTTGTTTGTTGCTCCTTTGGTCTTGCCCTGGTATCCTTCACCTTCTCATTCTCTCCATTCCTTAAGCCTCCCAAGACTTAATGTGGCCTCAGGCATCAGTTCCCAGTAACAGGCACAATTTCTTCCTCTCAGTTGCTCCTTTGACCTGGACCCCAATTTTCACCAGCTGCAAGTGAGCTTTGTGTCCGCATGAGGCTGAACTTGAATCTCTTTGCCCTCTGTAGGTTCCTGGTCTGCCCCCACCCCCAGCGGCAACCTCATGCATTCCTTCAAAATCATCTCCCCTTAGAATCAGGGCCTTCTTGATGAAAGAAGATCAAAGAAATGTGCTCATGGAGCTTCACCAACCAGTGGGAGCAGGGAATGCAGTAATTATGGCTCATGTTCAAAAAGGCTTTTAGAGTGTGGGGGGGGAATGCCACCTCCCTGTACAAGTTGCAACCATCGACTTGGTACTCTGTGGCCTCTGCAAAATGCTGGTTCTGGTCCAGCAACTAATGGATGAGTGTTTTTTTATGAGCAAACAGAGCTACAACAATCAGCACCCTTGTCAGCAGCATCAGCAAGCCAAGCCAAGAGCACAACACAGTTCAGAAAGGCCTGGGACTGATCTTCCTCCATGTCCAACAGCACATCCCAGCTGGTGTGCATTAAAATATGAGCCGGATGAATTTCTGTCCCATCCCTGGTCACAACAACTGCTTTAATGGGTTACAGCAAACATGTTGTGGCTCCACTTTAACCACAGTTCGTTCACACATGCTAGGTCCGCATATGCTAGCACTGCCTCCTGTCCATCAGTTCACATGCTGAGATCATCGGTAGGATCGGTGATGCTGGTGAAGTTCAAACTTCGGTGGCTCGTAAATTGCATCTGCTATGTTTGAGCTTGGAGGGTGATGCAATGAACGTCATTATCCAAATTGAGATAGTTATGATGAGTGCCTAAAGTAGATCCATTGAAATCAATTGGAATGAGGTGAGTGCTGTTTCATGATTTCATTGGGTCTGCTCTAACTATGACTAAGTCTCTGGATCCAATCTTTCGTCTTTCTGCATAAGGACATCATAGTCTATCTTTTTGATCACTGAATTGCCCAGTAGAGGCTGGCAGCTCCAATGTCAGTGGGGTGTGTATATTCACTTTGGATTATAGTCTGGACTTTAAAGGAGTAATCCATGGTGCCAAACTTATTTTAGGGATAGGGTTCAGCGCCATGGGCAGCTACTTTAAAGTTCAGAATAAAATCCGGAGTGGATATGCATCTCCCCACTGACATTGGACTAGTCACTAGACTCCAGTGGAATTGTCCTTTTAATACTATACTTTTTAAAAAGGAGGAAATCTTTTTTCATCTACATCATCACAAAAAGATAAAAGGTTGCAAAATATGTATCCCCCCCCCCATCATCTTTTGTTAAGTTGCCACACTTACAAGGTCTATACATTTTCCCTAGCCGGAAATTTGGAAGTGACATTTCCCCCTTCTCCCTAGAAATGATTAATTCTCAGCACACACACCCCCATTGGAATTCAGGTGATCACACAAAACATCATGGTCGGCTTCCAGTGAAAAAAGAATACTATCGATTTTGGTGTTGTGCAGAAAAAGCTCAAAAAACAGCAATAGCTTCACTTGAGGTATATGTGGATACATATTTCCTTTGTAAAGAAAAAACTTTGGGGGAGAATTCTACAACAGACCCTTAAGAAAATCAATTTCCCATTACTTTGAAATGTTGGCATTTAGTCAATTATGATTTATTGATTGGGATTCTCCCCTCCACTCCCTGATTTTAAAAAGTCTAAAGCAGGGGTCTTTGAACATATGATCTCATCCCTAGTGATCTAAACCTGAATGCTCAAATTAAATGATCTATCTGTCTATCTATCTATCTATCTACACACACACACACACATACACGATCAGGGCTCTCCAACCTTGGGTGCCCAGATGTTGCTGGACTACAGCTCCCAGAATCCCTTGCCATTAACCATGTTGGCTGGGTATACTAGGAGCTGTAGGCCAGCAACATCTGGGTACCCAAGGTTGGAGACCCTGCACTAGACAGACAGACAGATAGATAGATAGCATAAAATCATTTCTATCCCACCTTTTGGTCCCCAAAACAGATTCAGGCAGCTCAATCTTACGGCCCCGAAACAGCGTCCAGAGAGCCATTGGATTATTTGGAGTCCCAGCTCTGATGTCGGAAAATTGCTCCGATGTGGGAAAATCGGTCCGACATCAGAGCTGGGACTCTGTGCTTGGAGCGCCCTCCCTATCCCTTGCAGCCGATGTGGAAAGAACCACAGCAGCTGCTTCTCCGAGGTTGAGAAAGTGACCTCAGGGAAGGGGCTTAGGGGACATTCTTCTGGGGAGAGGCAGGGAGGGGACGAGACTGACACCGCCAAGATATGAGGTTGCCTGGCAGTGGCTCAGCCTCCTTCCCTCCTGCTCTGAAATCGCCCCTCCCGCCGCCCTGCATAGGATGCTCATAATCCTTCGAGTTTGGAGGGACTGCACCCTAAGGCATCTTAAAATAATGGGAAAAGCATAATACATTTAAAAATATTATTTGTTTATCTATTTATTACATTTCTACACTGCCCATTAGCTGCAGCTCCCTCTGTGGTTTAAAAGAGAGAGCTGAAAACTGTAAAAAATATATATAATTAAATAGTAAAATATAATATTCATCCATAAGTTTAAAACAGAGTAGAACCAAAGTGGTAGCCAAAGTAAAAGCCAGGAGCAGTGCAAAAACCTGAAACACGCCAACACAATTTTTAAAACTGAAGGGCTAAGAACATAGAGTAGAGGAACTGCTTTCCATTGATGGAAGGGCGCTACTCACAAAAGGTGTCCCCCCCCCACCAGCACACTACTACCGCTCCCCCATTCGGCAGGTTCCCCTGACCCTCTGAGTAGCATTTTCAGGGGGTTGGAAGGGCTGCCGTGGGGGGGGGGGGGAGGAAGGTAGCAGGGAAGTCTCCTTCCTTCAGCCAAGTTGCCTGTGCCTAAATCTTGGTCCAATCCCACATCTCTAGGTAGGGGTGGGCGATCCGCTGGGACCCGGCCCGCCTCCAGCTCGGTGGATGCTGCTGCTGCACCCACTGAGCCGGGCTGAAAGCTGGCATGCAGTCTGCGCCGCTAGCTGGACTTTCAGGTTCACGGCAGGCCACTGTAGAAAATGCCTTTGGATATGTCAAAAGCGGCCACAATTTGCACAAATTATTCAAATTGTGGCCGCTTTAGGCATATCTTAAGATGATGGTGATGATGATGATGATGATGATGATGATGATGATGATGATGACGACGATGATTAACATTTATTTATCGCCCATCTGGCCGGCAACCGGCCACCCTGGGCAATGTACATACGATAAAAACAGAAAAAAATACATTTAAAACAGTATAAAATTTTAAAATCTTATCCCACCCCATATTCCCGCCTGAACAGCCAAGTTTTTAGTAAGCGGCGGAAGCTCAGCAGAGAGGGGGCATGGCGGAGGTCACTCAGGAGAGAGTTCCACAGTACAGGGGCCACCACAGAAAAGGCCCTACATTTTCTACATAAACAGCATCCAGCCAGGAACCCAGGAGTCACTTCCCCTGCTGGACTAGGGAGAACATGAGTCGAGCCGGGGAATAGGTAAGCAGGATGGAGTTCAGGTGGGGTCGAGCCTGCCTAGTCCGCTGGATTTCTACCCTCGGAACGAAATCCTCACACATCCCTAACGGTATGCATAATCACTGGAGGCTGGTGGCCTGAATATCAGCGGGGCAGTGCATCCACTCCAGGTTGTAGTCTGAGCTTCTAAGGAGATATCCATGGTGCCACGCCTATTTTGGGGACAGGGTTCAGCACCATGGATAGTTCCTTTAAAGTTCAGACTACATCCCGGAGCAGATGCACCACCCCACTGACATTGGAGCCATCAGCCTGTGCATAGTACCTTGACCAACTGGAAGTAATTCTTAGTAACAAGATTTGCCCCCAGTCAAACTTGTATTGTGTTTATTTAGGAACATAAGAAGCTGCCTTACACCAAATCTCATTCACACAGCGAGGACACATCTCAAGATGCTGGAAATAAAGCCCAACATGCTGTGCCTCTGACATTTTTAGCAGCCTTCTTCAGGGCCTATAAAAGAGACAACACCCATAATTAAATTTCTGAAAGAAACAATAAATAACAACAAATGAACCCAATACAAATTGCAGAAGCCTATGTATACTTAGGGCACAGTCTTAGGCATGTTTCGGCGGGGCTGGCAAGGGAATGCTGGGAGTTGTAGGACTTCTCCCCCCCCATCAAAACATGCACAGGATTTCAGCCTTACTAGCTCTAAAATTGCCTTCGGAGAGCTCTGAAAGGTATGTCTCTTCAACTCAATAACTGGCAGGTAAAATTACTATTGACATTTAATTATATGTTTTGTTTCTTTTATAGTCCCTGAAGAAGGCCCCTAAAAATATCAGGGATGAAATGTTTTGGGCTTGATGATTATAAATGAAGTCACCTTTTCCAGCATCTTGAGATGCATTCTCTCTCTCTTGGTGGATTTATGCTGTTTGCTTTTCAGTTTGTCAATACACATTATATCAAGTAGTGGTAGGTGATCCTTCCAGCACCCGACTCGCTGGATGCTCGGCGAGTGCTTCTGCTGCACCCGCCAAGCAGGGCCAAAAGCGAGTGCCGGCTGAGCCACTTGCTGGACTTCCGGGTTTCCAGAGCAGTGCTTTTTACGTAGAAAATGGCGTAAGATATGTTAAAAATGGGAGTCACCATCTCCCTTGAGTATGGAGCTATCCATGGTGCTTAAGTCATCCGCAAAATAGCTTCACCACCATGGATCACCACAGATAGCTCCTATGAAGCTCAGAATAAAAGCTGCAATGCCCCACTGACATAGGAGGAGTCACCAGCCTCCCCTGGTATTCCACAATCAGGGAGCCAACACAGAGGAGGCCCCATCCCCACCTGCCCAATTTCTGAACATTGGCACACCGCAGCAGAGCTTCAGATTATGCTGTAGGTTATCCTTCCCCAATGTGGCATCCTCTAGAAATGTTGGACGAGAACTTCTATCATCACAACCCTTCTGTCATTTGCAGTCAATGTCCTTTCAGGCTGGGCTTGATTGGTGTTGTTGTAGTCTGGCATCTGGCAGGCACCAGGTTGAGGAAAGCTGGCCGAAGTAATGGGCACGTTCTAAGCTACCTTCCTGTCCCTCTCACTCCATCCGTTGTCCATTTATGACTTCCTTTCCCATCTCCTCAGAAAAGAAGAGCCGCTGCTCTGGCTTCCTGCTAATGCAACTAATAAAAAGTGCAACTTACGTGACAAACAACTTCAGCCATCAAAAAGGCTGGAGCGAGACATCCCTCACTGAAGGGAGAGATCACCTGCATGCCTTATTATTTCCTAACGTGATGGGCTGATGGCAGGGAGAGCAAAGCAAAGCAATTTTCACACAGTGCTAAGTGCTAATTGTTTTACAGCGCCATGAATAATAATTTTTGGCAAACTCCAGCTCTGTCACTGAAAATAATTTACCCTGCTGGGAGGGGCCCCGGTAAGTGAGACTTTCAGCCTCTTTTATGTGTGTTCCACAGTTTTCCCTGGACCCCATCCAAAGATCTTCACATGCAGCAGTGTGCTGCCTTCAGGTATCTGCCCTGAAAGGTGAACGGAACAGACGGGTTAGACAGCGCCAATCGCCTCTTACCTTATTGCAGCAATTGGTAAACTCGACTCTGATTGATTTGGAATTGGGCTCAGCAAACCAAGCTATCTTCCAAAAAAATCAGAAATCATAATTCCAAAATTCAGACCCTGATATCATGTGGAGCATGATGGGTTCTGAACAGTGGGGGTTGGTGTCTCCAATGTCAGTGGGGCTGTGTATCCATTCCAGATTTCACACTGGACTTTTAAGAAGCTATCCATGGTGTTGAGCCCTATCCCCAAAATAGGTTTGAAACCATGGATAGCTCCTTAAAAGTTTGGAGTAAAGTCCAGCAGAGCAGATACTCAGCCCCAGTGACATTGGAACCACCAGCCTCCACTGGTTCTCAATGCCTCTCAAACAGCCCCCACCCCCCACAAATGATCTGTTCTGTTCTCTTCCCCATGATGGAAGTTGCAGCCAGGAAGGCTTGCCGGAGCCCTCTCTGCAAGTCAGGCATCTCTCCCCGGTGTCCTGAATGAAGTAAGGGCATTCTCCCAGGCTCCTTAGAATTGTTAGGTGCCTTGGGAACTACATTTCCCAGGGTCCCTGTTGCTTGGCTACTGCCCTTGCAGAGTTCCAATGCCAGGGAGGGAGGAGACAGGCAAAATGTTCCAATTTCAGCTGAAGAATGTTTGGGGGGAAAATAGAAATGCTACTGAGCATTAAGAACAAGACACATCCATCATCTGAGTTGAGTGAGTCGTAGTTTGGTGACATCACTACTACCATAAACTGGATCACCACTTCCTCTAGGCTGACTGGGTTCCAGTTTGGACTGACAACACAACAGAAAGTCAAGTACATCAGGAGCTAGTGCCAACATATGACACGGCCGGATCCAACAGTGTACAATCTTATGTTTTCTCCCATTGTTGCTTTGTTAATAATGTCTGTTCTTAACTGACCCTGTTCTTAAAAAGCTAACACAACCTCTTCTGGGTGGAGGAGTTGGATCCTGCTTTTGTTGCCCCCCTGCCATCCAAACATTCAGTTCTAGGATTTGGGGGCTTTCAGTGAAGTTACTCTCATGTCCCTCCTTAACCAGGTACGGGGAAGATGTGCATCATCCTTATTTGTGCCCCAGGATACAAGTGGGCTACTTAATGACATTTTTCACATAAGAGCCTCGGCAACTAGTTCCCATGACTTCACAGAAATGCCCTCCAAGAAAGCTGCTGTTGCTTAGTCTGGGGAAGAGATTGCTTCTCCTTCGAGGGTCGGAGGCCAGCAAATATGGGGAGTAGCCCCGCCTCCGGGGCTGGAAGGCAGACTTGTTCTGAGCTTCCGGTGGAGGAGGGGCCTCCCCAGAAACTCCAGTTGTTCTTCCTGCCTCACAGTGGGAGGCAGACTTTTCGCGCTCCTCTGAGCGCGAGCAAAGAACAAAGAAAAGAAGAGGTGGAAAAGGAAGAAAACGAAGCCTCTTCGCCACACCTACCAACGGTAGGAAGGAGCCAGCCCCTCGCCCCCGCCTCTGGCGGTAAGACAGGCGGCTGGACTCCGGGGGGACCCGAGACACCTTGCTGTAAGGGAACCGGCCTCCCCCCATGGAAGCCAGCGCCAGGGGGGTGGGAGAGCCCGCTGCAGTCGGTGCCCTTCAAGGGGGGGGGAGGGAATCGCGGCCCAGGCGTCCCGGACCTCCCCCCTCCCTCCCAGCCCCCTTCCATCTCAAGATGGGCTTGAGCGGCTTCCTCGGCCAGCAATCGGCCGGAAAGGCACAACCCCCCAGGGGATTACTTGCTGCCTCTTCCCTTCCCCTGCTCTGCTGCGCGTTTGGCCGTCGGGAATCCCAGCCTCAGTCCAGCTCCTCCAGCAGCAGCGTGGGCAACGATGGCGGCCGCCATCTTAAGTAAGGGCAATGCCCTGTTTAAGTCAATCAGCGAAGCTGCGTCCACCATTTTGGTTGTGGGCACAGCCATCTTCGGGTGCCATGGGCGCCGCCATTTTGATTAAGGGCAAGGCCCTTGTTATATCAGGCTGTGAGGTTGCGTCCGCCATGTTGGTTGTGGGCATGGCCATCTTATGAGGCCACATGGGCGCCGCCATTTTGGTTAAGGGCAAGACCCCTGTTAAGCCAGTGAGTGAGGCCAGGGCCGCCATCTTGGATGAGGGCAAGGCCATTCCGGAGGTTTCTTTTGCAATTTCAACTACAGCTCAGCTGTTTGCTGGCCATCCAGCCACAATCGGGTTCCCCCCGCGTTCCCTCCTCACTGGCAAGCGGCAAGCCCTACAAGTCTGCCAGATTGGGGGGGCTTAGACCCCCCTGCCAAGACCCCCAAGGACCCACAGCCCCAAGGTAAAACCAAGCATACAATGGCCCCTTTTTCACGCCACCCATCTCTCCTTTTACCAGTGCTCATTCCATAGCAGCCATGGATCCTGCGCCCACCACCAATCCCTCCACCTCTCCAATGAAGGACAGCAGCATGCTACCAGACTCGCCTTCACGTGTGATCCCAGTTGCAAACCCGGTTCGTCAAGAGGGTGTGCCTGAATCAATGTACCTGCTAATGAGTGAAATGTGGCGTGATATCCAGAGCCTCAAAGGGTCCCGGGGCAGGTCGCCAAACCGCCACAGCTCCGAGCATGCCTCAGTTTCCCAGCCGACCGTGGGTCAGCTGAGGGCCTCACCTGCAGGCTCAAGCAAAAGCCACAGGTCAGCAAGCGTGCTCTCGAAACGCGCCAGCGTCAGTCCCACGGCTGCCAGCAGAACCAAGCGCCGCCGCCCTTCTTCCGATTCTGATGACGGCTCAAGAACGGCATCCCCAGCCAGGTCACAGCGCACCCAGTACAGCAGTAGAACTTGTACAAGTGCAGGGGCCTCAGCTTCCGATTTTGAAGATGGCGAGCTGCCTGAGGACAGCAAAGACGAGAGCGAGGCCCCACCCAGAGGCCGTCTGTTCGCAGCGGAAGCCTTCCCAAAGATGATTGCCAAGGCTCTCTCACATGTAGGGCTGGTAAGCAAATTTAGCACCCCAACCGTTACTGACCCGGAATCCTTGGGAGACCCCATGGCCTTCCCTCCTATCCAGCTTCAAACCAATCCTGCAGTCCCGGTTCCGTGGAACCTTCAGGTGATACTGCAGCAAGAGTGGGAAAAGCCAGCTATTCCAAGGCCCCCACATCGCCTTTGTGACAAGCTATATCGCATAGCTGAAAACACCATGCAGGCCCTGACAGTTCCTCGAGTAGATGACCCGGTGTCAGCCCTCACCTCAAAGTCGTTGTTGCCAACAGAGCGAGAAGAACTTCCCGATCACCACGACAAGCGGGCAGATGCAGCACTGCGCAGGGGCTTCGAGACCGCCGCCACGGTAATCAAGATTGCTAACACGTCAACCATAGTGGCACGCGCTATGCATGTAGGAGCAAAAAGGCTCCTTCAAGGCAATCCAACACCCAAAGAGATGAAGGAGTTCATTAAAGAGTCGTCCTCTGCGGCAGCCTTCCTAGCAGATGCATCTCTCGATTCCTTTCAGCTGGGAGCGAGAGTCACAGCTTCCAACGTGGTAGCTAGGAGGAACCTATGGCTCCGCAATTGGGGGGTGGACGGAAAGACGAAGTCCAGCCTGGCAGGTGTCCCCTTCGCTGGCAAAAGGCTCTTTGGCGAACCCCTAGATAAAGTCCTGGTGGAGAACAAGGACAAGAAGAAAGCCTTGCCAGTCCCCCACAAGAAAGACACAAAACGTCCTTCTCAGAAATACGGCTCCTTTCGGAACTACAAACCCCAGCAGCCTGCCTCATCACATGGCGGCTCCTCATCCTCCACGCGCAATTTCCCCTCAGGGGGACACAAGCCCCGCTGGCAGCGTGGCTCGGCCCAGAAAGGAGGCCAGCACAAAGGCTCATCTGCCCAGGGAAAGAAATCCAGCTCCGCCTGACGGTCCTCCTCCCCCAGTGGGGGGGAGGCTACGCGAGTTCTCAGAAATTTGGAAGAAATACTTCTCGGATCGATGGCTCCTAGAGACAATTCAGCAAGGCTACTCCCTGGAATTCAGGAAGAAGCCCAAAGAAAGGTTTTTCAGGACCCACTATCTCAGAGATCCTGCAAAGCACCTGAGAACCGTAACAGCTATCCAACACCTCCTTCAGATACGCGCAATAGAAAAGGTTCCCCAGAATCAAAGAAATCGTGGAACATTTTCGGTGTTTTTCACTGTTCCCAAAAAAGACGGGAAAGTGCGTCCCATCCTAGACTTGAAAAGAGTCAACCGCTCCCTCAAGAAGCAGAAGTTCCGGATGGAGACACTCAGATCCATCAAGGAGTGCCTGCGGAAAAAAGACTTCCTGTCATCGATAGACCTGACAGAGGCCTACCTGCACATACCAATCCGCCCTGCCCATCGGAGGTTCCTGCGTTTCAGCTATGGCATCAAGCAGTTCCAGTTCAGGGCCCTCCCATTCGGTCTTGCTACAGCTCCAAGGGTCTTCTCCAAAGTCCTCCTGGCACCAGTGGCGCTTCTGCGTACAAGGGGCGTGCAGCTACACCCCTACCTGGACGACATCCTGATCCGTTCCCCGTCCCTCAGCCAGAGCCTCAAAGACACCTCACAGGCAGTGACACTGCTAAACAACTTGGGGTTCCTCATCAACGAGAAGAAGAGCTCCCTGGTTCCGTCTCAGACGCTCACTCATCTAGGCGTCTCCCTGAATACCATCAGGGACATGATGTTCTTGTCATCAGACAGACAGACCTCGACAAGCCGACTGGCGGCACATCTGCGCTCGAAGGACAGAGTACCACTCAAGGACTTAGCCAAGCTCCTGGGGATGATGGTCTCGTGCCAGGACTCAGTGCAGTGGGCCAGGTTTTACTCCAGGCCACTGCAAACCTTTCTCCTGGACTTCCAACTAGAGATTACGTGCAACCACAATCCACTTCTCACCATCCCACCCTCTGTCTCTCGCTCCCTAAAGTGGTGGTCTCACCCAGCACACCTTTCCCAGGGAGTTCCGATTCAAGCACCGACACGCATCACGTTGACAACAGATGCCTGCCTGTCCGGATGGGGAGCGGTTTGCCAAGAAAAACACACACAGGGACTGTGGTCCAAAGAAGAGACCAAGCTCTCCATCAACCTCCTCGAGCTAAGGGCAGTGAAGCTAGCCCTCAGAGAGTTCAGCAAACTCCTGGAGGATCAACATGTGCTGGTGATGACAGACAACATCGTGGCCAAGGCATACGTGAACAAGCAAGGCGGAACAAGATCCGAAGCCCTACAAAAGGAGGCGATGTCCTTGTTCAGATGGGCCCAGCAACACCTCCGCTCCATCAGAGCAGAACACTTGAGCGGGGTAATGAACATTCAGGCCGACTGGCTCAGCAGGACAACAGTGGACCAGAGCGAGTGGTCCCTAAACCCAGAGGTCTTCGTCCTACTGACCAAGCATCTAGGCCGACCATGCATCGACCTCTTTGCGACACCACAGAACACGAAGTTGCCACGGTTCGGAACGCGATACCGAACAGAAGGGGCACAGCTCACCGACGCCCTCATCAGCCAGTGGCCAGTAGGCCTCCTCTACGCCTTTCCCCCGCTACCTCTGATCCCGAGGGTAGTCCAGAAGGTCAGAGACCAGAAAGCCCAAGTCATCCTGGTGGCTCCGCACTGGCCACGCCGGCCTTGGTTCCCAGACTTGGTGAACCTCTCGAGGGAGAAGCCGTTCAGACTCCCCCTCAGGCACGACCTACTCAGTCAGGGTCCAATCTTCCACCAGGACCCCAGCTTCCTGAAGCTAACCGCCTGGAGACTGAGCGGAGCCTCCTAACAAGACGTGGTTATTCCGATAAGGTAATCTCCACCTTGCTGGCCTCCAGGAGGCCGTCCACGCACAAAACATACGACCGCACCTGGAGGGCCTTTCTCCGATGGTCCAAGGCCACTGCGAGGGACCCTCTAGATGCGGAGACACCAGACATCCTAGAGTTCCTCCAAGAAGGCCTGTCCTCAGGCCTTAGTCCTAGTACCCTCAGGCGGCAAGTGGCAGCACTAGGGTCAGTGTTAGGCGACTCCAAGGGATCACCATTGGGAGCACACCCACACATCAAGAGGTTCCTCAGGGCGGCCACCCTCGTCAGCCCCCCTCCCACCCGGAGGTTCCCCACCTGGAGCCTCAACACGGTCCTTAGGGCCCTCACAAAGCCTCCTTTCGAACCACTAGGGGCTGCCAGCCTCAAGGTGCTGACCTTGAAAACCATCTTTCTAGTTGCAATCACCTCAGCTAGAAGGGTTTCAGAGTTAGGGGCCCTCTCCTGCAGTAAAGAACTCTGCACATTCCACAAGGACAAGGCAGTGCTCCGCACAGACCCGTCCTTCATGCCCAAAGTCAACTCTCCTTTTCACAGGTCCCAGGACCTGGTAATTCCTTCCTTCTGCCCTCATCCTGCCACACCTATAGAGAAGGAGTGGCACTCACTTGATGCCATGAGGGCACTCAAATTTTATCTAGACAGGACCAAGCCCCACAGGCAAGCTAGTTGCATGTTCGTGTCCTTCAAGCCCTCCTCCCTCGGGAAAAAGGTTTCCACAGCATCCCTGTCTCGCTGGCTACGCGACTGCATCGCGCTGGCCTACACTTCAGCAGGTCTGACAGTGCCTGAGGGCATAGTTGCTCATTCAGTGAGAGCGATGGCTACCTCAGCGGCATTCAGCGCAAGGGCACCCCTAGATGAAATCTGCAGGGCAGCCACCTGGTCTTCGGTTCACACCTTCACCAGGCATTATAAAATCGACCTGATGGCCTCAGCAGAGGGCGCCTTTGGGAGGCGCGTCCTGCAGGGAGTCATTCCGTCTCAGTAGGAGGCCGGCTGGGAGGGAGGTTTTTCCCACCCAGGGGATGGACTGCTTTTTTACATCCCCATATTTGCTGGCCTCCGACCCTCGAAGGAGAAACGGAAATTCTTTACTTACCGTGAATTTCTGTTCTCCGCGAGGGGAGGAGGCCAGCAAGGCCCGCCCCGGGCCGGCCTCCTCCTGGACACGCTCCGAGCAAGTGGGAGGGAGTCTCTCTCTTTTGTTCCCACAGGCTTGTGATCAACGGACCAGACAGAGTCCCTATCATAGATAGCAAGGACGTCTACGCCTAACGGTTCGTTTGGAAGTGTCAACTGGAGTTTCTGGGGAGGCCCCTCCTCCACCGGAAGCTCAGAACAAGTCTGCCTTCCAGCCCCGGAGGCGGGGCTACTCCCCATATTTGCTGGCCTCCTCCCCTCGCGGAGAACAGAAATTCACGGTAAGTAAAGAATTTCCGTTTCCTGAATGGTTCAATTTGCCTCCTCTCACTCTCACTCTCACTCTCACTCTCCTCCCCAAGGGAAGAGAGTTAAGCAATGTATCTGGGTGTGTTGGAGTGTCCATCAATCAGTGTCTGTGGTGGAACATTTATAGCAAATGTCCAAGGTCGATGTCCAGGCAGGGCAGAAGAGACATCCACCCTGGACATCACCCTGGCTTTGTTCACATCTGGTCATGGCAATCCAGCTGGGGACGATCAATGGTTCTTTCCATAACATGCATTCCCCCCCCCCCCCAAGGACAGGTTTGCTCTGTCCCATTTCCACAATAGTTTGCAATTTTTTGTTGTTACTGATGACAATGTCCACTCAAAATTTGTTACACATTTTCATGGGCACAAAAATTGGTATGTATTTTTGTAAACAATTTCCCCCAATATATGCATTTTTAGGGGGGCAAGCACTTTCCTCATATATATATATATATATATATATATATATATATATATATGCTATTTACCCCATGTATGTATGCATGTTTGCATGAAGTTTTTAATCAGAGAACTGCATCACAACATTTGGACATGTGCAAAAAAAACACCAAAGGAAAATTGCATCCCAGTTTGCATATTTGTTTGGGAAGTGCCAGTGAGGTCTATATTCATATTAAAACTCAACCCAGACTAATTTCTCTCCCATCCCAAAGTGGGCAGGACCCTGGCAGTTATTTCAATCAATGCATTCTTCAGTGTGGGGCCTTAGGGATCAAAAATGGAAGGGAATCTAAACAAGGCACAGAGCAAGAGAACACTCTTACTGTATTATCTATGAAGCCATTTCTCATTGTCTTGCCTAGTTATAGGCTTGAGTTCAGCCTGAGAGGAAACAGAGGAAGGGAGGGAGGACAAGGGAATCATCAAATTATCATTTGTGGAGAGAGAGAGACAGTGAAATGGGGGAATGCACCAATTAAGCTGCTGTGTCTCAATTATTTGGTTATATTTCTTTAATGAGTGCAGCTACTTTGGCATCTTTTAATAATCCATAAAGCATATTTTATGCCGACCCAGAGGTCTAATGGCATCGCAGATAATATGCCCTGACACAAGCAAGGAATATGTTTATCTATCTAATAGCGAGCCCTCAGTGTTCTCTCTCTCTCTCTCTCTCTCTCTCTCTCTCTCTCTCTCTCTCTCTCTCTCTCTCTCTCTCCCCCCCCCACCCCCTTTGAAACACTCTTGAAAGTAGGGGCATGCTTCCCAAAATGCTCTATGTCTGAGTTTCTTCCCCGAATGCTGGACTTCTTCTGAATTACCTGCTCCAATGCATTAGGGATTCTATTTTGTGCAGACCATGGTTTACCACTGCTTTCCCTCATGTCTTTTTCTCCCTCCTCATCTCCAGTGTGCACTGAAATGAAACACTGCAAAAAAAGAAAAGAAAAAAAAAGAGAATGGACCACGATGGGATGACTTTCTCGAAGGGAACATGGTTCTGACTTGTACCAATGTGCGTGTGTACTTCTGTTCATTGGTAAAACACCCCTCCCTCCAAGCAAACTTGACACTAATGTATAGTTACTGTATTGCATGGTTGTGCTGAGATTTTACCTACAGGGGGTTGTATGTAGGCATTTGCTAGTGTTTATAAACCACTTCCACAGATTCCACAGTGCTGTACACCCATCACAAAAACAAACGTGTAAAAAACAGCACACAGGCTAAACTGTAGGCTAAACTGTAGGCTAAACTGCGCAGGGAATGCATGTATAAACAGGTGTATTGTCAACATGCGCCTAAAGATTAAAAAGTGTCAGCGAATGTCTAAATTCCCAGAGGGGAGATCATTGCACATCGTGGGTGCCACTGTGCTATGCCCTGCTCTGAAAAACTGCGGAGTGGACCTCAGGAGTGTGTAGCACCACCAGGAGAGAGCTTCATCAGATGACCCCAAGGATTGCATGGGTCTATAGGGGAGAAAGTGGTCTCTCAGATAACCAGGTCCCAAGTTGTTTAGGGCTTTATATTAGAGCTCACTAGTGTTAAAATATTAGGAGTCAGAAATTGATGTGCTGCAAATCACCCAAAGATCTACCGACACAGTGTTCTCCAACCTTGGGTCCCCAGGTGTTTTTGGCCTACAACTCCCAGCATGCCCCAGCCAGCTATGCCCCAGCCAGCTATGCTGGCTGGGGCATGCTGGGAGTTGTAGGCCAAAAACACCTGGGGACCCAAGGTTGGAGAACACTGTACCAGCAGATCTAGAGTTACCTTCTGCCCACATTTGTTCCACACCTCTCCCTCAAAAGAGGAGAGCTGGGGTGTACCCCCAAATTCTGTTAAGGTACTTCATAGTGTTGGAATAGTGATGGCAGGGGATCACACCGAATAAAGGCGCAAGGCAAAAGTTGGTTACCGCATTTTTTTTTTTAAAAGCACTTAGATGCAAGGGCCATGAATTGATAGCTCTGGGTGTATCAGAGAGCCTTGGGTACAAATAGGGGTCACACATTGTGTGTGCATGGATGTGTGGGAGAGGAAGGATGCTGCCTTTCAGCCTGGTGGTGCAAAGTAAGTTTCCCTTTTAGCCAGTTTGTGTGTGCGTTTATATATATATAAAGGCTAGCATGTTCTCTGTGTATAAAAATACTAGCATGTTCAGTATTTATTTATTTATTTATTTCATTTTTTTATACCGCCCAATAGCCGAAGCTCTCTGGGCGGTTCACAGCAATGAACAAGACAGTCCCTGCCCGCAGGCTTACCATCTAAAAAGACACACGACACACAAGGAAAAAGGAATGGGGAGGGAAGAAGGGGGGAATATTAATGAATACTCCTGGCAGGGCTGGTGGAATGGCCCTGCGCTCCCTCTCATCTCCCTCCTCTCAGCCTGCTGGAATGGCTGCTGTGGTATGTTCTGTAGTAGTGGTGGTTCCATTCTGTTGGTAACCTAGCCTGATTTGCTCTGCTGTCTTCTACTTAGAACCACAGAATCATAGAAAAGTAGAGTTGGAAGGGGCCTATAAGGCCATCGAGTCCAACCCCCTGCTCAATGCAGGAATCCAGGTCAAAGCATCCCCGACAGATGGCTGTCCAGCCGCACCTTGAATGCCTCCAGAGTGGGAGAGCCCACCACCTCCCTAGGTAGTTGGTTCCATTGTCTTATTGCTCTAACAGTCAGGAAATTTTTCCTGATGTTTAGGTGGAATCTGGTTGCTTCTGGCTGCTTAGCCAGGGGACTATCTGTTTATGGCTTTGTAAAGTTTGCCAAGCCCTTCACTTTCTGGATTCAGTCTGTTTTACTGATACAGGCTAGTCATTCTAAATTTGGCACCTCAGCTCTCTTGCTATGCTGGCAACAATTGCCAAACCTTTACACAATCATAACAATGAACTTTGCCTCCAGTCCACCATAAAATCCTGGGGGCGGGTGGGGGGATGGTGTTGTTTTCGCGCCACCTCCTAATCAAATCCCATTGTCTTTAGTCATTAAATCTACATTTGCACAATGATTCAATCCAAGGAGACGCAAAACATGTATATGTTTGGAGATCAGATTAGTAGCTGACAAGCTCTATCATGTCACAGCTTCATCCTTTTTAGCTCCTCTGCAGTTTCCATTTTAATGGCCTGAAAGGTGATTATTGCATGCTGACAGTTGATGAGGAGAGGGTGATGATGGGGACATGTTGTGCAATTTCAGTGTCAGCTATTGTGTAACAGTCCTGGTTTCTCTCTCCAGCCTACACGTCTAAGACGGGGGGAAAAGGGAGGAAAAAGAACACTCAACAATAATCGTTCTAATTCTCGAGTTCTAATTCTCAGCTGCTGTCACTAACAAAGAACTGTCATGTCAGTGTACATTGTGATTTGAAGCTCAGAATGACTTGGCAACACGCCGTGTGGAAAGCAAATCTCCCAGAATGCACACCACGTTTCTGAAGAATCCCCTTGGCTTTCAGAAAGAACAAACCATGTTCCTTGTGTGTTGCACCAAGAATATGGGCAGTATCAGCCTTGCCGGTAGGCTCATCGATTTGATAGGCCTTTGTTGAATGGCTACTGAATTTGGCCCAAAGCAAAACTTGAGGCAGATGTTGGGAGTTCCACCTTGGGTTAAACATCTGAGTGATATCTTCTCTTTTGGTAAAGCATAGTATAAGGGGGGGGGGTATATTAATAAATAAAAATTGTCAGCAACATCAAGGATAACTGACTCTTTCCATTCCCTATCTATCTATCTATCTATCTATCTATCTATCTATCACATTTACTGCAGTCAATAGACCCCAAAATATATAAGATACAGTACACCAGAATCTCACAGCAAGCAGATTCAAAGTATAACATAAACACAATTATATAGCATTCTGATCATTGCAAGTTGGTCCCTGGATATGATCCATCATTCCAAGTGGCAAGTTGCGTTGTTGTGAGTTGTTCTCTTATTCTCACTGCTACAGACAGAAGTCACGGGAGGCTGTTGACTCCTATATCTGTGGGGCTCCTTATCCATGGCATCTTTTATTCAGAGCTTTATGGGAGCTATCCATGGTGCTCCATGGTAGCGAACCTGTTTTGGAGATGGAGTTCAGTACCATGGATAGCTCCTATAAAGTTCCAAATGGAGACTGGAAAACCTGCAATGGATAAGGAGCCCCACTGAAACAGGAATCACCAGCCTCCCCCGATAGAAATTTACCTGCTATCAGCAACACCGTTGGGATGTTATCTTCCATCAGATAGTTAATAAAAAAATTGAACTGACCTTCCTGGTAGTTTGGTCAATAAGGGGCCAAACTCCCCTGGTAATTTTATACACCGCTCTCATGTCCCTCCTAGAGCTGAGTACAAATAGCCTCTTGAAATTCTCCACCCTACTTGTGGATAGAGAAATTTGGGGGAGGGAATCATTTCATCAAATTTCTCCAGTGGGAGGAGATATCTCCAACAGTTTCTTTCTCCCCCACCCAGAAGGGTTTTGTTGCATTTGCTGTTGTTGTTGTTGTTGTTGTTGTTGTGTGTTCCTTTTCCACCACAGCAAGTGATACCAGCAGCAACTTTGTTATCAGCCTGCCTGGCCACCATCTTGTATCATCCACAGTGCCCTGGGACTAGCATCACCCCCCAAACTGTGGCATTGTGGGGGCAAGGGAGCAATGGCAGACATCACACACTCAAAATGGTGAAGAATATTCACAAACAATTCAGCAAAATTGCCTTCTTTTTCTAGGTGGTCGGGGTTGAGAGACAAATTACTCAGGAAAATGTCTTCTGAGAAATCTCAGCTCAGCCCTTTGTTATGAGGTCGCAATAAGTCAGCAAGGAATTGGCAGTCATCGGAGCAAACAAGGCCTTGAAAAAACTGGCAAAGGGACTTGATTATGAAAGAAATCTGCTAATAAAAAAAGGAGAAAGAAATCCCCCAGGACATTCCGCTATTTGCCCATGCAAGAACCCCCCCAAAAAACAATGGGGATCTTCAGGTCTCCGGAAGCGGTGAAGTTCTGGGGGGAGGAATTAACTTAATTGGAGCATGCCAGAAAATGAAGAAAACATTGCTACTTCTCCTTCATTTGAAGTAGGTCCCCTCCTGACCTATTTACGTGCATCTGCACCTGATTAATATTTATGCAAAAGATGTCGGTTCAATTAAAATCCAAATGGAATTAATTGGAGAGGGTGAAGCATCTTCATGGGGAGGGAATTAAGATAATAAAGGAGCATAAAAAAGAGCTTTAACCCACCCCACCAACCTCTTTTTTTTTTTATGAAAGAACCTTCTGAGCTGTTACAAATTAAGTTCAGGGATGCACTCTGCCCCTGAAGGTATTTCTTTCTAAACTGATCACTTCCCCCATCACCCCCATCCCAACTAGATCTGCAGTCCTTGACATGTGGCAGCGATGCACGAGGGGATGGGATTTGACTTGAGATGGAGGCAGTCACGAAAGAGGATTGCACTCTGCAACAATGATATCAACATGAGCCATGTCCACAGGAGGGTGATGATGATTGATGAAGATGGGAATGGTAGGCCTTTTGTCCGTCTAAACTTGTATAGGATTGCATCTTTAAAAATGCATATTTTAAACTGAATATTCATGCAGGTTTTTTTAAAAATCATTTTTGTGTGTGAATTTCATTCAATCAAAACAAAAAACACAAGAAAAACATAAGAAGAAAAATTAAATATTACAGTTTTCTTACATGAAATTCAAATACAGTCATGCCTTGGATTGAGAGCATAATTTGTTCCAGAAACGTGCTTGTAATCCAAAACACTCTTATATCAAAATGAAATCCCCCCCAAAAAATTGTACATAGATTTTTAATTTAAGCCGTACTACAGCACTTGTCTTGCAAGACGTCGCTTGTATATCAAGTAAAAAAAAATTAAATAAATATTTAAAAATTTGCTGTCTTGCAAAACGCTCTCAAACCAAGTTACTTGCAATCCAAGGTATTACTGTAGAACAATTACAATTGATACATATGAAATGCATACCCATTTTATAACAAGCAAGACATACTACTGTCTATAAGCATAGTTATGCATAGGCTTCAACAGAGGCAGACCAAATATCCATGTATTTATCAATCCGTAGGTGTTTTGTTTTTGTTTTAAAATCACAGATAAATACAGAAACAGGATGGGAGGGACACATATGGGTGAACACGTGTGAAAGCAACAGGGACTGGAAAGAGACTGATCCTTCCATCTTCAGCTATCAACAAAGAATGTGACAGCTGTATTTTGAGGAAGCAGTCCTAAACGATGCCTCCTCCTAACTCAGCCTTCCCAGTTCGGTGGCCTCCACACATTTTGGACTACAATCAGCCCCAGCCAGCTAAGGGTCAGGGATGATTGGAGTTGTGGTCCGAAACATCTGGCAGGCACCAGGTTGAGGAATGGCTACGCTAGGTTTATGAAAAAGTCCTAATCAGCGTCCTTTGTTATCTTTGTCACCGACTGGTTCGCACACACACACATGCATCTCACACACACTGCAAACAGTTCAAACCACCCTGCTTCCCAGCACAATTTGACATAATGAGAGGAACGGCTCCATCATGGAGCTTCAGTCCCATTGTTATCGTTGCACAATGGCTTATCAACGATATTGCAGGCTGATCTTCTGAATCTTCATTTTGCAGGAAGAGACCCCCTTGATCTTGCAGGGCTGCGCAGAGGCAAATAGAGCTCCCCGTGCTGTGCTTGGAGGACATGAAAATAAAAACAGCAATTAAATTCTTGGCACTTCAAAGGAACTCAGGGGACACATTTTGCTGTTTTGTGCACCTGCGTAGCCCTTTCACCCCCTATGTATAATCTTATTTCAGGGGGTTGCAGACGGTGTTCCAGAAGCTTGACTCAGCAAGAAGGTTCCTCAGCAAGAAGGTCAGAACTGGTGGGCAGTTCGGCTCAAAAAGGGCTTGCCCACCTACTCCAGCCTCACCACTCAGGGTGGACAAATGTTTCCATTTCGATTTCTCTCTAGGGGTGGGCGATCCGCCAGGACCAGTGGAGGCAGGTGACTACTCCTATTTCGGTAGGGCTCCTATTCCGCTGCAGGTTTTGTTTGGAGTTTTATAGGAGCTATCCATGGTGTCCCTTGGTGGCGAAACTATTTAGGGATGGAGTTCAGCACCATGGATAGCTCATATGAAGCTCCAAATATAACCCGCAATGGCCTAGGAGCCCCACTGAAATAGGAGTCACCAGCCTCCTCCGGCCAGGACTCAACCCACTTCTGGCTGGGCAGATACCGCTGCTGCACCCACCGAGCAGGGCCGAAAGCTGATGCATGCCGCACCGCTCATTCTCAGTTCCTGGTGGGCTGCTGTTTACGCAGAAAAAAATGCCTTAAGACACATCAAAAGTGGCCGCAATTTGCTCAAGTTACACAAGTTGTGGCTGCTTTGGGCATATCTTAAGGCATTTTCTATGTAAACAGTGGCCCACCGGGAACCCAGAAGCCGCTTCCCTGGCTTGATTCGGGAGAACTCAAATCAGCACCGGGGAAGAGGTAAGCGGGACAGAGTTCGGGGGGGGGGGTCGAGCCTGGCCAGTCTGCCAGATTTCCACCCCCCAAATGAAATCCTCACACATCCCTATAAATTCTCTCAGTTTCTTGTTTGTCCTGTCTTAAATCTGGCTTGTCTCAAACTTTGCGAATTTTTCCAGTCTTAAATTCAATTCGTCCCCAACAGGTTTTTGAAAAAAGTTCACATGAGAATCCTGAAGCATCTCTCCTAATACATGCATTTTGCCAATATGCACAGTTTTGCAACCAATTTTTCAAATATAAGGCATTTTAATGTGATTTCCCCTAATATATGCATTTTAAAAAATATATATTGGAGAGCTCCGTTACAAAATTCAGAGAAGTGTGAATTTCAAAAGATAATTGAGTTTCGTTTCACATACTGGTTTGAAAGCGCAAAAGTTCGCAACTCTGCATTAAAATGCAAACTGAATTAATGTTGTCCCCATCCCTAAGTCACCTTCTCCTGAAATGTGCAGCTCCAGAGGAGAGATCCCTACTGTCTAGGGAACACTCTCTGTCCATGTGAGGCGACAACAACAGAGCCTGACAGGCCAACGTTTGATGTGAACAAGCCACGTGTGTCATTGAACATGCCGTAAAAGATGGCTTCCAATATTGACGGTTATATGCTGCTCTCCAGTCTAGCCTGCGCTTGAAGACATCCAGTGAAGAGAGTCCACCACCCTTTTAGAGATTTAGTTCCAATTTTGACCTGTTCTTACCATTAAAGAGCTAGTCCTGCCTTCTGGGGCAAGTTTTTGCCCTCTTCTGTGTGACAGCCCTTCAGGGATTTGAAGGGATGGTAGAACTTTCCTGTTTCTCAAAGCTCTACCATTGGTCAAAAGTAAGAGCTGAGCACCTCCCACCAACCTTGACCATTGGCTATGCTGACTGAGGCTGATGAGAGTTGTGTTATCCCCCATGTCTGTTGGGTACCAGGTTGGGGGAGGCAGGTTTAAACAATGGCAGACATGACCATCACTCTTGGGTGAAGAGGGAGGATTACGGCAGAAAGAACCTGCATAACACCATACAGCATGAGGCTGCCAGGCAACCCAAGATACTTGGCGATGAGTCTTTCCCCCACCCGCTCTGCCGATGATTGAGACACTGTTTGGAACACAGCTTTCTTTATTCTGTCCTCCACCTTCTAACCCCAGTGGGAGCAAACCAAGGCTTCTGCTTTCCTCTCCGTGCCTTCATATCAATTCTGCATCTTCGCTGTTTCCAATGGCTTCACTTCAGAAGGCTGGCTTCTGCCCACATAGAGCTGACACATTCCGGATGTGTTTCCCCTCCCCCCCCCACTCCACTCCACTCTCTCTTTGAGATGCCATGCTCATGTGGCAGAAGCATAGAAGCAACGTGGGACTTGCAAAGGGCCTACCAATGGTCTATGCCAACTGTGTTTTCTTCCTCCATCACAGAAACTTGGTGTTACTTCTTCCTTACAACTTCACTGCAGCTTCCATGACTCATTAGCACTGTTCTTTCACTACTTATTGGGGCACACAATAGCGCTGTCAGGGCGGGGTTATGGGCAGCAGTCTCAGGGGAGGCAGCTGGTTGGCCACTGCCTGAACAGAAATGCTACCCTAAATAGGCCTGTGTTCTGACCCAGCATGGCTCTTCGTATGATCCTATGTTCTTTAGCTTTCATGCCCAGCTTATTTGGTTTGTTGCTGTGTGAAACAAGTTGCTGGATTACACGGGCTTTCATCAAATCCAGTTGGGCTCCTCTTATGTAAGGAGTTTAAGGCTTCCTTTGTGAGACACATACTACATGGTCAGCAAACTGGCACCCTCCAGACATCTTTGGACTACAACTCCTATGATCCATGACCATTGGCCGTGCTGACTGGGTCTTATGAGAACTGTCTGAAGTCCCCCCAAAAAACATATGGAGGATGCCAGGTTGCCTACCACTGCTATAGAATTGATTTTCTTTATCACAATTATTGTTGTTCTTGTTATGAAATGTGCTCAGGGCTGCTTGAGTTCACAGCAGGCTTTGAACCAGTGACCTGAGCAATGCCAGGCAGGGATTTAATGGCCTGCGCTCATATCCCTTATGTTATTTCTTTATATAAAAACCTTTTAAACTGCATTTCATCCTTGCAGATACTAGGGCGATATACAAATACGATTAAAATAATACATGCTACAATAATAATGCCTCCCACACACACACACGCGGAACCATGCCATGATCATAAAAAGGCAGCAAATATAATAGAACAGACAAAAGTCATCCAATTCCCAATGCCTGGGTAAATCAGATTGTTTTGAGATGGGTCTGAAATATAAGAACATAGGAAGCAGCCTTATACTGGGTCAGACCATGGGTCATAGAATTATAGAAAAGTAGAGTTGGAAGGGGCCTACAAGGCCATCGAGTCCAACCCCCTGCTCAATGCAGGAATCCAAGTCACAGCATCCCTGACAGATGGCCGTCCAGCTGCACCTTGAATGCCTCCAGAGTGGGAGAGCCCACCACCTCCCTAGGTAGTTGATTCCATTTACTTATTGCTCTGACAGTCAGGACATTTTTCCTGATGTTTAGGTGGAATCTGGGTTCCTGTAACTTGAACCCATTATTGCGTGTCGTGCAAACTGGGATGACCGAGAAGAGATCCTGGCCCTCCTCTGCGTGACAACCCTTCAAGTACTGGAAGAGTGCGATCATATCTCCCCTCAGTCTCCTCTTCTGAAGGCTAAACATGCCCAGTTCTTTCAGTCTCTCCTCATAGGGCCTTGTTTCCAGTCCCTTTATCATCCTTGTTTCCCTCCTCTGAACCCTCTCCAGTTTGTCTACGTCCTTCTTAAAGTGTGGTGCCCAGAACTGGATGCAGTACTCAAGATGAGGCCTAACCAGTGCCGAGTAAAGGGGAATTATCACTTCCTGCGATTTGGAAGCTATACTTCTATTAATGCAGCCCAAAATTGCATTTGCCTTCTTTGCAGCCACATCGCATTGCTGGCTCATATTCAGATTGCGATCTACCACAATTCCAAGATCCTTCTCACTTGTGGTATTGTTGAGTCCATCTAGCCCAGCACTGCCGACACTGATTGGCAGTGTTTTTTTCAGGGTTTCAGGCAGGATACTTTCGCTGCCCTACCTGGAGATGCCAGGGATCGAATCAGGGAAGTAGGGGCCCTGCCACTGAGTTACGGCCCCTCCCATGTTTGGGGCCAGTCACACACCTCCATGGGGAAGGTGGTATTCCATAGTCGGTTTATTTATTCATTACATTTCTATACCGCCCCATGCCATGGCCAAAGTTCTCTGGGTGGTTCACAACACAATTAAAGCCATAAAACGCAACGTAAGATACAAGTATAAAAGTTTAGAACTATGGTATATAAAATAGACGTAAGAAACAAAGTAAAGCCTAGCAGCAACGCAAAGATTAAAATACAATAAGGGTGCAATCCTGTGGCCGTCCAGATGGAGTCTAGACGGCCATAGGAAAGGTTGGGGTCCCAGCTCTGACCTTGGAAACACACTCTGAGGTCGAAGCTGGGACACCGACCTCGGAGCGCCCTCCCTCCACTCTCGCAGCTGGTGCAGACAGAACCGTGCTGGGCTGCAGCTCCGAGGTCGGAAGACTGACCTCAGAGCCAGAGGTCTGTGGGTGGGGGGGGGGGAGGAGAGGAGAGGAGTAAGGCTCCTCCATGATACAGTGTGTACTGGCAGTGCATCCGTCTCTCCTTATCACAAGCCAGGGGGAAAAAAATAATAATACTTAGATGGCTGAAATTGCAGGGTGGGAGGAACATGGAGGTGACCTTCTGCCCTCCACTGGATGCCCCCCGTAATCCTCTGAATTCAGGATTGTGGTTCAACAGATATAAAACAGAAACTGAAAGACTAAAATGCCTGGGGGAAACAGGAAGGTCTTCACCTGGCCCCAGAAAGAGCACAACGAAAGCACCAGGCAGACCTCTCTGAGAAGCTCATTCCACAGCTGGGGAGGAGGCACGACAGAAAAGGCCCGCTCTCTCTCCTGCAGAACAGAAATGGTTGAAATGCCTCTGCTAATGCATAGTCATGACAGAGCTTTAAGCTAAAATATGCTGGGGGGGGGTGTTTGGTACTTGCCTTCAGCCCCACTCACCAAATGTGCCTCCCCCCAAAAAAAAGCTTCTCCAAAATGGAATTCAGACCTCGGAGTGAAATAGGTTCAACACTCCCTGATTTAGGACTTTAAAGCGAGCACCAACACCTTGAATTAGGTTCGGAAGCCAATATCAATCTACCAGAATATCTTGTGATAGGCTTCAGAGTCCCAGCTGCTCTATGGTCCTTCAGCAAGAGCTATTAGGTTGGTGAGTATGAGAAACAGGGCCTTTTCTGTGGTGGCCCCTTCACTTTGGAACTCTCTTCCCTGGGAGATACTTACAGTATGGCCCTTTTTCTCTATTGGCTTTTAGGAGAACCCTGAACACTTCTTTTAAAAAAAATAGTTTTCTGGTCAATTTTTGTAGGCTTTGTTAACTATTTTATCTGCTGGTGTGTGTGGTTGTTTTTTTTTTTTTAATGTTTGATATGGTTATGCACTTTACATTTGATTGTTTGGGGGCTTTCAGTGGTATTGCTTAGAGTCAGACACCGTGTGATTGTGGACACCATTAAATAAATAAGTAAACTTGTGTGCCATGCCATTCCTCTCTGTCCAAAGGAGGGACATGCAGGGAGAATAAAGAAAGAGATTATTTGCAGAGTAGGGAAATGAAGCAGCAATAATAAGGTGTTGTGTGAATTTTGGGTTAGGCCTACATTGGACCCAGGTACACGTGTCTGTCTGTCTGTTTACACTACTTCTATACTTCTTAATACAATTAAATCTCTAAGTGGTTCACATTAGAATAAATAATTCTCGTATAAATAATACGAGATAAAAATAATATATATATTTTAAAAACGTTACAGCAAAGACAACAGTAAAACAGGGCAGTGTCAAAGTCCTTTACAAATGTGTTTTCAAGAGGCATCTGAAGCTTGCCATCATTACTGCCTCTCGAGCCACATGTGGGAGAGTGTTCCAGAGGATGGGTGCCACCACTGAGAAGGCCTGCTTACGTGCCATTGCCTGGCGGCATTCTGTTGGTCACAGAATGACCAATAAGGTATCCCATGAAGATCTCAAGCGTTGACTGGGTGATATTACTGCGGCAGGAAAATGTGTTATTTTTGCAGCAGGGAAATAAAAAAAAAGTCACTGGATCTTTTCGGTAGGTCCATTTGTATGCAGCTTCCATCCCACTGAAGATTATTTTGCATCTGTGTGGTGCCAGTTTCTGCATTTGTGTGAAGAATTAATGGAAACGGCAGGCTGGTGTTTACTGCTAGTATATGATACAGGGGGTCAAGGGAGAAACACACCCTGGCCAAAAAAAAAGGAAGAAAAAAGCTGCTCCAGAAACTGGGTCCATCAAAGTGCAGCTGTGCTGGTTCCCCCTTGCAATCACTTTGGAGAAGGCAGCTATTCAAGAAAGCAGACTGTCATCAGCCAGGATTTTAGCAAACAAAGCTGGAGAAAGAAATTATTCATTATACTGGTGCTGCTGCGGCTGTGAAAATTGGGCCATGCGAACACATCAGAAAGCAGCATCTTCCTTTGAGTTGGGGCATTAATGGATGATGCTTGTCCCGATCAAAGATCTTCGACGGAGTTTATCTCATCTGTCATGGGGCTGCCACATTGAAGGACGCCGATAAAGACATAATGTCCCTCCCCACCGCCAGACATCCCTCCCTGAAGAAAGATCCATGTTCTCAATGCTGGAACACAAAAAACCCCCTTTCTCCTTCCTTTTGTGCGTGCCATCTCGTTGTTTGCAAATTTAAGTGGGCTTATGCAACACGGCATGATTGGAGGGATGTTGATGGGCTATTAGCCATCTGAGAAGTGCATTAATGGGTCATTAATGAAAAGAGCACAGTGTCCTACTTGTAGGATCGGATATGTCATGCCTTGGAAAGGGGAGAGCTCGAGCTCTCTCTGTCTGTCTGTCTGTCTGTCTGCCTCTTCTCTCTTTTCACCTTTGCAAAAGTAGAGAAAGTTGCAAAGGGTTGGCAGAAGGGTTCTGTGGTATCACATGACTTGTGTGTTTATGACAACATGGGCATCCACATTTTGCTTCACTGCCGCTGCTACTCCTGATCCTCCTCGTCTTCTTCCAAATGGGTCCTGCAACACAATGTTGCAGCGCTGAGTGCTTCTGTGCAGGGTCCCAGCCAGCCAGCAATGCCCATCTCCGTTCCAGTACTCTCCCCCCCCCCAATATTTTCCAACTGATAGTCAACGTTGCATGGCGACTGAGCACACAGTCAGTCCTCATTGGGCTGTTCGGGGCTGTTTTGCCTGTTAGATTTTTCTTCTTTTTTTTTATCAGGGGAGGCTGGTGACTCCTGTGTCAATGGGGTTCCTGATCCACTGCATCTTTTTGTTTGCGCTTTATCGGAGCTATCCAAGGTACTCCATGGTGGTGGACCTATTTGCGGGGATGGAGTTCAACGCCATGGATGGCTGCCAATGCCTGCCATGAAGCTCTAACTAAAAGAGGCAATGGAGAAGGAGCCCCACTGACACTGGAGTCAACAGATGCCCCTGCTTTTAATGTGTTTTATGGGCCACACCAACCCCTCACTTCCACACCCTGTCCTCTGTCCTCAGTCATCTCCCTCCCCACATGCACTTTTCACCCTCTGTTTTCTACCTCCCTCCTCCAGCTCCTCCCTTCCTCCCTCTTCCTTCCTCCTTCTCCATTCACCAGCACAATCTTCCTGCATCTTCAGTTTGAAATCCAGCTCTTGCTCTGCTTGGCTGAGCGGCCCTGCACTTCTAAATTTGATCTCGGCTCCTCCGTCCTTCCCCTTTCCTCTACATGACCACATTTATTTATTTATTTGTTGTATTTCTGAATCGCCCATCTGGCCGGCAAACCATGTGCACTGTCGTGTTGCTTTCTTTTTGGGGTGATTGAACCCCATAGCGTATATTTTTAAAAATGTTCTATCTACTTCTGCAAAACTCAGGGTTCCCCCAACCATGCCGATACCTCTGCTCTTCCTCCTGGGTGGTATGAGCTCTGCTGAGCTGCCCTGTTCTGGAAATGAGCATTTCCACTTCTTTCGGGTTATTTTTAGAAGGGTTTATGATTATCTAAGTTGGCCAACTGTTGGAGGTATAACACAGCCAATGCTTCTCTCACCCATATGTTTTGGCAGTGCTCAATAGTTGCCTCTTTCTGGAAGGAGGTTATAATACAGATAAACTTTGTGCTGGGAAACTCTTTAATATTTACTGATGTACACGTTCTATTATGTACCTGTTTCTTGGAACTTAACACAAGGCCAACATAAATGGAGTTTCCGCACCCTTTTGACAGTGAAAAGACCGATATTACAATATTGTAATTGATCAACTAAAACTTTATGTGTTTTGTATTGTATTTTTCTTTCCTTTCTCTTCTGTTTTCTTTCCCCCCTTCCCTTTCCTTTTTATTGCTTTTGTTTAGTTTTGTTGAAATTCACAATAATACGTATATATATATGCACCTCAAAAGCCCTGTTGTGCAAAGTAGTCACTCCTACTGCCACATAGGCACAATAAGACACTCCCCTGGTATTCAGGAGTAGGGGTGGGTGATCCGCCGGGACCCGACCTGCCTCCAGCTGGCCGGATGCCACTGCTGCACCCACCGAGCTGGCCAAAACCTGGTGCATGCAGGGCCACTCGCCGCGGACTTTCAGGTTCCAGGCGGGCTGCTGTTTACATAGAAAACGCCTTAAGACATGTCAAAAGCAGGCACAATTTGTGCAAACTATGCAAATTGCTGCTGCTTTAGGTGTATCTTCACATCAGCGGCCCTGTGGGAAAGAAGGCGGAGTGAAGGAGGCAGGAGCAGGCAAAGGAACATCAGGGCCTGCTCCAGTTGGACTGCCCCCCGAACCCTGGGAGATGAGCGGGGGGGAGGCAGGGCCACAGGGAAGCCAGTGTTTATGTGGATTGTTGTAAACTGCCCAGAGAGCTTCTGCTATTATATATAAATGAAATAAATATAAATAAATAGATAAACAAACAAACCCAGAAGTCGCTTCCCCAGCTTGACTTGGGAGAACGTGAGTCGAGCCAGGGAAGAGGTAAGCGGGATGGAGTTGGGGGGGGGGGAGAGAACCTGGCTAGTCCACCAGATTTCCACCCCCCAAATGAAATCCTTGCTCATCCCTCTTCAGGAGGCACATTTTAAGTGCCAATTTTTTTTAAAAAACACCCTTTTAACCCAGCACTTCCGTGACTTAAGGTGCTGCCCAGTAAGTTAAACATCCTCAGCCACATTTGTTGTTCCACTATATAGCACCGTAAAGGCCATTTGTACGGAGAAACCGTGAACAAGAAGAAAACAGCCTGAAATGAGCCAAACAGACTCCACTCTATTAGATTTCATTGGAATGGAGACTCAGAACAATAAGGCAAGTCGTAAACAAGAGCCATCATTTCCCGCCAGTAGGTGAGGGAAGGAGCAAACTGCGGGAAAGATCAATTGCATGTTGTTCAACAGTGGCCAGGAAACTCACACAAGCAGCAGGCAAGGCGGCCATAGAATCAGGCCATAAACAATATTTACGGTGCGTGAGCGACGGAGCTTTCTGGAATGGGCAGTAAGTGTCAAATCTAAAAAGCGTTATCGGAAAATTACAACCAGTACAGACCCTTTGTTTTCTTAATCCTTTACATCCCAGGTTTGTGTTCATCAAGTCAGCTGACCCTTCGGCACCGGGGCGCTAAGTGCATTTCCAATCATATCACGGTCCTATTTCAAAATAACCTATAAATGGCCCTCATTTCAATATTGTACGATGGCTGATTTCTTATTCTCGCTGCGCCGCCCTCTTCCTCACGGCAGCAATTTCCATATGCTCCCTTGCCCTGCATTTCAAAGCATATGTTTGGTCTAATGGAGTTTGAATACTGAAATTTGCTTGCTTCTGACTCGCGGGGCAAGTTGAAAGCAAGAAGGGAGAATAAGCGCACTCTCTGGATGCTAGGCACATGGTACCCAGCTCAGCTATAAACAGGGGAGGGGGACGACGACTGACGTTGCCCTTGCCTGCGTCTTGTTCTCCCCAAAGAGGCTGCTGGAGTCTTTTTGGTGTGAAGATTGAAAGTTTCATTCCCTCCGTGCCTCTTGACATTAGGCTGTGGAATCGGTATGAGTTCTCTGCGTGAAAAGAGAGAGAGAGAGAGAGAGAGTTGGCAATACTTACTGACAGCATGCACTCATGACAGTTTACCGTTGAGGGAAGGAAGGTGAACTTCGAAAGAAAGGAAAAGTGTCCCCACCTGTGCCAAAAGGAATAAAGCCATGGCATCTCCTTTTTAAAAACAGAACATAAAGCCGAGAGTACCGAGAGGGGCCAGATAGACTCCAATAGCCATGATATTGATACATCTCCCACCATCTATGGCCAAAGCATGCAAGGAAACCAAATCAAACTTTGTTGGGTGGGCCGGGGATGCGGACGGTGGTGCTGGTGGAGAAGCCTGGCCTGCCATATCTTTTATGGTGTCTCTTGGCAACACTGTACAATCGGATAATGTTCTTTATGGCGTTATAATACTGGGCCATTTTCTCCTTTGTGCCTTTAGAGAGAGAAGTGGCTCATTCATTTGGGAGAAATTTGGGAGCCTTACCAGCATCGTTCCTTTATTCTACTAAGCTTTTACAGTCATATTACCCTCCCCACCTTCTTATTTATGCCTGGCAGTATTACCATGCATATATTTTCCTCAAGCTTATTTGAGTGGCGGGTGGGAGAGCTAAAAGCTTAGGCAGACCACGGTAATAACTTTAAAAATGCGAAAATAATATTAGGGAAGGACGTTAAAAAGAAAAACATTACGTCCTGTGTGTGTTTAATGATGGTGCTGAAGTTCGGGATGGTGGACTTATGAGTCACCCTCTGGTCTGCACACACACACACACACACACACACCGCAACTGATCATGAGCTGAGCCTAAAGATATGCAACTCAGGAACATCTGAACTCAAAGAAATTGTCCAGATTACACCTCCAAGCTAGTTCCATCTTGTGTACATATCAGATGGCGAGCTTTCCCCCCTACCTCTGCTCAAAAATGTGTGCGTCGTTTCATGCATACCTTTTCCAAGCGTGCGCCTCAATTGCACACATCTGTGAAATGTAGGCATTCTTTCCCCATTGATTAAAGCGGTGTTGTGTGCCTCGTTCAAAAGTACATCTTTTTCAAGCGCATTTTTTTCCCCAAATGTACTGACGCTGTCGAATACATTTATTTCTTTGTTCCACGAATCACACTGCAAGCTCAGAAACGTATGGACTTCGGCCTCGGATTGTGTCCGGGTCCACGTTCGGTCTGGAAAGTGCGAACTGGGTAAATCCTGATAAAAAAAAAACAAAAACGAATTTCTCATACCTCCCTAGCTGAGCCCAAACTCCAAAGAAGTTAAGGCTCAACTCATAATATTCAGTCCATCAGAGTCCTTGGAAGGGTCTGCACCACCACACCTGACCCCCCTTTCCTTCCCGCTTACCTTGGAGCAGCGGATGGCTGGGGCATGCTGGGAGTTGTAGGCTTCCCCCCCATCTAAACTTGAATAGGATTTCACCTTAAATTATTACAATTATTTCTAAATTTGCACCTCTCTCTATGAATTAGCATATGCAAATGGTGTACAAATCACTGTCCTCTTTCTCTTTTTTGGGAGATGCACGTGGCAACCCTACTGCCACCAGGTATGTGGGAAGGGAAGGAGGCAGCAGAATTACAAAACTGGGCCCAGAATAAACTGAGGTATCTTTAAAATTATTTGTATGGGCGAGGGGTAGCTTGGTTGGCTCAATCAATAGCTACGTTTAAGACAGCCAGACAAAGAGAGAAATATATACTGTTTCTTATATATTTATAACTCCGTAAGGCAAGGGTGGCAACTTGTGGCCTACGAAGGCAACTGTGTGAGGCCTTGGCATCCCCGCCATGCCGTAATACGCCGTGCTGCAACACTCACACTTGGCATGTTAAAAAGATGAGACGAGAATTAAAACAAGCTGAAATGTTTAATCTGAATTCAGGTTTTTTTTAAACACACACATCTGAAATGAATTAGCTTTCAACTCTCTCCTAAAGGCTAGCACAGAAGAAAACTGTGTGTGTTCACTTCCCTTTTTGAATATTCAATGAATAACAACATCAAGTAAACAACAAATATAACTATACAAACCAAATAGTTTACCACGGCCCTCTGCTTGTAGAACGCTGTCCCATTTGATGTCAGCCAGGCCCCATCCTTACAGGCAGGGCTGATGTCACACAGGTAGGCACGGCTGGGCACCTGCCGAGGCCCCACACCCCAGCAGGGGCCCACTGACAAGAGCCCCCTGGAGTTGCTCCTCCTCTTCACTGGGGGCGGGGCTGCTTGTTCACCTGCCTCTCGCTCTGGCTCAGACGATGGTTTTGGTGAGAAGGTAGGAACTGTTTCTATTTGCTCATTGCAGCCTTCTTCCCCACCATGGGGCCCTCCAGATGTGTTGGACCACAATTCCCATAATGCCTCAGCCAGCATAGGGAGATTATGGGGATTGCAGATGAACACATCTGGAGGCACCAGGATGCTGAAGGCTGGCTCACACTGGCTCTCTTCCTGTCAAGCAAGCGAGTGGAAGCAAACAACGATGAGGAAGAGAGGAGCAGTTGCAGATGCTGACAATGGTGGTGAGAAGAAGGCAGGCTCACTGAAGGAGGTGGGCTATTGAGGATGTCTTGCCCAAGGGCCCTCAAAACTCTGGAGCCAACACTGTTTACAGGCCTTCAGAACCAGACACATATAATGGGATGATATCGGGAAACTAGTCTGGGGGTACTCCTAGATCCATCACTGTCTCTGGAGTCCCAAGTGACAGTGGTGGCCCAGACTTCCTTTTACCATCTTCAATTGGTTCACCAGCTATGGCCTCCCCTGGGCAGGGATAGCTTGGCCACAGTGATACAGGTGCTAGCAACCTCAAGACTGGATTACTGCAATGCGCTCTATGTGGGGCTGCCCTTAAGGCTGCTCCGGAAGCTGGAGCTAGTGCAGAATGCAGCAGTTTGGCTGTTCTCGGGAGCTGCTCCTTTTCAGCATGCAACTCCTTTGCTGAGGGAACTGTACTGGCTTCCTGTTCACTACCAGGCCAGGTTTAAGGTGCTGGTACTAGTGTACAAAGCCCAAAACAACTTGGGACTAGGATACCTGAGAAAGTATTACCTGCCTTCTCCCTTACCTGCCTGGTCACTGAGGTCATCGGAGGACATTCTCCTCTTGGTTCCACATGGACCTATGGCCTGACTGGAGTCCACCAGGGGAAGAGCCTTCAGTGTGGTGGCTCCATTCCTATGGAACTCTCTGCCTCTGGTGGTCAGGCAGGCTCCGACACTTGTTTTCGGTGCCTCCTGAAGACATCTTTGCTCCGGGAAGCCTTTTCACAGTTTTAATGTTATCCTGTTTTTAACGCATTGTTTTTATTCTCCTATCTGTTTTATCTTTTTACTGTTCACCGCTCCGGAATCTGCCTAGATATGGAGCGCTGCGGTATACACATGCTGTAAATAAATAAATAGATAACAAATAACTAGATTTTAAGTCTGCAAAGCCAAGAGACCAGGATTGTGTTGGACTTTGCCCAGGGTCTACCAGATCCTTCCAGACTCTGCCAGGTTCTGCACTGGCTCTCCCTCTAGTAGATATTGATGTACCTCCACCCATCACCCGCCGGCTTCTGCTGAAGTTCCACCATCGCTGCCTCTGTTAGCCTTCCTGGCCCTGCCTGAGGGGGTGGCATCTTTGAAATCCAGAGTTATCAACTCAACTCCATCTCCGTTCCCCAAATGTCTCTCGTTTTTGTCTCTTTGATGGGAATTTGTTGGGGAAAGTGGTTGTTGTGAGCGCAGCTGAGTTTTAGAAAATGTAAATAGCTTTTGGAGCAGCTGCAGAAGGAATGGAGTAATAAAAGAAAGACCAAAAAGGGGGTGGGTGAGGAGGGAGGGCTGGCTTTTGCTGTTGATGTCTTCTCTTTTTTAAATGTCAAAAGAAACCCCATCCTCTATAGGAACGGAGCAAAAGACAATTGGCACAGATTGCCAAGTAATGGAAAATGGCACTCGTAAATATGCAGCAAAACTATTCACTCGAGTAATTTTTGTTTTTAATCAAAAGCACATTCCTTTAGGACTTTCTTTCTTTCTTTTTTAAATACTCTGCCTCAAACACCCTATTCATATTTTTCATACATAAAAGTCAATGCCAAAACCCGCAGAAAGACTGCCGGTGATTCTTAAACTTTTCACCAAGTCCTCTGGAGTTCATCTTTCAGCTCTGCCCTTTGACCTGGAAGTAAAATGTCCTCTTGAATCTCATGAGATGCTGCCCACTGTTCTTGCTTCTGGTAGTTTCTTGATCATGTTAACATGGTCTGCAGTCAAGGGAACTTGCTGGGCACTTGCCAAGGGCTGGCACTTCAGCGGTGTGTGTGTGTGTGTGTGTGTGTGTGTGTGTGTGTGTGTGTGTCCACGGCTGCCTCCTAGAGCACTTTGGTTCTGCTCCTCCTCTTTCTGGCTTTCACTGCCTGTCACTTCCCCTCCAAGGGCGTGATCAGGGGCAGGAGCAAAGAGAAGGGACAGCAGCCTCTGCAGCTTCCTTGTCCTCTTCCTCTCAGTGGCTGTGCAGATTGGGCCCAAAGGCCAAGGCAAAGAGAAGGGACTGTGATAACAGCAGCGAGGAGGACATCGGCCCACTCAAGGAGAGAGCAGCTGTGGACATCTTGTCCAACCCTCCCCCCCCCCACAAAACACCCCTGGAGCTAGCAATCATCACAGTTATGGCCAGTGTTGGCTCTAGGATTTTTTGAGGGCCCTTGGGCAAGGCATCTTCACTTGGCCTCCCTCCCTCAGTGAGTCTGCCTTCTCTCACTGCCATTATTTCAAGACGTTATTACTCATCATCCACTCTCTCCTCACTGCTACCACTTGCTTGCTTGACAGACAGAGTGGCATCTCCTCCTCCTCCTCCTCAACCTTGTTGTCTGGGTCAGTGCAAGAGGCAAGTGAACGAGAAGATGGCCATGTTGAAGAGCAGGAGCAACTCCAATGTGCTCTTGTCAGTGGGCCCTTGCTAGGGGTGGGCCCTTGAAGCTGGCACTGATGGCCAGAAGCAAAATCCATTAGTATGGAGTCCAGGAAAGCCCACAGCTCAGTGAGTGAGCACATGCTTAGAATTGAGAGGGTACCAGCTCTAAGCCCATGAGCTCCAGATAAAGGATCCTAGTTTGCAGCTTAAGGCAGCTTCCAAATGAGATCCTGCTAGTCATGCATTACAGATGCCGATACCGACACATACCTGGGGAAAGCCAGTATTGCTCACATGGGTAAATAATGTATCGAGTGAACCAAGCCAAACCTCTTGAGGAAATAGCATCCTGATGTGAAGTAGTGGAGCAAGGTCAATACACAAGGAAGGGTCTCCATGGAGCATGGCTGGGGAATCTGTGGCCTTCCGGATGTTTGTTTGTTTTTTTGGACTCCAACTTCCATCATAACTTCTCATTGGCCATGCTGCCTGGGGATGATGGGACTCATAGGGATGTACAGATGCTGTAAAATCCATTCCCTCTTCATTTTTGGATTGTCGGGCACTTTTCGTCTCATTGTCTGCTCATTGACAGAATTGGACTTTGCGCAAAGTTGCACTCCGGAAAATTCACAAATCTCCCCAAAATATGCGAATCCTATTAAAATCTGCATCTTCACACTTTAGCCTATGGGGGAAATGTGCATTTTTATTTTTTTGGGGGTATTTTTTTTTACAACTAAATTTGTGTAAAATGAGAGCCAGTGTGGCATAGTGGTGAGAGTGTCGGACTGGGACTTGGGAGATCCGGGTTCTAGTCCCCACTTGGCCATGAAGCTCACTGGGTGACTTTGGGCCAGTCACAGACTCTCAGCCTAACCTACCTACCTCACAGGGTTCTTGTGAGGATAAAATGGAGAGGAGGAGGAGGAGGAGGCTTATGTAAGCCGCCTTGGGTTCCTTGCAAGAAAAAAAGGCAGGAAATGATGATGATATGATGATGATGATGATGATGATGATGATGGGGGGGGGGAAGGTCCACAAGTCTGCATAGTCTGTGTGACTCGGAAAAAGCCAGATTGCTACAGAATCTATGGACTGGATTCTTAGAAATTCAAACTCATTTGAGTCCATGATTGAAGATTTCTCTAATATCCCTAAAAGGGAGCTGGAGTCCAACAATATTTGGAGGACCACGGCTTCCATACCCCAATGTAGAATACAGATGGAAAGATGGCTGACTGGCATTGTCAACACCCAATTCACAAATTGTCTACAGCACAGATGGCAGGCAGGCATTGGGATGGAATGAATTTTCTCGCCCATCCCTAGTTTAGGATTGCAGTCCAGATCTTGCAACGATACCATAATATAATTTAAAAAAACCAGCAGCACAGCATTATGATGTACATGTGGAATAAGACTTGTCACACGTAGGGTGGTGAATCTATTCTCTTCATTTCTGAGGACACAGGCACACACTTTTACAGACTTCAAATGTAATAGATGTGTGTGCGTGCACACACGCACATGCACACACACACATGCGTGCGCACACACACACACCGGGGATTCTAAGTGTAACATAACAGCTGTGAAGCAGTGTGGAGCAGCTGTTAATCTAAATAATTTACCGTTAATTGGTTCCATGGCCATTGCTGGAATTGTCATGCCCAGAAGTTGTGTAATAGGGTGACAATGGAGGAGATGGTGGATGGCAAATGAAAGCAGGAGGTGTGTGTGTGTGTGTGTGTGTGTTTTGGAATGCTTTTCGAAAGACTTCCTTGTGCATTCAGCTGTCACCTGGATCACTGCAGCTGTCAGCCTCAAGAATGGACAGCTGTTACAATGATCTGGGTTTAAACACACACACACACACACACACACACACACACCACACACACACACATTTATTCAACTGTGAGTGGGCAGCAGAGATAAGAACAAGATGACAAATCAAGAAAGACACTCATCATACAGGGTACAAAAATACGATCACACTTAATGACAGGTGGATCTGACCGGAATCATCATATTGTTCAATGCATCTCTAGAGGCTCGCTCTTTCACGCATGCATCTTCTTCCTAAGACCATGAGAGCCACCATGCTGGATCATCAGCCCAAATCCATCTAGTCCACCATTCTGTGCCTCACAGTTCTGGCTCCAGGTTTCTGAGGGTCCTTGAGCAAGGCACCACTGAGCAAGACCCTTCCTCAATTAGTCTACCTTCTCATTGCCATCATCATCAGCTGGCTGCTATTTTTCCTTATCTTTTCTCATCATTACTACCACTTGCTTGCTTGACAGGCAGAGAGCCAGGGAGCAAGTAGGCAGTGACATCTCCTGCTCCTCCTTCTCACCACCACCGTTGCCTGGGCCAGAGCGAGAGGCAGGTGAACCAGCAGGGCCAGTGCAAGGCAGTTTGGTGCAGTTTGGTGCCCTAGGCAAGATCAGATATTTAGCGCCCCCCCTTCCCACTTGAGCCCTCCCTCCCTATTTCTGGTGCCCCCTTTAGCCCTGCGCCCTAGGCAGCTGCCTAGCTGGCCTAATGGTAGCACCGGCCCTGTGGACCAGCAGGTTTCAAGCAACCGTGGAGAAGCCCCAACCTTTTGATTTGGTAGACACATTTGGAATTATGAGAGAGTGTAATCACATCAGTGCTCTCACAAAATGGCTGCCATGGTGGGTGTGGCCAGTTACAAAACACTCGTTTCCCTGAAGGCAAACTGGTTTGGCTAAAAGAAAAATAATAATAGTAATAACTCACCCAAGAACTTCAGTACAAAGCAGAGGTGGGGTCCAAGCTCCAAAACACAAAACCACTCTTGTGAACCCAAATCAAAACGGTGCTGGAGGGCAGTGCTATATCTGCAGCACGCAAGCCTCCCAGGTTCTTTTTTTAAAAAAAGTTTTTAATTTAAAATATCTTAATAAATAAATTAACTATCAGGACGGGCAGAGAGCGGGGGGGGGGGGGGCATTGTCAGGATCTGCTCAGCTTGCGCAGTGCTGCAGCTCCACCTAGTGGCCTGATGGAGAAGGCAGGCAAGTCCACCTGCTAATACATGCAGGGCTAGCACTGGACTTGTAGGTGCTCGCAGGGTTAGAGCAGTCCACTCATGAAGACCAGCTGGGAGCCACAGGAAGCCCTATAAAAGGCTTCCTGTTCCTACTCAGCTTTGCTACATGTGTCTTTGGTACATGTGTCTTTGTGGTGGCAGCATTGTGCTCATGCCTTGGCTCTTGCTTCCAGTCTTGCCACACCTTGCTGGGGTATATGACCTTTGCCTGTCCTCAATGTTGCCTTCACCTCTGATCCTGCTATGCTTTCCTGATACTTGATCTCTTGCCTGTCCCCAATGCTGCCTTCACTTTCAGTCCTGTCACACTTTGCCGGTATCTGACTCCTTGCCTGTTCCTGATGCTGCCTTACTTCTGGTCCTGCCATGCCCCGCTGACACTCAATGCTTACCTGAGTAAACCTTGGGTCTCCATCTACCTTCAACACTCTTGGCCCTGGTGTTCCAGTCCAAGATGGCAGCAGGCCACATCCTGGACCTGACAGGCATGAAGAGAGGTGTCCATCAGCATACTGGTGTTCATGGGTACCATGTTGGAGACCCTATTTTGAGTTAGGAATTTATTGGGTACTGTTGTGTATATTGTGCTCTCGGAATGTTAGGTGTCAAGTTTGATTTTAGCATTGCTTTTATCACTGTTTTATGATGTTTCATGGTTTCAAATTGTGTTGTATGCCGCTTTGGGAGGATTTACTCTAAATGGCAGCTTATACATCTTTTGAATACATACACACGCAATCTCCTCATCCCTATTAAATCCTGGCAAACTCCACTGTATGCTTCTATTGATAAAGCAGTTAAAACTTCAAGAAGCCGCTTCCATTCCCCATGGAGACACACGCTTTTTTTTTAAAATGAGTCATTCACTTGAATGTATCAGAGAACATTATTTGAAAAAACACAGCCTCCTCACTGTTGAAGTCAATTATTTGCTTCTAAGAACGCTGCAGCAATCTTTCCTCATTTATACAGAAATCTTCTTATTCTTTTTTTTTTTTAATCTTAGAAGGTGACCTGCATTACCGTTCCGTTAATAAAAACATGCAGCATGTGTAGCAAGCTCTTTTTAACTCTTCCCTTTGTTGACTGCTCAAATATGGAAAAGTTCGTGAGGGAAGTCACATGACCATCGAGAAGAAAAAGCCCACTTTGGGGAAAGAGAAAGCCAAGATCTCTTGACATCATGCTGAGTCTCCTGCGGTGAGATTCGAAAACAGCACACACAGGAGGACCTCCCTTTGGCTTTCGACGAGAGTGTTAGATCTCTTTCAGCCTGAGGTCTAAATTCAATTTCAGAGAAGCTCTTCGGGGAGGTGCGGGGAGGGCATTCCAGTGGTAGGAGGGGCAAAGAGAAAGGGGATGGGGCCGGCATATTTTAGCCTAAGGTTTTCACTGCCGTCAAGTCTTTTAGAACAGGGGGAACAAAAGTGCAAAAAGTGGGATGCCACCAAACAATTGACAGTTGCGGCAAAGGTTGTGGGGCTAGGGGAAGTGTGCCTGGCAGTCTGGCTAACCCCAGAGGGCCAGATTTGAGGTTCTTATGACAATCTGACACTGAGGACTTTTCTGATTGTCCACACTCACTGCAGGGCAAAAAGTCACGTTACTTCCTTGGTGCACTTTATCCCGCTGGAGGCTAGATTCCTCACTGTGGTGAATTTAAAGCCATGATGAAGTTTTCCCGGGCAGAGTTCATTGGGGGAAATCTTATTCAAGAGGGGAACATTAGCCGAGAATGGCTGAACAGCTGAAAAAATGATTTTGTTTGCAAGGGGATACATCTTCTATTCTGCTGGCTTGGCTTGGCTCTGGACCTTTATTATACCGGAATGACAGGTCAGCTTTGAAGAAGTATTCCATTTTGAGATGCTGACTCCATTACTCTTTCTTAGGGTTGTAATTGTGGGCTTGAATAATTAAGGACAGAGGGAGGGGCCATGGCTCAGTGCTAGAGCACCTGCTTTCCATGCAGAAGGTCCCAGGTTCAGTCTCTGGCTTCTCCAGGTAGGGCTAGGAAAAATTCCTGCCTGAAATCCTGGAAAGCCGTTGCCAGTCAGTGTCAGCAATACTGGGCTAGATGGACCAATGGTCTGACTCAGTATAAGGCAGCTTCCTATGTTCTCTTAAGCAGGCCTGTGGCTCACGCTGGCTCAGCTTGTCTGAGTGTGGAAAGCTAAGCAGGGTCAGGCCTGGTTATTCCTTGGATGGGAGACCCCTCCTCTAGTTTCCTGCATTGAGCAGGGGGGTTGGACTCGATGATGGCCTTGTAGGCCCCTTCCAACTCTATAAATTATGAATCCTAGCTCTATAAGGTGGTTGATGGGTTAAATAAAGAGCTTATCACAGTGCACTCCTACACATTTCTATTCACACATAAGTCTCATGGTTTGCAACAATGGCACAATATTTCCAAACAAAAAAACCAAAACTGCACCAAGAAAATTAAAAAAGATTAAAAGCAGTGAAACATGAGAACATTGATTATTTGAACCCAGGTCTAAGTATTACAGCCCAGCAACTACACCAGCCTCGCCCAAGCCGGAGTGCCCACCAGATGTGCCCACCGGCATGGCCAATGCTCAGGGGTGATGGAGGCTGCAGAATAAAACATCTGGAGGGCACCAACTTTGAGGAGACTTCACTACACTAAACTGCCACAGAGCTGAAAAAACAACCGCAGCAGGTTCTGCATGCACCAAATCCACATTCAGATTGCGAGCGTTGTTTTGTTCTTCTTGCATGAAAATCTGTGCCTAATTTTGTGTTTTTTCCCAAATGTCTGCATCTTTGAAATGGACACATTCTTCTCCCATGGATTAAAGCGTATTTGTGTGCATTTTTCAAAAGTACACCTTTTCCCTGCACACTTCCCCCCAAAGGTATGCAATGCTGTGAAACACATTTTTTTGTGCATCCACGAATCACAATTGCAAGCTTGGAAATGTATGGACTTCGACCACAGATTTGCATCCAAATCTGTGTTTGGTCCAGAAGGTGCGGACTTGGTAAATCCTAATTCACATAGAAAAAAAACAAGTTGTGTGAATCAACCCCAATCCGACCCACTTATTGCACTTCCAATGTGACCCCTTCCCAAAGACATATTCAAGTTTGGGTGGATAGGAATGGCCCATTCTCATCCAAAACAGCAGTCTTAAACACAGCAGTGCTTCTAGCATTGGCCTCCTTCCCTGCTCCCCATTTAACACAAAACCATTTGCAGTTGTAAATATGGTACAACTACATGCACTGGGTGGTGTTTATTTAGGAAGATGTGCAGCTCAGAATTTCATCATTACCTGGGCCTACTGTTTACCCAGAGGTGAGGTATAATTAACTCAACTCCTTCGCACTCTTTACAAACCTAGGTGGCTCCACACCAATATATTCCATCCCCATTACATTTCTCGTAAGCCTTTAACAACCGAGAGATGCGGAATGGGAGAGGCATTTTGAATAATGCTTGGATAATAATTTTTATTGTCATTTATTTTTCTTTGCTTGAGGAAGTTGCATTTGGCAACTAATGAGTGTGCAACAGTTTTGGCCAATAATCCTGAATTAGGCCAAAGAGCCCCTCTTACTGCTTTCAGGAGCCAGGCTAGAGTGGCCGGTGCCATTGTTACAAATCATTTTGAGAAAGCAGATACATTTCAGTTATGCATCCTAATACTGGGCCGTTCTGTCCAGCTTCTCCCATCAACTGACAAACAAGTTGTCACACCCAATATAAGCGGCTTCCATCCGCTAATAGACATTTGGAGCCTCGCTTCTTGCAAAGTGGTGTCTTGAAAATTCCACCTGGAAATAGCATATTTATCAGTTTTAAAATGACCTTCCGGGATTTATAATTGCTTGGAACGGGAAGATATTGCAAACCCAAGACACCAAGTGCCGATATATATATATATATATATATATATATATATATATATATATATATAGGGGAAGCTGACAGATCACATGCGACTGACCCAGGTGAGAAAATGGAAACCATTTTCTAGAAACATGATGGACCCCAGTTTTATGACACATTTCAAACCCCAGCACCCCAATTTCTGTTCTAAGGATCTAATCTTATGCACACTCTAACTTGGGAGTAAACCTTATTGAACTCAGTTGTACTTCTTGGATAGGGTCTGGCTGAAAGTTGGCTGAAAGCCTAGGGCATGGTCCATCCTCTACTATGTGAGAGAACATGAGTCAAACTGGGGAAAAGCGGAGCTCGGAGGGTCGAGCCCAGCAAGTTTGCTGGACTTCCATTCCCCCCATCGAGCTCTGCGCACATCCCTATTAAGTGATATTCCATTTCTTAAAGAGTTGAAGTGTGTTCACAGAGGTGATGCATAGCGATTGGCTTCTCCTGCCCTTGAACTGCTCCTCCCTGGCCTTCTGTAGAAGCTGCATAAAGAATGCATCTTTAGCGTTTCTGTGTTGCTTGGATTGGTCGACAATCCAGGTTGTTTTCTTGATAGGGTTCATGTTGACATTCGGCCATCCTGATGGGGACAACTATCGCGTCCTTTTGACACTGGAGATGGAGGAGCTGCACGAGGAGATGTTTTAATGGAAAACAGATGTGTACGACAGCGTAATTGCTTGGAATGTGTCAAGAACACATTTTGTGCTGTGTTTTTTCTCTCTCTCTCTAAATCTCTTCCTAAGAGCTGGAGTAGGGTGGTGGTACGGAGCACAAGCTGGAAAGTCCCACTCACATTTCAATTCTTAGGACTAAAGAAGACAGGACATTAAATGGCTGGTGCATGCTTGGCTTTTTTCTATATGAAATAGTTGCCATGGGACTGCGGCTGGTAGTGGTGTAGAATCCAGATTGAGATAATGGCCTCAGTAGGATAATACATGGTCTTTAACCCTTTGCCTCTGCTGTGGTCCTGATCCAGAACAGTTCTTCCCCCACCCCATACATCACTACTATCTGTGAGCAGTGTATCTAGGGGTGGGCGATCTGCTGGGACCCAACTTGCCTCCGGCTTGGTGGCCGCCTCTACTGCACCTGCCGAGCTGGGCCAAAAGCTGGCATGTGCTGCTCACCAGACTTCCGGGTTCACAGCGGGCCGCTGTTTGCGTAGAAAATGCCTTAAGATGTGTGAAAAGCGGCCACAATTTGTGCAAGTTACACAAATTGCAGCCGCTTTGGGGTTATCGTAAAGCATTTTCTATGTAAACAATGGCTTGCCGGGAACCCGGAAGTTGCTTCCCCGGCTCGACTCGGGAGGACACAAGTTGATGCAGGGGAAGAGGTAAGCAGGATGGAGTTCAGGGGGTTGAGCCCGAGTAGTCCGCCGGATTTTGCACACCCCCCCGAATGAAATCCTCACACATCCCTGTGTGTATCTGCTCAGTCAGCTGTCCTGGTAACACTAACTGTTGACGGGCAACCTCAATTCCCCTGCTCTCCCTCCTTCGGGCTCTTCATGTTTAAAGTATCCTACATATGCCTACCTTATTCTGCTGGGGTTTGGGGGGAGATATTTTAATGGTTCCACCAGCTGCACGCAGGGCACCCTGCACCATGTGCCCCTCTGTCTGCCTCTGAGTCCAGCATGGCAGAACTGCAACCAAAGTTGAGCTGTAGCTGTTGGCAGCCCAGTTCACAATGTCAACATTTGTCTTTTCTTAGGGTACAAGACCAGTGTCAAAGGTCGGTATGGTTGGGCAGCTGCCAAGGGCCCACACCCCAGCAGGGACCCACTGACAAGAGCCCCCTGGACTTGCTCCTCCTTGTCACCACTGAAACCTGCTTGCTGCAGCTGGTGAAAATGGTGGTGAGAAGGTGGACTCACCGAGGGAGCGGGTCCATTGAGGTGGGTGTCTTGCCTAAGAGACCCCCAAAAACCTGGAGCCAGTACTGTGGAGGTGCATTTGTCTCCCGGCCCTTGCTTCAGAAGCATAAGAATATCAAGGTGAAGGCAGTTTAAACATTTAAACATGGAGCCAATTTGGATGACGCGGTCCCATTCAGTCCCAGGGTAGGCACGGTTGGGCACAGGCCGAGGACCCACACTGCACCACACACTGCCTTCCTGGGGTCCCAATCCAGCCCTCCGGGGTTCCTCAGGTGGCCATGTCCCCTTCCAAGGCTGGCATCATTGGTAGGCCTGGTTGGGCAACTGGCAATGGCTCACACACCAGCAGGGGCCCACAGACAAGAGCCCCCTGGCGTTGCTTCTCCTCTTCGCCATTGCAACCTGCTTGTTCACCTGCCTCTCCCCCTCTGGGCCAGACAACAGAGGTGGTGAGAAAGAGGAGCACTAGATGTGACTGCCGACTTACTCTCCAGCTCCCTGCCAGTCAAGCAAGCAAGTGGAAGGAATGACGAGGGAGAGGAAGAGGAGCAAGACCAGCCGGTGATAGTGGTGGTGAGCACTTAGACTCACTCAGGGAGGGTGTCTTGCCCAGGGGCCCTTAGAAATCCAGAGCTGACATGGTTGTGGTAGGCCATGGTTCTTTGCAGCCGTACACGTAGCCCTGACTGAATATATTCACACCATTTCGACACATTACCCAGTAGTGCGGGTGGGTTGGGGGCACTCATGCAAACAGAAAACGGCAACACTGCTAACTTCATTATTTTTTTGATTACTTCAATATCGCCGTCTGGTAGAAGGGCAGAATTTCTCCTTAGAGAAGGAAATGTGCATTTGAGTACTCCGAATATAATGTGATTGCTAAAAATGCAACAGCATAACGTTCATACAAGCAAACAAAAAGGCACAGGAAGCACAATGTGTAGGAACAATGGTGATTATTAAGCAGCGACAAAGAGCAAACAAGAGGTCGGGAAATGAGGAGGCAGCTTGTTATTCAACTGAGCCCTTTTATTTCAGGCAGTGGTTGAAGCCCAATGTGCTGGGTGAAGCCACCTTGAGCCATGCATGGGGTGGAGGAGTGGTCCTCCACCCCGTGCCTTGATTGGAAGCCTTCACCCACCCTGTATGCCCCCCATTGGGGAAGCAGTGTGTCACTCTCCCTCCCGATTGGAAGGAGAGAGGGGTGGTAACCAAGTAAGGGGAATGATTATCATTGGCTCTCCACACCTCCACAAGATCCTGGTAGCCTTTGGGGCAGGGCTCTCCAACCTTGGGTCCCCAGATGCTGCTGGACTACAGCTCCCAGAATCCCTTGCCATTAGCCATGCTGGCTGGGCATGCTGGGAGCTGTAGGCCAGCAACATCTGGGGACCCAAGGTTGGAGAGCCCTGCTCTAGGGCATGGGTTTTGGCCGTAGGGATGTATGCGAAGTTCAGGTAACCATTTCAGGGTTACTCTTGGCGGATCAAATCATGACCCATGAAATTGGAGCAAAATGGCCACCCACAATCTTCCACCTGTGAATTGTGTGTCGAAGTGGGGCTGGCTTATACGGCTCCTCCCAGCATCTATCTCCCATCGCCAATTGTTTGCAAGCTTTAATTTAATTTTATTTTTATTATCATTTCCTCCCTCCCCCCTAACCTTGCTCTGGGAATTGACCCTAGATTTATGTTTTCAGTTGCTATGGTAATTTATATTGTCACCATTGTAATAACCTCATCTGAAGGAAGGCATTTGCAAGCAATATGGGCACCTCCGCATAATTTAGTACTAACCCATTCATAACTCGCTGTGCCATTTGCAACACCCGGGCAGGGGAAATTAAAAACAAATTGAAATAAATCACTCCCCTACCAAAGTCAATAAATATCTGAACTGGGGAGCTATTAGTAGGAAAGACATGATGAAAAGAAGATGGGGATATTTCTTCATGGGTCATATCCGTTCCATTGAGTTAAACAGGCAACATCCTTATTCCCCCCCTGCAATTACAAATAATATTAATAAAGATAGCATGTGCATTTTCTGGAACATGCCCCTCTTTAAAAACTCCTGACATTGTATTTGAATCAGGGCTGAAATGTTAAAGGGTCAATCCACCATGACTTTTTCCTGTATATACATACGTACATATTTATTTATTTATTTTTTAAAAAGCTAACTTCCTGCCTATTTTCCTGAACAGGAACTTAAGGCAGTGAACAAACATAACCAACAATATTTTAAAGTATCTTAAAGCACCCATATAATCAACAATAATTTTTTTCTAACCCCTGCCCAGCAATTAAGCAGAAGGGGTAAAACAACTCTCAAGGGTGATTTGAAACTTCTAACCATGGGCCTTCTAAACCTCGAGCAGGAGCAGGAAAATGTCGTGTGTTCTCTGGAAATGTTCACAGGTTTTCAAATAGGCGCTTGTGCTTGAAAATTGTGTGGATTTCAGAGAAAAAGCAGTTTGAAATGACACTATAAAAAGGAATAAGAAGAAGCACAAGACCATGCTTTAGTCTATGGGAGAAAGTTGTGCAACATTTGAAAAATATTCTAATTTTTGTGCAGTTTTCCCATTTGATTGCATTTGATTTGCACAATTTTCCCTTTAGCACAAATTGAGCTGTGATCACAAGCACTCACAGAAACGGAAGGAGAGAAAAGCATCAAGTTGATGCTTGGAGAACCTAGGTGAACGTCAACATCGGTTTTTCACCCATCCATAGTTCGGGGATGTGCACACTGAGCAATCCAGGAGGGGATGAAATTCCTCCCAATCCGGCAGTCATCATCCACAGCTCTTCCTGTACAAGCAAGATCGCCCATTCAAGTACCTGAAAAGGAGATCTGTCTTCACAGCTTCTGCCTGTCTGTTTGTCCACTGCTCATGTTGCATTTTTTTGTGGCTCATTCCCTGAGTTCTGTTTTCATGACAGCCATATCTTGCTCACACACAGCCCCCCACCCACCCATAATTTGTCATCTTTTCAGTCTTCTCTTCTCAGGCTTGTTTGTGAATTCCTTTCACTGACAGCTGCTCAATGGGATACCAAAACCACTTCGGCCTTGTTTCTCCAATCATCATGCCAACAATATGCCTGTCAACCTATTATTATTATTATTATTATTATTATTTTAGACAAGGTGGAGAGAGGGTTGAGGAGAGGAAGAACAAGGCAGCCCGTGGCGGAGAGGAGCATATCAAATCGGGACCGGCCCTGGCATTTAGCAGAGTGAGGTGGGTCATCTCAGCGGGCAGATACGGGGAGGTGGCAGCAAAGTGTTGGAGGGAGCTGTGGGCCACGCAGCCTGTCCTGACTCCTGCATCCCCTATGGTAGCCCGCTGCCTTTAAGTGCGGTGGAGGATGTTGTCCCATTGCTAGAGTTGAAGAAAGATTCAACTGCCGCTGTGATCTGCTTTTGTACATGGAATAGGTGGGGCTGCCATCTTGCTCTTTGCCTCAAGCAGCAAAATATCTTGGGCCAGCCCTGCCAAAAGCTGTTAGGGAAACGGGACTAGATCATCCATCCTAATACTGTAGATTAGGCATATTGACAGGGGGAAGCTGGTGACGCCTATGTCAGTGGGGCTCCTTATCCACGGCAGCTTTTAGTTTGAGCTTTATAGAAGCTATCCATGGTGCTCCATCCCCCTATTTTGGGGGCGGAGTTCAGCACCATGGATAGCTCCCATGAAGCACAAAATGGAAGCTGCCATGGATAAGGAGCCCCACTGACATAGGAGTCGCCAGCCTCCCCTGCACATTGAGCTTGTTCACACATGCACATCTGTCGCTCGATATCAGGTGGTTTCTTCTATGAGTGAATGGGCCAGTGTACCCCAAATATCCAAGAGAGGAGGCACATATTTTTTGTTTTCCCTGAATTATATTTAGAGGCATGCCACTTTTACAAACACAAATGTTCACCATTCATTCATTCATTGATCCCGGCTACAAAGAATCCCCCAAGGTGGCTTATATTAAAATATAACATAAAACACAATGGTATTGTGGCTGTTTGTATTCCCACCCACCTTCTGATACCTGTCATTGCTCTGGGATAGCATATCTATATCCTCTTCCATTGCGAATTCCATCACCCCTACTAGGTGACGGCTCAAGCGAGAGACACGCTATCAGGCAGTGGCTGGACTGCAGTCGTTTGGGAGTAGAGCAGACTCAGAACCCCAGACAGAACTGCAGGCACTGAACTCAGGGAGTGTGCGCTCCAGTTCAGGACCATGGAGAGAAACCCTGCACCTGGGTAAGAAGAGTTACCACCACTCCAGTGACTTTGAGCAGCTGACAGGGTTTCATAGCCAGGCCAGGAGAGTCCTTCTTCTTGGGAGGCCTTCAGGGAGGCCTTCCGTGCCACCTCAAATGCTGCATGTGCTGTAGCATAGCCAATGGTGATGGATGGGAATTGTAGGCCAAAACATCTGGAGGGCCCTTGGCCTACAGAAAGCTTCCATGTTATAGTTGTATGCCCGATAGCTTTTGGTGCTCTCCGCAAGTCCTGCATCGAGCCTCAGAAACTTTTATGGCAGATGGGCAGGTGGGATGGTCAACATGGGTCCGTTCATTGGACTGTTATTACCTGAGACTGCAGCTGCAGACTTAGATGACCGAGTCCTCTTCCGTTCAGTTCTCTGCATGTGGTCAACTAGATGTCAGAGAGAACTGTTCTAGCTTCATTGCGTCCCTGACATGATGCTATTTGCAGGAGGATGGGTGATTATGATTATGATGACTGAGGAGCTTTTCCTCCACCTCATTTCAGTCACAGGTGGTAATGCTGGCCATCCTATCTGCTGATTTTTAGGACTGGACCTGTATCTATTTATCAGGCCATCTCATTGGTTCTGTATGCTAGGTGTGGCTTGCAGCCTTGTGATTTCTTTGTTATGCTTTCCACAGTTCTCCACCCACTGTCTTCTTTACTACTTCAGAGAGGCCTTTGGCTAGAACCAGTGAGAAACACAGACTCCACACTGTTCTTTGGCTCTCTGAATCACTCCCCCATCCTCAACTTATTCTGAAGTTGTCATAAGTAACCAGGAGGATCTCCCGCTTCCCTCTGGGAGAAATCAAATGATGCTATCGTTAGTAATTGTTCTCTTTGGCAGAATTACAGTAAATACATCAAACAGTGATAATCCAGGACAAATTCCCTTTTGAATAGCGACAAGAAAAAGGATTGGGAAAACTCACACACAAGGACTTCATTAAGATAGCATTAAGGGGCAGAGAAGCTCACAAAAGCAAGAAATCTAGCAATGGATTAAATGTAAACCGAGGCACACCAGGGAAGATCATCTTAATATTTTCCTGCTACTTAGACGTCTGTGTGCAGGTCTTAATCTCAAATTGGCCTTAATGCAACAGCTTCAGATCCTGTTATTTTAAGGCAATGTTAAGGAACCCACATGAGGTCCTATGTATTTATCAGTTAATAGGATCACCCCTCCGGTGACTCAAGCTCACAGTTTGTGGATGTGAGAAGCCTCCAATCTTTTTTCATGCACACAACTTAGTGACCAATTGTTCCTGGCTACATCACATAGTAGAGGCTAGACTACTTCACAGCACTTTATGTGGCCTCCCTGCCTGTCGACCTTGAACTTTAAAATCCTAAACAGCTTGGGTCCATTCATAACTAGGAATGTGTGGACATCGTAAAATCCATTCTGTCTGCATTTTTCAGATTGTCAGGTGGCTTTCGTTCCATCGTCATCTGCTCATTGACGGGATCAGCTTTTGCACAAATCCATTTGTAAACAAAGTCACAAATTCCCCAAAATGTTCAAATCTCCCTCCCCAATGCATATTTTCATACTTAAGCCTATGGGGGAAATGGACAGTTTTGGTTGGTGTTTTTAAAATTATTTTTCTATGACTAAATTTGTGTAATTTTTTTTTTAAAAATTGTCCACAAGTCCGCAGAATCCAAGCGACTCAGGAAATGACAGCCCACTGGGTAATCCACGGAATCCCACTGGGGAGTCCATTGCTGATTTCTCCAACATCATACCTAGATTCCTCACACCAGCCAGAAATATTTCAATCCTCCTATAGTTCCTACTTCCACCCCCCCCCAAAAGCAGCAGTTCATTTCAGCTCAGCTCTAATCTGTAGTTTCATATTAAATTTATACCATTTATATATTTATTTATATCTCACCCTGACTGCAAGAAGCTCAAAGGGGGAGGCTACATGGCTCTCTCCCTGCCTCATTTTATCCTCACAACAACCCTGTGAGGTAGCTTAGGCTGAGAGATAGCAACGAGCAAATGTTTGGTCCACATTTTAAAGTGATCTGGCCCAAATTTGCACTTCCAGGACAAATGTGTGGATCAGAACACAAGCGTTTCTTCAGACTGTGCACTTCTCCAAATTTTGCGATGCAGTTTTCAGCTCAAAGAATGTGTACAAAAACAGACACATTAGGGAAAGCTGCATAAACAATTGTCCCTATTAGGGAACGTTGCATACAGAATGCATAAGTAAGAGGAGATTGCATATGAAAATAAACGTTGATGTTTTCTTTCTCTTTTTAAAATAATAATTGTGGACTGATGCAGAAATTGGACAGAATGGAGTCAGGACTGAATACATGTGATACTGTCACAGAGCAAAAATAGGCTGTCCGTCTCTAACTGATTGTTTCAAAAGTCTCCCACTGAGCATCATGGAAGAGTGGGGATTTGGACCTGGTTCTTGCCAATCCCCATCAAACGCACCAGTCACTACGCTACCCTGGCTCTGCGAAGCGTAGTCTTCTCCGTTACTTGCCATGGATATGCAAGGAGTTTTATCATATGGGGGAAGCATTCATATATTCATCCACCCACCTGTAGTCTTAAACTCTGCACACACTGTGACTAATTACATTCTAGATCCTCTCATTCGGCCCAGTGAAATACAGGATCAGGGCCATCTATTATGGTGTGTGTGTGAGTGTGTGGGAAACTGGCCAGCACTTGAATTTGCAGAAGCTACTCTGAGAACTCCTCCAGGTGGACATTTCCAAATGAATCCGAAATTGGTTTTTTGTGTTCTTTGGGGAAATGATACACTGAGTCTGAATTTTGATTGATTATGGGATGTCACTTAACATTAAGGATGAGGGAAACCTTAAGAAGAAAAGGTGTCTAAATACTTTAAAGCAAGGTGACCTTGTTTGGAGAGAACAAAGACCATCTGTTAGAGTTTTTACGGTACAGAGACTTTGTAATCTTGTGACACCCAGTTTGGACAAATGTTTAGCAGTAGCCCAAACATGAAGAGCATTTCTTTAGGACATTCCAGCTAGGGATGTGCACGGAGCTCGATTGGGGGGTGGAAGTCTGGCGAACTCGCCGGGCTCAACCCCCTGAACTCCACTTGCCCTACCTTTTCCCCAGCTCGAGTCATGTTCTCTCATGAGCTGAGCCAGGGAAAGCGACTTCCGGGTTCCAGTGCTATGTTGTTTACATAGAAAACAGCCTAATTTGTGCAAAGTATGGCCATGATTAGAATGTAATTTGCGCAAATCAGGCCATTTTCTACGTAAACAACATAGCGCTGGGGATCCAGAAGTCTGGCAAGCGACTCAGCTGGCGCTCGGCTCGGCACAGCTCATGTGGAGGAAGCGCTTGGCTCGCGCACCACAAATCGAGTGCTGAGCAGGTCGCCCATCCCTAAGGTTGTGCACGAAGCTCTATGGGGGGGGGGATGCTTGGCGAACTCACCAGGCTCGACCCCCCTGAGCTCCGCTTCACTTACCTTTCTCTGGCTCAGCTCACATCCTTGCATAGTTTGTAGACACCACACAAAGTGCGGTTGTTCTAATGTATTTTATGCTGTTTTTAGCAGAAAAATGTAGTGCCGGTTACGCCAAGCGCGGCCATTTTAACGTAGTTTAGGCTGTTTTTTACATATAAAAATGTAGCGCCGTGCACCTGGAGGTCCAGCAAGCACCTTGTGAGCCAAGTTTGCTGGTCATTGACCGTAATAAAGTTACTTACTTACTTACTTGTGAGCCGAGTGCTGGGCTCAGCACCCATCCCTATAAAAATAAAGCAACCTCTGTGAGTCTTCGATATGCCACCTTAAATTCTCCCATATTCACTCCATTCCTTGAATTTGACTGCTGCAGGGGAAGGGGAATCATTATTGTATCCCCTTCTTTGCCTCGTAATTCTCTTGCCAGGAAACATATTAAATCTTCTTTAATCTCTCCCTGGGGATAGGGTCCATTGAAGAAAACAAAGCCTCCCGTAATCCTCCTCTCTACAGTGAGTAATAGTTTTACATTCGTGGCTGAACATATGGTCACAGAGTCGCAACATCATGAACCACCCCTTTATTTTCTTCAATAAAATTTTGAGAAGTACTAGAATACCTTGGAATGGGCCCACCTGCCTCAGCTGAAGTCCAGTTTTGTCATCAAGAGCAGGGATGCAGGGAATTTAGGGATGTGTCAGGATTTTGTTCAGGGGGTGGAAGTCCAGTGAATTCGCTGGGCTCGACCCCCCAAACTCTGTCCCACCTACCTGCTTCCCTGGCTCAACTCGCAATCTCCTGAGCCGAGCTGGGAAAGCGACTTCCAGGTTCCCAGCGGGCTGCTTTTTACCTAGAAAATGGCATAAGACACGCCAAAAACGGCTGCAATTTGCACTTCCAGGACAAATGTGTGGATCAGAACACAAGCGTTTCTTCAGACTGTGCACAAGTTATGCAAATTGTGGCCGCTTTTAATGTATCTTACACCATTTTCTATGTAAAAAGTGGCCCGCCGGGAACCTGGAAGCATGCCGAGCGGCCCACCCACCACTAGACAGAAGTTTGTTTGTTTCACATTTTGATAAGAACTTACCAAATTCGCACGTCTTGAATCAATATGCGAACCAGAACACAGTTATCCTTCGGTATTTGTACTTCTCAGAATTTTGCCATGCAGTTCTCCAAAAAATAATGGTGTGTGTGTGTGTGTGTGAGGGAAAGGTAGACAGAAAGTGTTTACATTCATGAAAATGTACAAAACTGTATTATATTAATACCTACAAAAATGTGTGTATATTAGGCAAGATTGTGTACACATATGTCAGGAAAAAATGCACACAACAATTTAAAATGAATTTTCATGTGGACTGTTTTATTTTTTAAAAAAAGGCACACACAAACCGATGAGGAAATGGGATGGAATGAACTTAAGATTGGGGGTAGGGAGAGAAATGAAGAGATATCAAAACTGACGGATTCATCCATCCCTAATAAGAGCAATTTCCATTTTGGAACAGAAACACCATAGGCATAATCCATCACCCTGCAAAATGCATATCCTTCAGATCTGTCCATCAGGGCTAGTTCTAGGTTTGACTGGTCCCTCTGCATGGGGCCCTTTAATGTCCCCCTTCATGGTGGCTGGGATTGGATGCCCCCTCTCTTCCTGCTATGTATTTTCTACCCTTATGCGGAAGTGGGTGGGTGGGTGGGTGGGTGTACTGCTGGCAGAGGAGGACGGCTCTGTGTGCACGGGGGTGGTATTATTCTTTAGATGGGCACCTGGCAGCAGCCATTATCATTGGCCACAATGCCTTGCAGCAATGGAGTGTCATTGCAGGGCATTGTGGGAAATAATGGCAGACAACCAGCGATCACAGCAGCATCAGAAAAGGGGCTCAGGGCAGTGGCATCGGCAGTGGTGGGCCCTTGGCAGCTTCCTGAGGATGCCGCCTGCTGATGCCTGGATTAGTCCCTACTTACTAGTGCCTAGAGTACCACTGGAAAGTAAAGATGGTGGGACTTGGGGGAAGATGTTGCAGGGGCTGCTCCACTCTGCCTGACTAGTACCCACCGATGGCCTTCTCCTCCATGAATATGTCCGATCCCCATTTAAAGCCATCCAGATTGGTGGCCATCACTACATCTCCTCTGGAAGATAGGAACTCTCCATGGTGCTGACCCATTTCTATTCCAGAAAGCTGTCCTTGCTGATTGTTCCCAGAACCTGACCTTCCTGGAAACTCCATCTCAGAGAGGGACTCTGCAAGCCGGTCCGCACCAGCACATGACACTGAGCCTTTGCTGTGGCAGAGCCAGAGCAGAATGGGGTCGTGCTGGTGGTGGAGAGAGATGATGCCCACAACACACAGCTCCAGTAGCAACTTGCATTCATGGGACCCACCAAGCTCTGGCGCCATGAGGGCAGGACTTTGGGCGTAGGCGGGCCAGGTGTCCTACATTACAGAGGACAGGCCTCTATTTTGGAGAGCTGGAAGAGGGCAGGCCTCTATTTGAAGGTGTCCTTTATTTGAAGAGCTGCCCAGTCCAGTTTAATATCAAAGAACCATAAGGAGGGAGAGCCCAGGGGCCTTGAAACTGCCCATCAACATTTAGCCCCTGAACAGCAGACTGAGCAGGCACATACGGGTCACCTGGACAGTCTTCTCCGCTATGGTGAGATGTATTGTGTTTCTACTTAAATTATAGTTATGATTTCTAAATTTACGCCTATAAGCATGCAGTTGCATATGCAGATGTTATACAAAACCCTCTTTTGTCCCCTTTTTTGGGAAGGGTGATGCAGTTCCTCTTTTCTGGCAATGTATAAGTGGCCACCCTACTTTCAGGCAGAAGTCCAAGGTCCCTCCCTCTCAGCAGAACAAGCGGGCTGTCCCCCAAATGTGGAAGGGCTGACTTCAGGGGCTGCAGGTGACTCCTTTGTCAGTGGGGCTCCTTATCCATTACATCTTTTTGTTTGAGCTTTATAGGAGCTATCCACAGTGCTGAACACCACCCCCAAAATAGGGATGGGGCACCATGGATAGCTCCGATAAAGCTCTAACGAGAAGATGCAATGGGTAAGGAGCCCCACTGACACAGGAGTCACCAGCCTCCCGGCCTTACTACAGTTTGAAGTAAGTGAAGTATCTCACCTTACCATGTACAGGGCCCCTGTCCCATAAGACCATTAAGTCCGGAGTCTAAAATTATGATCTAACTGCACCATTGCCACCGAAGCCTTATTAAAATGGACAAATGAATTCATCCAGGACTAAGAATTGATACGGAAGGTCATAAAAGATGCAATATTAACGGCTCTCTCCTCCAATCAGTTGCCTACAGTTTTTATGTGAAAATAATATTGTTGTTGTGGGGGGGTGAGTTGCAGGGGGGGGGGAGGAAGGAAGGAACACTCAGTCCTGCTTCTGCCAAAGACTTGTAATGGTGAATCATGTAAGAGTTCTAATTAGGCCAATGAAGTGATTTGCTACCAACGAGTGTTGAAATATGAAGCCGTGTTGCGGTAAAATTAGTATTTTCAGTGGCATCTGAGTGACTGGAACAGCTGCAGAAACTTTTTTTTTTAATAAAAAAAAATATTTTACAGACTGGATGTTATAATGAGATCCTAATTGTTGGGCTAAGCTTTAATACAAGCAGAGGTCAGGGAAGTCGTGCGGCTTAATTGATTTTTTTTTTCCCTTCCAGAAAATAAAAGCTTGCATGTAAAGGATCTGGTATGACAGCAGCAGTGGGAACAGTCATTAAAAGCTTATTAGCGCGTTTGGCCCCAGCAATGAGACATAAAAACAGAACATTAAAGGATATAACACTTTGCCCACCGCGAGCTTGCTCTGTTTTTATTTTCTCGCTGAAGTTTCTCCTGCACTTAAATATGATGAGGCTTAATTAGCATACGCTTGAAAAATGGGGAGATATTAAGAGAGACTCTCTGAGAGTCAAAGATGGAACCAGCCTAATGGGTTTTGAAGATCAATTATCTTTAAAACTTTGCGGTAGGCCTGCAGTTAAAAAAAGAAAGAAAGAAAGAAAAAGGAACACTGCCGAATGTTTGGATCTGGATACAGTCTCGACTCAGAGAAGCAAGGAGGAGGCTTCTGAGTGCATGATGGAAATTAAAATAAAAACTATTGTGCGTTGTACAGAAGTCTTTTCAAGGGTTTATTATTAGTTGTCCTATCTTCAATAAAAAAAATAACAAATAAAAGCTTCTCCAGGCCCTCCCACGGTAGATACAATGTTCTGCTTCACAAACCTCTCAGTCATAGATTACATAAGCATTGGAATATACATCTCTTTCTGGTTCATGACACTTTGCACATTTTTAGTTTACCCATAATTCCATTCCATTCTTATATTAATCTACTTTAATCCTGGGGCCAGGTTACCTCAAGGAATGTCTCCTCCCATATACACCTGCCCATACCCTAAGATTGTCTTCATCAGTAAGGATGTGCTGACGGTGGGAAGTCTAGCTTGCTTGAGCTCAATGGACTTCCTCTCTGCTTCTGATTCGATTATCAGAAGTGGACCAGTTGGGTTTTTTCTCCACAGACTTCTGTCTCTAAGATGGGCTGCAGTTTGCACATTTTTTAAAAAAATGCTAAGGAAATTTGCCCAAATCATGCTACTGACCACCCCTGGTGTAGACAATATTGAATGAGATGGACCAATGGACTGGCTTTGTATAAAACTGCTTCTCCTACATTGGAGAAGGGCTTTAGCTTAGAGGTAGAGCACCTGCTTTGCATGCAGAAGGATCCAAATTCAGTCTCTGGTATCTCCAGAGAGACTCCTGTCTGAGTCACCACCAGTCAATGCAGACCAAACTTCCTCAACCTGGTGCCCTTCAGATGATTTGTACTTATTTATTTGTTTGTTTGTTTCATTTCTACACCGCCCAATAGCTGAAGCTCTCTGGGTGCTTTACAACATTGCCAAAAACAAGGCCAACATACAATAAAACAGCATAAAATAATTCTACAACAAAGAGATCAAAAACAGTATTAAAAAGATTTTTAAACAATTTGGCCCAAATTAACAATATTTAATATAAAATAGACCTGTACGAACACCTGACATGCATGCCCCCCATCAAGCCATTAAAAATAACTCTAGATGTCCTTAAAAGCCTCAGCACGGAGGGCTGTCTTAATCTGGCACTGAAAAGATGCCAACGCCAAAGTTGACACCAGGCGGGTCTCAGTGGGGAGATAATTCCACAGTTGAGGGCTGTCACTGAGAAGGCCCTCCCCCTTGTTGCCACCCTCTGGGCCTCCCTCAGAGGAGACACGGAAGGCCTCAGATGTTGAACACAGTGTCTGGATAGATTGCGGTTGGGAGAGGCGTTCCATCAAGTATTGCGGTTCCAAGCCATGTAAGGCTTTATATAGGTTAAAAGCAGCACCTTGAATCAGGCTTGGAAGCATATAGGCAGCCAATGCAAGCAGGCCAGGATTGATCCAGACCTTCTGGCCCAGGTTACTACTAGTCTGGCTGCTGCATTTTGTTCAGAAGCTGAAGCTTCTGAACAGTCTTCAAGGGCAGCCCCACATAGAGTGCATCGCAGTAATCTAATTTAGAGATTACTCTACTTCAGCTCCCAGCATACCTGACCACAGGCCATGCTGGCTGGGGCTGATGGGAAGTGAAGTCCAAATCATCTGGAGGGAACCAGGTTTGGGAAAGCTGGAGCAGTCAATACTGGTCTACATGAACCAGCCAAGAGAGTTGGTATATAAGGCAGTTTCCTTGGTAAACATGCAGAAATTATTTTTTCCTGAGATTACTCAACTGAGAAATCCTTCTTGGTTACTACAGGGCAATTAAATGTGTTGGAAAATATAAAATGTGAGTCTTGGCTACTGCCGCACAATGTAAGAACCATCCCTGTTGCGTATGCTTCATTTACTGAGGTTGTCAGTCAGCCCTCCCTTGATCTTTGCCTTCAGAAGGTTTTTCTACTCCCGAAACATTTTTCTCCATCAGCAGGAAAACTCTGCCGTTTGTGTCATCCATCATTTCCTCTTGTTTCCATAAAGGGAGAGAATGCATAATGCACAGTGCAGGCTTCTCTGTGTTGCCCGTTATTGTGACTCTAGTCTACCTCAGAGAATGGCAACAGGGACTTGGGAAGAGTGTGACCGAAATGCAAAAGGGGAAATTGACGGGGTGCTGGTGTGGGACAGGCGTCTCTACCGTGTCTTAGCCTGTGCTAGTTTGGCATGAACTGGGAGTCCTACTGGGAGATGCATCAGTCGGTTTCGTAGGAAAACGGAAGACAGAGATAAAGCATGTAAGTTAGAAGCCAGGTACATGGAGATCCAAGAGCAGATGTTTGGGTTTTTGGTATGTTACAGCAGGCTGGGAAAATAAGCTGCTGTAGGGCATAATTTATCACAAATTAGGGCTGTGCCTGAATTATCTAATTTCTTCTTCAGGCCAAAAAAAAAATAATGCCTCCCATTTTCATGTTTGTTCTTGTGTGTGTCAAAAAAGGTCTCCTATGTTTGGCATATTTGTTTCATCAATTGTGGACATATTAGTGCTTTAAAAAAAAATTTTGGGTGACTTTCTATGTTATGGCATAGAAACCTCATTTGCCCACACTGCTACTGAATCTGATTGTCTGTGAAGACCCATGTGAGTGTTACTGCCTGTGACATCATGCCATGAGACATCCTGACATCAACAACAAAACAATGAAGCTCAGGGCTTGTAGGTTACATAGGTTTCCTGGCCACAAATAGGCCTACTTCTTATTGAAGTGAGAACACATACTTTATGGAACTCACTGGCTTTGAAGCTTTTAGCCATGCTGAGCCTCCATGTTCAGAGGCAATTGCTGTGGACATTGGGCTGGATTCAGATTTTGTCATTCATAGAGGAGACCACTTGAAATCACTGGGACAAGTTTGATGTGACTAACTCAAGAGCCAGTGTGGCGTAGTGGTTAGAGTAACAGAATCATAGAATCATAGAAAAGTAGAGTTGGAAGGGGCCTACCAGGCCATTGAGTCCAACGCCCTGCTCAATGCAGGAATCCAGGTCAAAGCATCCCTGACAGATGGCTGTCCAGCTGCACCTTGAATGCCTCCAGAGTGGGAGAGCCCACCACCTCCCTAGGTAGTTGGTTCCATTGTCTTATTGCTCTGACAGTCAGGAATTTTTTCCTGATGTTCAGGTGGAATCTGGGCTCCTGTAACTTGAACCCATTATTCCGTGTCCTGCAAACTGGGATGATGGAGAAGAGATCCTGGCCTTCCTCTGTGTGACAACCCTTCAAGTACTGGAAGAGTGCTATCATATTTCCCCTCAGTCCCCTCCTCTGAAGGCTAAACATGTCCAGTTCTTTCAGTCTCTCCTCATAGGGCCTTGTTTCCAGTCCCTTGATCATCCTTGTTGCCCTCCTCTGGACCCTCTCCAGTTTGTCTACATCCTTCTTAAAGTGTGGTGCCCAGAACTGGATGCAGTACTCAAGAACTGGATTGGACTGGGACTCAGGAGATCCGGGTTCTAGTCTCCACTCAGCCATGAAGGTCACTGGGTGACTTTGGGCCAGTCACTGACTCTCAGCTTAACCTACCTCACAGGGTTGTTGTGAGGATAAAATGGAGAGGAGGATTAGGAGGATTATGTAAGCTGCCTTGGGTTCCTTGGAGGAAAAAGGTGAGATAGAAATATAATAAATTAAATAAATAAACTTAAATCACATTGATTTCAATGGGTCTGCTCTACATATGACTCAATTTGGATCCAGCCCATTGCCTTCAGGTCCTGCTTGTCGACCTTCTGGAGATATCTGTGGGAAACAGAGAAGGATTCGATAGCTATTACCCTGATGCAGCAACACTCTTTTTATGGCCTTACATTCTTATGAGATGGTAATAAACACAAAGAAAGGGGAATTCCTATGCTGCAAGCAATAAACATGCAAATATAAAAATCTAGATAAACAACCTTAAGGGATGGTATAATTACGGAAGAACAAATCAGCAAAAATCCCAACCTCACCAAAGTTCTCCAAATTCCATCTTGAAGCTCATTCTGACTTGAGTCCGTATCAGATTGTGAACTTTGCTTCCCCCCGCCTTTTCACACGAAAAAACTGTGCTTATTTTCATTCTTATTTTTCCAAATGTATGCATAAATTGTGCAAAATGTATTGTGCAAAATTGTGCAAAATTTTCCAAATGTGTGAAAGAGATGAATTTCTTCTCTCATTGATTAAAGCATATCTGTGCGCATTTTTTTCAAAACTATGTATTTTTTTCTGTGCATTTTTCAAATGTATGGATGCTGTTCAACAGATTTTTGGGTTTTGGGGCTAGGTCAGATATGTATGGACTTTGACCACAGATTGTACCTGAGTCCATGTTCAGTTTAGAAGGTGCAAACTGAGTAAATCCTGATCAAAAATGAACTGAAACCAATTTCTCATACATGTCTAAATTCCCTAATCCACTCTAGTGAGAGCTAGACCCCAGTAATATTTCATTGCAAATGAGAGCAGCACCCCATAGAAGCAAAGGAACAAGAGCATGGCTCTGTAGAAATAGAAACACGTGAATACATATCATCCCATCCTAGAATCAAATCCTGATGTCTCCCCATCCTTCAAGTAAAAAGTGTGTGTGTGTCTGAGAGAGAGAGAGAGAGAGAGAGAGGATCAGATGTTTCCAGAGTTGAAAGCCAACGTGAGGCTTCCAAAAATAAAACTAAATCAAAATCAGCCTCAAAAAGCAAATGGCATAAGAATATGATCTGTCTTCTCTCGGCTTGTGACTCTACTGTTGCATTTGCTGGGTGAAGGCAGGAGGATACAGACAATTGCAATACTTTTGGAGTTTTTGAAGATGGGTGTTAAGCAGGCAATCCTTTGAAGGCTCATGATGCACTAATCTCACAGAAGCTAAACAGGTCTGACTAGTGCTTGGAAGGGAGACCACCTGGGAACATTGGGCATGCCACCATGAAGTCAACAGAAGAAAGTCTGGATGTGAATGCAATAAAATAAAACCACTAAGCCCAAAGACAGAGGGTTGGATCCAGATTTAGCCATACTTAGAGTTGACCCCCTGAATCAATGGGAAACAGCCCCATTGATTTCCATGGGTCTACTCTAAGTATGACCAAATCTGGATCCAATCCATTATCTTCTCAACACAAACCTCAGTCAAACGGAATCCCTAAACATGCCATGGTTATCTTGTCCATGCCCCAGTAAGATCTGGACTTGACTAGTGTGGTGAATGTAGGGATACTCTTGAAAACTGCTCAGAAATGTTAATTGATTTGGAGAATGGTGGCAAGAGTATTGACTGATATTGGCTGCTCAGAACATATTTCACTAGTACCATTAAGATGTCTTCACTGACTTCCACTTGTTTCCAGCACCATTTGAGGTGCTCTTTTGGATTAATAATGGTCTACACTGCTTGGGACCAGGACTTCAGAAGGAACTACTGGGGAATCTGACCATTCATTATGATGCCCTGATCCAGGTGGTTCCGCTTGCAGGTTCAGGCATGAAACAATGGGCACTATGAACAAAGCAAACATCACCCCCTATTTGGGTGGTGAAACATTTCAGCTGATTTTGGGGGGTTGTGGAGATGAAATTCAGGGGCAGGTAGCTTACCGCCCTCTGTGGATCTCCTCCAGGTGTGCTACTGGATGGAGACCATGATTCTATTTTAGGGACATATGAGAATTTTGCTTCTGTTTCTAAATCATGAGAACATCTCCTGTTCACAATCCCAAACAGGAATGCGAGCATGAGTGCTATTTTTTTTTTTTAGAGAACTGTTCACACATTTCTGCATTTCCAATCACATTTGAAAAATGCATATATATATATATATACGGTATATTTAAAAAAATTTAAATGCACAGGCTTTAGAGCACATGCTTTGCATGCAGAAGGTCCCAGGTTTGATCCCTGGCCTCCGGGTAGAGCTTGGAAAGACCCTGGAGAGCTGCTGCTGCCAGTCTGTGTGCACAATACTGGGCTAGATGGACCAATGGTCTGACTCAGTATAAGGGAGCTTCCTACATTCCTAAATGTGCATTAAAAAAAAAAAAAGCATTCCCATGCTTTAGTCAATGGGGGGGGGGAAGTGTACAGTTTTTTTAAAAAAATAGGCACAGAAATGCTCATTTTTCCCATTCGAATGAGCCAAAAAAAAACAGGTCAAAAACAAAAATGGGAGAGAGCTGAAACAAGCTTTGAAGTGATTTTTAGAGAATTCTGGTGACCTTGAATATCGCTGTTTTTCCAGTTCTTATTTTATTTCTCCCCAAAGTCCCCCCCCCACCGTGTGTACTCCCAGCAGGGACTTTAGGGCAAAAAAATTAGGGATCATCAATTACTGACTACCAGAAGGAGCTCCATGGGTGGGTGTGGGGGTAAAGTTGATTTTTCACCCATCACTAGTGCAAAAATAATAATTTTAAAAAATGCATGTGGGGGGGGGAACTGGCTTCCTTTTATTAGCGCAGAAATGTTTGTTACACTCCAACACAATTACTTCTTTTAATCAGAAGGGTTGGATTGGCTTTAATTAGGAAACCAGAATCTCAGAAAAACACAAACAAGCCAAAAAAAGATTTATTTATTTATTTATTTATTAAAAGTGCCTGCAGAAAGCCTTGCTTTTATTCTAATGGCATGCAGAACTTTTAACAGGTGGTTAACAAACTCATTATTTCAAGATGGCTTTTTACCTACCTTTGTTTCCGAAGGCACAGGGTGGGGTGGGAGGGGGGGAACGTCTTTATTGTTACATGTTTCGGGGTAATGCAACAGCTGCTGTTTATGCTAATTTTTGCTTAACTTGCAAATAGACCCAGGTTGAGCTTGTACCATGCCAGCTGTCATGAAAGACATTCCAGAAAACATGCCTAGGCTTCAAAGAAGAGCTCTGCTCCCTTATCCTGTATTCCTGTTGTCCAATTTTTCTGCCACGTCTCTGGAGCAAAGGGCATTCAACTGACAGAGAGGCACTGGATGAGAAGAAGAGGACCGCACCTGATCCTGACTGATTGGATGACGGTGTCACTCAGTTGTCTTCTTCAGATGCCATCCCATCAGGGACTCTGGACTTCATAGAATCATAGAATCATAGAAAAGTAGAGTTGGAAGGGGCCTACAAGGCCATCGAGTCCAACCCCCTGCTCAATGCAGGAATCCAGGTCAAAGCATATCTGACAGATGTCTGTCCAACTGCACCTTGAATGCCTCCAGACTGGGAGAGCCCACCACCTCCATAGGTAGTTGATTCCATTGTCTTATTGCTCTGACAGTCAGGAAATTTTTCCTGATGTTTAGGTGGAATCTGGGTTCCTGTAATTTGAGCCCATTATTCCGTGTCCTGCAAACTGGGATGAACGAGAAGAGATCTTTGCCCTCCTCTGTGTGACATCCCTTCAAATACTGGAAGAGTGCGATCATATCTCCCCTCAGTCTCCTCTTCTGAAGGCTAAACATGCCCAGTTCATTCAGTCTCTCCTCATAGGGCCTTGTTTCCAGTCCCTTTATCATCCTTGTTGCCCTCCTCTGAACCCTCTCCAGTTTGTCTATGTCCTTCTTAAAGTGAGGTGCCCAGAACTGGACGCAGTACTCAAGATGAGGCCTAACCAGTGCCGAGTAAAGGGGAATTATCACTTCCCGCGATTTGGAAGCTATACTTCTATTAATACAGCCCAAAATAGCATTTGCCTTCTTTGCAGCCACATCGCATTGCTGGCTCATATTCAGTTTGTGATCTACCACAATTCCAAGATCCTTCTCACTTGTAGTATTGTTGAGCCAAGTGTCCCCCATTCTGTAACTCTGCATTTGGTTTCCTCTCCCTAGGTGCAGCACTTGGCATTTATCCCTATTAAATTTCATTCTGTTGTTTTCGGCCCAGCGCTCCAGCCTATCGAGGTCACTTTGAATTTTGTTTCTGTCTTCCAGAGTATTAGCTGTTCCACCCAACTTTGTGTCATCTGCAAATTTGATAAGCATTCCCTGTACCTCCTCATCCAAGTCATTAATAAAAATGTTGAAGAGCACCGGGCCCAGGACCGAGCCCTGTGGTACCCCGCTCGTTACCTCTCCCCAGTTTGAGAAGGAACCGTTGATAAGCACTCTTTGAGTCCGATTCTGTAGCCAATTGTGGATCCACCTGATAGTTGTTCCATCTAGCCCACTCTTAGCTAGCTTACTAATCAGGATATCATGAGGCACTTTGTCGAAAGCTTTGCTGACGTCCAGATATATAATGTCCACAGCATTCCCACAGTCCACAAGGGAGGTTACCCGATCAAAAAATGAGATCAGATTAGTCTGACAGGATTTGTTCTTGACAAATCCATGCTGGCTTCTAGTAATCACTGCATTGTTTTCTGCTTCCCTTCTGTCCCCCACCATTTATATTATGCTGGCCGTGGTGTGGTGAAGCCTCACCACGACACCTCATATGTCAGAAGGGGAAGGACTTCTTCACACAGTGCAGTCAAACTATGGAATTCACTTCCACAGGATCGTAGTGATGGCCACCAATTTTGGATGGCCTTAAAAGGGGGATTGAACACATTCATGGAGGAGAAGGCTATCCATGGCTACTAGTCCCGATGGCTATATGCTACCTCCAGTATCAGAGGCAGCATGTCTATGTACACCAGTTGCTAGGAACATGGACGGGAGGGAGTTGTTGCACTCATGTCCTGCTTGCAGGATCCCATGGGCAGTTGGTTGGTCACTGTGTGAACAGAATGCTGGACTAGATGGGCCCTTGGTCTGATTCAGCATGGCTCTTCTTATTTATTTATTATTTATTATTTATTATTTATTATTTATTATTTATTATTTATTATTTATTATTTATTATTTATCATTTATCATTTATTTATTTATTATATTTAAGAATCGCCCATCTGGCCAGACATCCAGCCACTCTGAGCGATGTACAGTCCAATAGAATACAAGGGGGTGGGAACACACACACACACACACACACACACAGTATAAAACACAATTAAAAACAGTACAAAACTTAAAAATCCTAACGCACCCCATCTTCCCGCCTGAAAAGCCATGTTTTTAATGCACGGCGGAAGCTAATCAAGGAAGGGGCATGGCGGAGGTCACTGGGGAGAGAGTTCCATAAATTGGGGGCTGCCACAAAAAGGTCCTCCTCCTAGTCCCCACCAGCCTGGTTTCTCTGGCTGATGGGACAGGGAGAAGGCCGTCCGTGGCAGATCTTGTTGAGCGGCCTACTTGATGTTGCTGGAGGCGCTCCTTGAGATATACTGGACTGGAGCCGTACAGGGTTTTAAAGGTCAACGCCAGCACCTTGAGAAAGCAGGGTGTGTAAGGGATGTATGAGAAATTCATTTCAGTTCATCTTTGATCAGGATTTTATCCAGTTTGCACCTTCTAGACTGAACATGGGCTTAGGCACAATCTGTGGTTGAAGTCCACACATTTCTGAGCTTGCAATGTGATTCTCGGACCAAAAAAATTGCAGACCACAGCATGCATACATCTGAAAAATGCACATGAAAAAAATGCACGCATTTGAAAAATGCACACAGATACACTTTAATCAATGGGAGAAGACACCGTACATTTCAAAAATGTGAACAAAAATACAGATTTTTTCATGCAACAATAAAAATAAAAAACAAAGCTCACAATCTGATATGGACTCAAGTTGAAATGAGCTTCAGGAAGGAATTCCGAGAAATTCAGCAAGCTCAAGTTGTGCTGATCTGCACATCCCTAATAGAGAGACAACTGTGTGGGCTAGAGAAAGTGAGACAGGTGAGAAGAACATAGGAAGCTGCCACACCCTGAATGACACCATTGGTCCATCTTGGGGAAAGCAACCTGGTGCCCACCAGATGTTTTGGACTAGAATTTCCATAAGGTGCAGCCAGCATGACCAATGGTAAAGGATTATGAGAGTTGTACTCCAAAACCTCTGGGGAGCACCAGGTTATTCAGCCCTGGTCTACACTGACTAACAGCGGCTCTAGGAATGTATGTAGTTTTCATTTCTGTTCTCAAATCATCAGAACTTCCCCCTTTGCAACCCTGAATGCGAACAGGAGTGTATTTCTTCAAAGAAGCTTGCACATTGCTGAACTTGTGATCGCAAGAAGAAGAGGAGGAGGAGGAGGAGGAGGAGGAGGAGGAGGAGGAGGAGGAGGAGGAGGAGGAGGAGGAGGAGGAGGAGGAGGAGGAGGAGGGTGTGTTTCTTGGGGGAAAATGCATTTTCACATTTTAGCACTTTTGAAAAATCTGCATGAAAATGCACACCTTCCTGTTAGAGCAAAAAGAAAAGAAAACAGGTTGCAAACAAATAAAACTGAGCAAGGTAAACTGAGCTTTGAAGTGGAGTTTGGACATGGTTGAACATGGAGATTTTCTTTAAAAAAAATAAATTTGGAATGGGTGCATGCACAGTTTTTGGCAGTTTTCAGTTGGCATCTTTTCTCCCCCCCCCTTGCAGGTTACCCAAGAACTCTCTGGGCGGTTCACAGCAACTAACAAGACAGTCCCTGCCCGCAGGCTTACAATCTAAAAAGACATGACACACAAGGGAAAAGGAATGGGGAGGGAAGAAGGGAATTTAAAAGTATCTCGAGGCAATTGTGCACAATCAGCACATCTTGCTTCTTCTTTTGCACTGTGATTTAATCCATCCATCCATCCATCCATCTTTGCAAGGAGAACACCATCACCGCCAACAACAACTACAGCAGCAGCTACTCAAGATGCTGAGTGAGAACTGTGGCAAAGTGTGCATGTGCAGTGGTCCGAATGAAGCCCGGAGATAAGGAAGAGGACACACTGTTGCCACTCCAGAAATGAGATCAAGTATGCCAAAGGCTGGGTGGGTGAGTGGGTATCAAGGCAGGATCTGGTAAAAATCATCATTATCCAGGCACACAAAGGAACATGGGAAGCAGCCTTATACGACTGAGTCAGTCCCTTGGTCTATCTAGCCCAGCGTTGTCGTCGATATTGACTGGCAGCAGTGGCTCTCCGGGATTTCAGGGAGCAGTTTTCCCTGCCCTACCTGGACATGCCAGGGATCGAACCGGGGACCTACTACTTGCAAAGCAGGCTCTCTACCACCTGAGCTATTCCCCCTCCCCTAATTAGTCTCAGCCTGAACAGGAATCCTTTCTTGCTCTTCTTCTTTGCAAAGAGCCGATGGTCAGCCTTGGTGGGCAGAGTCAGTTTCGTACCTGGGAACCCTTTATTGCTCAGGGAGATGCACCAAGCTGTAGCTCGGATGGCTCACCCCCCACGAGGCACCAGCACATAGAGAAATGGGTGCTTGGCCCTAGTGCTCCTGACAGGGTCAAAAATGCAGTTATTCAGAACCCCAGTATATAACGGGTGGGGTGGAGATGACATATACCTGCCCGGACCCTGAAATCACCTTCAGTGGTCCACCTCTGAGAGCCCCTACCAAAGGAAGCGAAGTGGGTGGCTATTAAGAAGAGGACCTTTTGTGCTGTGGCATCCTGGTTGTGGAATCAACTTCCCAGAGAGGCTCGCCTAGCTCCTACATTGTGTTCCTTCTGGTGCCAGGTGAAGACCTTCCTATTACCCCAGGAATTTTAGCCTTTTAGTCTCTTTTATATCCTTTACTGTAGTTTAAATCTCTGTACTGCTGGTAGATTGTATTCTGGCTTTTACTCCTATTTTATACTGTAGTTTTACATTTTTAGACTGTATTTTATGTTGTATTTTGTGGTTTTAATTGTTTTGAACTGCCCAGAGAGCTTCGGCTATTGGATGGTATAGAATAGAAATGTAATAAATAAATCAATAAAATTTTGTAAGCATCCCTATAGAAGATATTTTAGTGCCACCAAGAACTGTGAGGACTTTCGTCTCAGCTGTATTAAGCACTGCACAGAGTCAACTCTATGGGCAAAAGGAAGACGTGAAGTTTGTATGAATGCATAAAGTTTTACGCTCTGAAATTGAGGCAAGAAGGACATCATGGCTAAAGCACTTGGGGCTTTTGAGTTCTGAAAGGGCTGTAGCAGTGCTGTCTGAAACAGATTATTAGTTCAATAGGCCGGAGCATCTTCATTGGCAGCATCCACACCTCTGCATATTGTGTGGTGAATTATTCCTGGCAAGCTCAACTTGGTCTCCTACCAACATCTCCCCATTCTTGTTTATGAAGTCTCATGCTTGAGTTATTTTCAAAGGCCTCTCACTGTCGTGCGTGAAGTGTATCTTTTCTTCCCCATCCTGGTGGAAAATCAATAAGAGAGTTGCAGGGAAGAGGCATCTTCTCATGATGGATGCTGAACATCAACAGGTCAAAATGCAAGTGCAATCTCCACCATAAAACACAACAGCTGTCGACCGGTGGAGGCGGCAAGGGAAGGTCAGGCCGAAATGTGTTGGAAAGCAATAATGGACCTCGTATAAATGTTTGGGGGAATCTGTGATTTGCCAAAGGAGGAGAGATGATCCAGATCATTTCCCCTGCAAAGCAATTTAACATCCCATATATTTGCAATAGTCACAGCAACAAGTAGGTTCCAGTGTGACTGTTCTGTTGGAAAGCCCCCCCAAAAGTGCATTGCTGCAACAATTTAGGAAATCAAAGTAATCGGTTTAGCACCTGGTTGAGAGATGTCGTTCCCCCCAGACTTGCAAATATTCATGAGAAAAGGGAGATGGATACGGGGAAAACAGCTGAATAGAATACACTTCAAAAGGTGACCTTACTGGAATAACTTGGATAATGTCCATATATTTGTAACTCTGGATGTCTAGATTTTTAAAAATCAATTTGACCTGTGTTTCGGAGATTGTCAGGTGTCTTCCATTCTGTTACCCACTCATCGATGGAATGGGATTTTTTTTTAGGGCTGTATGAATATGTGCATTAGCGCACGAGCGCAAATTTGTGCACATTCAACCAAAAAGTAAAAACGACAACAAAAGCACTGGTCCACAAGTCTGTGGGAACTGTGCAACTGGGGGAAAGCTGGTCCACGTCTGGAATCCACAGGTTGGATTCATAGAAATCCAAACTCATTTGAACCTGTTACATGTTCTTCTGACCTCCCTGAAAGCCAGTGTGGCGTAGTGGTTGGAGTGTTGGACTGGGACTTGGGAGATCCGGGCTCTAGTCCCCACTCAGCCATGAAAGCTCACTGGGAGACTTTGGGCCAGTCACTGCCTCTCAGCCTAACCTACCTCACAGGGTTGTTGTGCGGATAAATAGAGAGGAGGGGGAGGATTATGTAAGCCACCTTGGGTTCCTTGCAGGAAAAAAGGCAAGATATTAATATAATAAACAAACAAACAAACAAACTGTGTTCAATGCAGCTAGACCCATGGTTAGGGTCTAGCTATGGGGGGGATTTGTTCAGTTTGCATTTTAATGCAAAGTTTCTGAATTTCGCACTTTCAAATTGCTACGCCAACTGAAACTCAGTTGCGTATTGAAAGTCAGTTCCCTCACACCCCAGCAGGGGCACCACTGACAAGAGCCCCCTGGAAGTGTTCCTCCTCCTCACTGTTGCAACCTACTTGTTCAACTGCCTCCCATTTTGGCCCAGACAGCGCTGGTGGTGAGAAGGAGGAGCAGGAGATGCCACGGCCTACTTGCTCACTGGCTCTCTGCCTGTCAACAAACAAATG